>CM064865.1:28628562-29087100 GCA_032719365.1 Prinsepia uniflora | reverse complement strand
AGACGGGAGCAGGGTTCGTCCCGGATATCGAGGTGATATTTGGGACGGGTCCTGACAATTGAGATCGAAGGTGCATGCCATTTATCATGCATTGTCACGTAACTCTTATGTCTTGTGCAGGTTCTAACAATTTTTTCTCTTATGCATTCACACCATTCTTCATGTAGATACTTTTGTGTTTCACTAATTTCGATGTTTTCTGGAACTTGTGCATATGCTTGCTTTTTCGTGACTCTATCTTATGCATTCTTACGCTTGCTTTTACTTCTTTGATTCTTACTTGTATATAAACCTTGTAAACCTTGTACTTGTAAATACGATCGTGCTTTGTGTATATTCTTTCCTATATCTCTTCTTCTTTTCTTGTACATACTTGTCAAATATGTTTCATGTACATTCTCTAGTCTATAGTCATGCCTTCTTTTGGTTCTCAGCCTCGTTTTGTTTATTACCACAGGATTCTATGAATGACAAAGTTGAAGCTCGTGTCTTTTAGTCCACCATTTTTTCAATCCCAATGCATTATTGGTCCCAACACACAACCCAATCAAGAAAAGGGTGAATCTCATGAACCACATCAAGAGGAGCCTATCTTCGAACCCATCGTTAAGGAAGGCAACAAATCTGAGTCTTCTTCATCTAAGCATCAATCCGAGAGTAAATCTGAAACGGAGATGGCCAACAATGAACGAAGATCTCTCCGCCAACGCACATGCTCTACAGAACAGAGCATTGGACCATCTTGCATTGCTTTTCTAGAAGCAACAGAAAACAAGAATGACATTAAGCTTAAGAGTGGATTCCTCCAGCGACTACCAACATTTCATGGGCTCTCTAATGAAGATCTGAACAAGCACCTTAACACTTTTCAGTTCATGTGCAATAGTATGAAACTTAGTGATGCCGATGATGAAATTCTCAAGCTCAAGGCTTTCCCTTTCACCTTGGTGGATAGAGCTCAATCTTGGCTCATGGACTTGCTTACCAATCATATCACAATGTGGAAGCAACTTGCGAATATGTTCTTGGCTAAGTATTTTCCCGCTTCTAAGATCACCCAAATGAGGAGACAAATCGCGTCCATTACTCAAGCTCCAGACAAAACTTTTGGCTAATACTATGATTGTTTCAAGATTCTTTGTGCTACTTGCCCTTCACATGTTTTTTTTAGAAACAAACCTAATGAACCACTTTTACGATGGTCTCAAAACCATTGGCCGAGATCTCCTTGATGCAGCTTCAGATGGGCATTTATGGATTTGGATGAGCCCGAAGCAAGGCAACTCCTTGAGAACAAAGCCACTAATGATGCCCAATATGGGATGTCACAATGTACAAGAGTAAGTTCACTGAATTCTAAGGGGGAGGGGGGGGGGGGGGGGGGGGGGGGGGGTTCATATGACAAGATTGACAAGCTCCAATCTATTTTTGAAAAAGTCTTAGAACTCGAAGTTAAAAGGGCTGAGAAATCTAAGGGACTTGTGTGTGGCATGTGCCAATTGGTTGGGCACCCTAGTGATCAATGTCCTCAAGTCATTAACCCTAATGATGGAATGGAACAAGCCAATGCCTTAGGTGGATATCAAGGGGGCTAACGTTATAACAACTTCAAAAATTTTAACCAAAGCAACCGTGATCATCCGGGCTTCAAGTGGAGAAACAATGAGGGATGATTAAACCCTTTGGCTCAACAAGAACAATGTTATCAACAACAACCATTCCAACCAAGGCTGCCTATGCCTCAAAAACCCATGGTTATGCAACAAGCTCCTCTAGTTCAAAAATTCTCAAATCCAGATTATGACAAGGAGTTTGCAAAATTATCCGCTTCAACACAAGTTCTCTTAAATGGAAAAAAGAAAATAAAGGAAGCGCTGAATACTCAAGGGCGTGAAATTTCCGAGATGAAGAAGCAAATTGGCCAAATCGTGGATTTCATGGGCCAAGTTAAGGACACCGGGAAGTTGCCTTCACAAATCATTCCCAATCCAAACGACAACGTATTTGAGCAAGCTAGTTATTTAACAACAAGAAGTGGAAAAGTTTTACACGACCATATGCCCAAGGTATGCACGAAACCAAGTTCGCAATAGGCTATAGAGGAAGATTACGGGTTGGTTTAAGCTGAAATTGACAAGATTTCCATCAAGGACTTAGAAAGGGAGGTGACACCATCACCAATGTCACACCAAGGTGAGACTCATATCCCCTCAAATTTAGTTCCCCAGAAACACTCAGTTAGCTCGAGCACATTTTCCAAGCAGAATCGCCAAAGCTAAGAAGGATAAAAAATATGATGAGTTCCCACTAACATAATGCTAGAACTTACTTATGGGATGAACCCTACTTGTGGAAACATTGTTCCTATTTGATTATTAGGAGATGTGTCCCGGATAATGAACATAATTCTATTCTTGCATTTTGTAATAATGAAGCATGTGGGGGGCACTTTGGTTCTAAGAAAACAGCCCTTAAGGTGTTTAGATTCAAGTTTCTTTTGGTCTTCTTTGTTTCGTTATGCTCGTAAATTTTGTGCTACATGTGATAGATGTCAAAAATCTGGTAATCTAGGACCTAGAAATCAAATGCCTTAAGCTTACATTCTTCAAGTTGAAATATTTGACTTGTGGGGTATAGACTTCATGGGACCATTCCCTTCCTCATATGGTTTCGAGTATATCTTTCTTGCTGTGGATTATGTGTCAAAATGGGTGGTAGCCAAAGCCACCCATACTAATGATTCTAAAATTGTTGCAGCTTTTCTTTGCACTAGCATCTTTTCTAGATTTGGTATGCCCTGCATGATGCTCAGTGATGGGGGAAGCCATTTTTGTAACAAGATGGTTGGAACACTATTAGAGAAGCATAAAGTCACTTATAAGGTGTTAACTCTATATCACCCTCAAACCAATGGTTTAGTGGAAGTTAGCAACTAGGAGATCAAGAAGATACTCGAGAGAACTATTGGGCCTTCGCGCAAGGATTGGAGTACAATATTGGATGATGCTTTGTGGGCCTATCAGATGGCCTATAAGACTCCTATAGGTATGTCACCATTCCGACTAGTTTATGGAAAACATGTCATTTTCCCGTGGAGTTAGAGCACAAATCTTAGTGGGCGGTCAAAAGGTTTAATATGGATCATGATGAGGCAGGAATGCATAGAAAGTTGCAAATTTGTGAACTTAAAGAGATTTGAGATGATGCATTCGATAGTGCATGGATTTACAAAGAACGAAAAAAAGCCTTCCATGATAGGATGATCTGTCGCAAAACATTTCAAGTTAGTCAAGAAGTGCTACTATTCTATTCACGCCTCAAACTCTTCCCACGTAAACATTGTTCTAGATAAGGTGGCCCTTATATTCTTACTCATGTTTTCCCTTATGGAGGTGTACATGTTCTATCACCTAGCACCGGGAAAGAATTCAAGGTTAATGGCCACCATCTAAACCCTATTTTGAGGCCTTCAAGGAACACACCATAGAGGAGATGCTCCTCCAAGAACCAATCATTCCGAGTGACTAAAAAAAGCATCATGTTTAGGATGGATGGATGTTAAACTTCAAGCGCTTTTTGGGAGGCAACCCAATGTGTTTCTGAGTGATCAATGAGCTATCAACGCAGATTTTCTTTCTTAAACCCTTCACTCTCTATAACTTAGTTTACTTCATGTTATTACTACCTTATTTTTCATAAATCTTCCTTCCTTACATATATTCTATATTCATGTGTTTCATGCCTGCTTACATTGAGGACAATGTAGAGTTTAAGTGTGGGGGAGGGGTGTACAACTTTTTTTGAGTCTTATTCCAAAAAAATCATAAAACAACCAAAAGCCCAAAAAGATATTGTATATTTTTATCTTTAGTCTTGAATCTTTTTTTTTTAACTTGGTGTTTTTTTAGAGTCTTAGGATGCCCTTTAACCTATCAATGATACAAATGATGGATAAACGAATACAATATCGCTAAAGTATAATCACTACACCTTGAATTCGTTTGTTAATACTTTGTGATTGAATGTTTATGACTTGTAGTGGATGATGCATGTTAAATTGGTGCAGAAATGAGCATATTAAGATAAGTGTGAATCATATGAATCATATGTGAGCTTTAGAACTGTTTATATCTTTGATGAGTGATTCATGGAAGTTCTTCGTATAAATTGATATGCATATGCCTCATAATTACTTTCCATAGCTTTTAATGAACTCCAGAGTGCTAGAACTTATTCTAAGTGATTTTCAAAGCTTTTAGGTCAATGAACTCTCAGATTTTGGGCATGATTAAGGCAATAGCATTAACACCACATATCCAAAAATCGATGTCCCTATTTGATCGCACAAGTGCGACTCCTCTAGTTTAACCCTTTTGAACCCACATTGAGCCCTTCTTTCATCACCCTAAAACTTTTATTCATGTGAGCATAGTATAGACATCATTTACCCTTATTTCAAGGACTTGGTTGAAGACTTGAAAGATGGTGCGAGACACATGAAGGTGATTTAATGAATGAATACTTGTATGTACGTATAGGGAATGACTTGCTCAAACTATGTTCTTATTCATTGCATTATCTCTCAAAAGAAAAGGAAAACCAGAAAAAAAAAAAAAAAAGTGAAAAGAAAATTCAATTATGAACAAAGATATTGAAATGTCGTGAGTTTTAAGTTGAGTAAAGTCCCATATACTTGTAATTTGGAACCATTGAAGAATTGAAGGCCAACATTGAAAATCTCGGACTTTATCCTAATCGCAAGCTCAAGGACATGCCAAATGAAGATCTAGGCCCAACAAGATGATACTCAGCCTATGATGTGGGGAAGTGCCTATGCCTATGTGATGGAGTCTTTGGTTGAGTCGAGGAACGAATTTAAACCCCACTATCCTAAAACTTCCATGCCTCTACACCTAGCCCCATTATAACCTTTAATAAAGAATCTATGATCCTTAAGATGGGTAAATTTTGATTAGTTGAGTGAATCACTTGGGTAAGCTTATGGTTTTGGTTCATTTGTGCAAGTATGTTTATTTTTTTATGGTTTATGTTTAAGATTTCACGAAGTACTTCATTTCTATTATGTGAGCATCCTTCTCACATACTCTAAGTGTAAACACAAAACCCGTGTATATTGAGTGGGAATTATAAGTGCATATTCCTGAGAGTTGATTCATACTTATTTTATTCATGTTGAGACCCATTCACTAAGTTTACTCATTGTCATACTCGTTGAAGCACCTTGTCACTTTGCATTAACCATTGAATTCCATTAGCTAAATCACTTTAGAGTGTAAATCTTAAATGCCATACGTATATTGATGAAATTTGAGACATTTGATTAAGGGCTTAGTCGTTTTTGTTTAAAAAAAAGAAAAAAAAAATATGTATTTCAAGTTCTTAGTTTGTTTTGATATTTGCTAGGGACTAGCAAGGTCTAAGTGTGGGGGAATTTGATAAGCACATAATTGATCATCTTTTTATATCAATTTCTCTTATGTTTTACTTTGTTAGAACCTTAATTATGTCATTTCTAACTTAATTTATGAATCTCAGGTACTAATCGCAAATATAATGATTTAATGTCAAAACATGGTAGAACTGGCCCTATAACTGACCCCAAAACACATCACTGAGAACCCTTATGAGCCCGTTGAGGAGCTATCCAAGAACTGGACCTAGTGCCAGTCCTGAGACCCTACTAAGGACATGCTCAGGTTCATACTGAGAGCCTCTCAAGTGCTAACCAAGTGCCATGCTAAGTTCCTATCGCTAATCAAGGACCCAAGTTCTAGTTGCTCCTCATCGAGCCCCTGCACCTAAGTTCGGACCTACCGAGGGGCGGCTTGTGGGCATAACTGTGTACCTGTTCATGTGCCAACTCAAGAACCTCCCAAGTGTTTACTGAGGACCATTGAGGGGCAATCCATTGGCATGCCCCATGGGCTTGTCCAAGTACTTAATGAGGAGCCTATCGAGAATGCCTTAGAACTTGTCCTGCGAGTGTCCCGAAATCTGGCCTACCGCCCAAAATTCCATACCTGCGCCAATGTCTCGAGAGGCCCAGCTGTGGCCCAGTGGCGAAAGTCCTTTTGTGATAAGAATTAACAACCTTCATTTTGTGACTAAGACATGTTGACGCATTTTCAACAAGGAGTCTACCTGAGATTAAAGATTTGAGGATTTTCCACCATGGATTTGGAATTGAAGCCGTGCAAGGAACAAACCTTGTGTTCCTTGCGACACAAGGAAAGAAGATTTGCGGCTAAAGGAAAGACCCTAAAACCAACATAACTCCTATTTTCTAGGGATTCCTTTTAGCAATAATATTTTTTATTACTTATTTCATTAGGAATGAGCAAGGGTTTGTCCTATTCCTATTTAAACTAAAGTTTCGGCCACCATTAAAGTTGTCTCTCATTCTTTGCACCAACACTCTGCTTAACCAATTTGTCCTTTTCATTAACTCAAGATTTCTTTTGTAAAGACCAACTACACCATACTTCATCTTTTACACCTTCATTCGTGACATAGTCGGGCTGTCCCCGAGTGTCTCGCTAAAGAGTTCCCAATTAGTTTGCATCCATAAGGCTGTTCCCGAATAGAAAAACTGTAACACAACATCTTTACCTTGTAGTTATCTTTTGTGTTTGAATATCGTTTTTATGAATTGATTTCTCGGTTTTATGATTTGTATTGATTTCAATATTCCATGTGTTATAAGATTCTAGTTTTTGTTATGTTGTATGTTTGTGCCTACCGCTTGATTATATTGTTTGGTTGTCCCTGAGTCTAAATCACTGAAAGTGTAGTCGAGCTGTTCCCCAGCATATATTTACGATAATATGCAAGTAACTCGCAAAACAAAAGTTAAAGGATTTCGTGGGCTGAAGTTAATATAATTCATGAATAAGGAAGGTATGAATATGAGTTGACTATTTTCAATAAAAGATTAGGTTTATTTTAATTTTAATAAATCTAGGACTTTAAAATCTATCAATTATCTCCATTAAAAAACTCCAAACTTTAATTGTGCTTAGGTACCCTCAATCCTCGGTTTAGAACGATCCATATTTATCAATGCTACATCTACAAAACAGGGCCTTAAATTGCATGCGTTTTCACTAAATGTTGAGTGTGACTTTTTGTTTATTTTAATACTAGATTGCATATGTGAAGACCCAGAAATTCGAAAGAGGGAATTTTGCGAGTACAGTCCCTAGACGTGACTCAGATGTTGTGAGTGCAGTCCTTAGACGTGACTCGGATGTTGCGTGAGCGTAGTCCCCAAGTATGTGGTACATCTAGATGTGCGTGTACAGTCCCCGAGATGGCCTACGCGTAGTTCCCATGACAGGACCCGTCCCCGAAGGACATAGATAACTGTGCCCAGTCCTGCTCCCGTTTGACAAGTCAACTGAAGTTCTGAAATTACCCTCAGCACTTGCCAAACAAGGGATAACCGTACCTGTGCCCACTCATGCCTCCACCTCCTGATCAGTCTAGATCAACGCGCCACGACCTGGAAGGTCAATAAAACAAAAAAGGTGTGAGTGGACAAAACAAACTTTTAGAAATGCATTTATCAATATACATTCTTACCCTCCAGTTTCATAAACATGCATGCATATCATAAATCATGAGTAAATATATCTGGGCACAAATGTTTATAAATCACAAATCTCAATGAAACCAAGAGACTCATTTCCATATCCAATATCATATAGTCACGTTATCCCTGCAAAGCGTGCAAATCAATAGACTCAAGGACCGCTCAAAATCCGAGCATCCGTCGTTGTGAACAGATCACCAGCCGACAATCCAGATCGTCGTGAACACATCACCGACCGATCTCCATATAATCCAGCACATCTGATCTGAGTCGAGCCTCCCTCGGCTGCACGACAACAGACCGTGCTACGTGACCTCTCCGGGCGAACACATCCCATCCCGAAGGCGAGCGTTATCTCCATGGTTCATTCCGGGGAAACACATTCCCAACCGGAAGCCCTAATATCCACAACACAGGGTGCACTTCGAAGGAAACATATTCCTTCCCGAAAGCCCTATATATCCGCAACATATCCTCAAAATTCATAAAACCAGAGTCCCGATTATTTCATAAATCCGAAATCCATCAATATCATCATGTAATCACATGGAAATACCAATCCAATCCAAATCACGTTTCCATTTGGGTCTCAAGCCCAAATATCAATTTCACGCAAATCCGTACAACCGCAACCTCAGTTGCCATTTTCACATAAATCCATAGAATATATGCACAAAGCATTACAAATCCATAAAATCAATCCCTGACTCATAATCCGAGTCAAAACTAATCTCAAATCCCGGGCCTTCGCCCAAAATAGGACTATCATAGTTTTCTCGAAAATCGTGCCCAAAATCATATAAAACAATATAATATTCCCAAAATCCAGAAATCATCATATCAAAACATTAATCATGCCAAATCATTTCAAATCATATCATAAAGCATTTAAAACATATATGCATGCATTTTGGGTAGAAAACAAAAGTCCACTCAGACACCGTCCATATCGCTCGCTTTTCGAGCTGCACGTTTTTCCATAAATTCCAGAAGTCACCATTCCTGTCCAAAATCATTATCGAGGGTCACTAACACTTCAAGATATCTAATATAATTTTTCCCAATTTTTTTTCGGGATTTAAATACGTATTTTAAACGTATAGTAAAACTTCGGATGCATAGAACACTATCAAAATGGTATCTGATTTCCTCGAAACGAGTGCCAAAATGTTCGTTACATTAAATGGGACAAGTTTCATGTTGAACTCACCTTTGGGAATCGTTCCCATGCGCCCTCAAGTTCCGCCGTGAGTGGCTACGCATGAGTTCACGCGCCTGCTATAGTAACAGTGACTGTTCATCGTCCCAACCCATTTGACTGTTAAATGGTTCCTGTAACCCGCGATGCAACCCATTCAGAACTCCATCAATTCTGCATAATTTTCACCAATTAAAATGTCAAATTTCATCGGTTTAATACTATTTAAATTTCTGTGGAATCAATTACATCAATAGTTGTCTTAAATTAATCCAACTTAATATAAACTTTCGAAGGATGTTCATCGTCTGAGGTCATTAAATCATCATTCAATCCTTCAATTAATTAATCACACAGCATCGTAGACTCATTTTAAGGATGATTTGGAAATGAATTTCACAAAAACTTACCCCCAATTACTCAAATCAAGCTCGTGATTTCCCGACTTCCATCATGTCCGTTCTAGGCCAAAACAACACCAATTGTCGTCGTTCTTGATAGGGTTCGATTCGCCTTGAGCTCAGGAGGCTTAATCCAAGACCAATTTTGGAGTTTATTCCCCATTCCAAGTTTGCTCAATTCGAATTTACAGGTTTCGGGTTTGGGTTTTTTCTTCTGAAATTTCAATTTCTTTCTTCCTTGTTTCCTTCTCGTTTTTCACTCTAGAGTTCACCTATTTTCTCTCTGTTGTCCTCTCAATTACACCAGTTTCTCAATTGGTTTTGGTTGCTGGGAAGCTCGATCCAGCAAAGTTGTGGTCTCTGTTTTTGGTTTGAAGGATACACACGGGTTACAATTCAAACATAGACATAATTATATCCAATCTTCAACAGCAATTCAGGCCACTAATCTCTCTCACCAAGTGACAGATGTCACTTGTACCTCGCTGAGTCATTTAATCCTGGCTGAATCAGCCTATTGTTTATCCAATTCACCTTGCTTCCTTAAATTACCATTTTGCCCTTACCAACAAAATGACCAAAATGCCCTTCATGTATCTAGACCCGTAACTTTGTCATCCGAACTCCGATTGAGGTATGCCGCCTGTTTACGGATTCAGCGTCTCGAGACCTACGCAACGGTACTTATGGAAAGTCCAAACACGGTCCCGATTAAAGAGTAATGGCCCCTTTTTTTAACCAATTTAACAAATTACCCTTAAACTTCTGAACATCATAACTTTATCCTCGAATGTCAGAATCGGACGTGCCACCTGTCTATGAACTTGTGACGTCCCAAAATACGTCACAGTCATCGGTCAAAGTCCGTTTGACTACTCGAACCAAAAGTCAACCGTTCGCCCAATTCTAGGGGCAAAATCGTCATTTCCTTAAAATTTTCCTTTTTCGAATTTCTGGGTCGTTACATCCCATGTGATTATATGTTTGTTTGTGCACTTGTGAGTAGTGTTGATGTTGTGATATTATGACTGATGTCTATGTACTTGTGAGTAGTGCTGATGTGATATTGTGATATTACGATTGATGTTTATGCACTTGTGAGTAATGCTGTTTGATTATTGTGCTTGACATTTGAGTACTGGTGACGAGTACTGTTGTTGATGGTCATTGTGACTAGTTTGATGTTGATGGTTGTTCAAATGGTTTACATGATTTCATGAAACGGATTTCGGGAAATGTGGGCCATGGGCTTTTGATACATGTTAATTGTGGGTCCCACAGTTTTTCTATCTGATATGATTTGAAATCCGGTCGTTCATGTTTTACTCTATGAATGCATGATTTATAACTAGAGGGTAAAAGAGTTAATTTTGAAATGTATTTTCAAATGATGTTATTTTTGTCCACTCACACCTTTTATGTTTTTTATGACCCTCCAGGCCATGGCACGAAGATCGAGGTTGATCGCGAGGTGGGGGCATGGGCGGGAATTAGTATAGTCATCCCTTGTTTAACAAGTGCTGAAGGTGTTTTCGTAACTTCAGTTGACTTGTCAGATGGGAGTAGGACCGCACACAGTTATCAAAATCCTTTTAGGACGGGTCTTGTCAAGTTGGTATCACAACAATGGGTACTGATTTGTGTTGCCATGTCATGCCTCTAAAATACGAGCCCCGTGCATGGCCCGCTAATAAGATGAAAATACTAGGGTACATAAGATCCTATGATAGACTTCAGGATGGAATTGACCCTGGATTGGAGGTCGATTCTTGAATACTGCGTTTCGGTAGCGTAGGACTTGGGTCCGGATGGTGAACAAGCTGAGATGCTAGAAATGTAGCATGGATGGGCAAGTTGGAGCCGAATGAGATAGTAAATGAATATCTCAGTTGGAGCGAGTATTTGAGGTCTTAATATATGAGTGGAGATCCTTGATAGGATCTAATACACCCAACGGTGTTTTTCTAGATGACCAGGTATACGATGGTGGCATGGATTGTGAATGTCGGATTGGACTCGAAATAATTCAAGATATTGGATTTTTACTCGGAAGGAGTCAGGGTTTTGGTTTGAGACTCGAGATGAGTCAACGTTGTACATGGGCTCAGGAAGAGCTAGAAAGTTGAAATAGCGATTATGGTTTCGCATAACGAATGATGGTTCATGTGGGAACCCACAGTATTGATGTAGACTTCACTTCCATGGTTTTTGGTGGGATATGTTTGAATTTCAAGGCAGAAATTCCTTAAGGGGGTAGATTGTGACAACTCGGAAATTAAAAAAAAAGAAGAGAATTTTGGAAATTTTAGAAAGGAAATGATGATTTTACCCTTAGTTTATGTGGTCAAAGTTGAGTTTTTTTTGGGAATATTTTTTGTACATTTTTCGAGAACCGTTGCATAGGTCTCGGAACCCCGAGTTCGTGATTAGGCAGCATGTCAAAATCAAAGTTCAGATGGACTTGTTATGGGTCTAAGACGGTGAGGGACATTTTTCGTGATATTGGACCTTGGGGGAAATTTGGTCCTTTTGCACAAGTTGAAGAGTCATTTGTGTTCTGTTGTAGTGTCACACTTACCATGACCAGATTAAGGTTGGTCGCCCTGCTCTAGTGATTGTGTACGTGTATGTGCTGTGTGTAGTGTTGTTCTTATTTGAACAACATACAAAACCGAAAGCTAAAAAAACATCAACTGGGGATTGATCTCTTCAGCTACTCGAGAGAACACAGAGCAATAGAGAGGGTAAGGGAGTAAATAAGAAAGGAAAGAAGGGCAAAACTGAAACATCAGGCCCGAGAACACCCAGAAAACCCAAACCTAGGAAATTTGAGAAATTGAGAATTCGAAATTCAGTTTTGAAGCTCAATTGTAGAAAGTAAGGTTGAAATGAGCTTTCTGGGATCTAGACGACTTTAACTATTACAAATTGAAGGGAATTGAGCTAGGATTGAGTCCAGAACGGACCCAGACCCAAAACTATAAAATTTAGATAAAATTGAGAGGTTGAATTCATGTTTTGGACTCCGATTGTTCATACAGAATTTGGATTAAGCTCCCTGGAGTCCAAACGAGTTGAACCATTATGAAATCGAGAGGAATTGATGGAGAACAAATACCAGTCTCAGGAAAGAAGCCCTCCTCGACGTATGAGTTGTTATTACAAATACCAGTCTCAGGAAAAGGGCCCAGCCTGTCATCTGAGACTAACCACTACCGACTCAGGAAAGGGGCCCAGCCCAATGTTTGAGTCATCACCACAATATCAATCACAGAAAAGGAGCCTTAGCTCGACGTCTGAGACTACTCACCACTCAGAAAAACGTCATCTATTCACAAACACAATAACAAAAATATCGAAAAACATATGTCTATAATTTACACATAAATTCCTCATAAGCAAATCCACATTTTTACATATACTCTTTCCTCAAAAACCCAATTATCATTTCAAACTCCGAGCCTAAACCTAAACATAACTTTATTAACCTCGTAAAACATATTATTTAAAATCAATTTCAATTTATTGTCATATACCTCATGCACGAATCTTGACTCGCCTTTCAAGTCAAGTCAAATCTTAAACCGAACTTTAGCCCAAAATCTCGTATAACGTGTTTTCCAAGAAATCTCATTTCTAAAAATCATTAGTAATTACACGAAAATAAAATTCAATTTATTGTCATGTATATCATACAATGACCTTGACTTATATTCCAAATCAACTCAAACTCTGATCATGAATAATCACGTAAAACATGTAGTTCACTCAATCATAAAACATGTTCTTCAATTAATTCCATAAAATTATCGAAAATCGTTTAAAAACATAATTAAACCATCATCATATAAATCATATAATAGAAAAATTAAAATATGTTATATACATGATTCACATTTCAAAGATAAAAATCCAAAACCATGCTCTAATACCAAGTTGACATGACCCACCCCTAAATTCCATGAAAACCAGGCTGGTCTTGCTCCCGTATGACACTCTTGTCAGAGAAGGGATATTAGCAACTTTATCTAAGTACGCATCATATTAAATTAACCAATCAAATTTTTTTCCTTGAGAGTTTACCGCTCACGCCCAACCCACTAACCCCGGCAAATAGTGGAAATTACTAATTTGATCTTATTCAGGGTTTTACTTCCATTATCAAAAGTTAATACTATTTACATCTCAATTACATATATATATATATATTATTAAAATAATCACAAGTTCAAAATGCAATTATTTACATATTCAAGTCCACATTATAAAATATAAATCATAACCTCTCCAATTACTTATGCCCAACTTAAATGACCATATTAATCTTTAAATTATTCACACAAAACAATCCTTGTATTCAATCTTTCTTTTTAACATATTTTTTTATAAATTTATCCTTTTATTAATATCCAACTATAATCACAATGAAGTCATTTTAACCATATCTGTTACATATTCGCCATATATTTATAATTTCATGTCATTATGTTATCATTTACATGTCATCAACTTATCATCATAAACATAACCATCATCATATCATCATCAATAAAATCATCATCAGAAAACATCATAAATTAATCAATATGAGTCTTTAAGGTAACTACCACGACCTATCTATGTATCAAAATCTATTTATATATAGTCCTCAAATTGTTCATATTTATAGTCCTTTAGTTACTCTCATAAGCATATTCATAATCAATCCCACTTTCACAAATTTACTTCTTGTCATAATTATTATCAATTATCCCAATAAGGTTAAGATCAAATCCTTTAATTTACTCAATTCAATTTTGGATTTAAAATATTAATATCAATGTGTGAACCTTGAAACTATACTCTTTTGATGGCCAATTAACTCAGCAATTACACAATTAAATTCGTAATTGAAAAACAAGCATCTTTAATGCTGAACACATCTTCGAACTAGGTTGGACGCGCCCTCACGCGACACTATTCCTCTCTGAGCGTGGTGGCCATGTGCCACCCAATTGTCTTCAAGCTTGGGTTAGGTTAACTCGCGGGGTCTGCAACTCAGACCCGACCTGAACGACCTGACCCAATTTTAAAACACCTATCTCTCACTCTTTTCCTTCCTTTTTCTGACCATTACCTTCTAATTTACCTCAAGAGTGGATCTATGATCTTAGAACAAAGTAAGGAGAACTAAAAGATGAGAAACCATACCTTGATGTTTCGGTCAACTTTTCAGTTTCATCCTGGAGTGTTTTTCGCGTCCATAATACCTTTTTGCTTATCCAGAAAGACCCTAGGAACTAACTTATCACCTTAGGATCTTCAAACAACTACTACCAGACGTTAGAACACTTTGACAACCCACAACCATGGTTGAACCTTCACGGCCATGGGTGAACGTTTGTGGTTTTGTGTCCTAGTTCACCCCAAACCTTCCCATTTTTCTTCCCCTCTTTCTTTTCCTCCCTCTTTTCTTTCCTTCTCCCTGGCCGTGCCTCACTTCACTCTCATTTCACATTTTTTTTTTCTCTTCTTCTTCTTATTCGGGCAACCGCCACAGATTGCCCTTAATCCATATACACACATATATATAACATGGGTAAGTCGGTGAGGCAATGGGAGGGAAAGGACCAGATTTCTCTAGACACTTGTCACCTTCACACAAAACTCTCCTTTGTAAAATTTTCCAAAATACCCTTCGTGTCATAATTACCAAAATGCCACTAAAGATTTCGTCATACCACCTTTGTACGGATTCAGAATTCCGAGGCCCACCTAACGATCCTCGCAAAAAGTCTAAAAAGTGTCTTGACCAAAAAATCATTTTTTTTACTTTTAGGGGCAAAACAACCATTTTCTTAAGAATTTTCCAAATTCATTTTTGTCAAATTTCTGAGTTGTTACATAGCCAGCTCAATGGTGATATATTCATGGGCAATGCATGAAGTCTCGCCAAGATGCTCTCTCTGGTTGAACGACATGCGTGTTGGGAGGATGAGAAGAATTTAGCCCATGCGCAGGATCATGAGGAGCAGGTGCGAAGACCTTGAAAAGGAAGAATCCCATAGAAAATTTGCACGCAGAAAGCCTAACAAGCATAAGGCATGTCAGACTTCCCAAACTCCAACGATGGGAAAACCCAATTTTTAATTGTCCTGCCAGTCCATAAAATTCACAATGAAATAAAGGACAAGCTTTGGTTCAAGAAGCCGGAGCTGGTCAAGGGAGATCAGGTGAAAGCTAATAAGACAGAATGGTGTGCCTACCATAAATGTTATGGATACAACATCAGAAAATGTATATCCTTCGAGAGATATCTCTAAAATCTTATCAAGGATAGACATTACATTGATTACGCCAAGGGAAAGGCCACATATCGACTTGGTGATAAAGGACCCAAGGAGCCAGCATAAAAAAGTATTCGCATCAACATAATCATAATGAAATTAGAGTTTCTGGGAACCACTTCCAAGCAGAAAAAAAAGGAAGATTTGTGATGCTTTGGCTGTCTCCCATGTTACCACCCCAGCGTGGCCAATGACCTTGTCGTTGGTTTCTCTTTGAAGGACAAGATAGGACTTGATTGGCTGCACAATGATGCTTTGGTTGTATCCATTCAAATTGCGCATGCACGAATTGATCGATTCTACGTCGATGAAGGGAGTGCAACAAATATCTTAAGCCTTTATGTTGTGCACAAAATGGGCCAAGAAAGCCTCACTATGAAAAAAAAGGTCATCTCGCATCGAGATTTTAACAGGTCAATAAGCCTGACTGTTGGCACCCACCAGCTAGATGTGCACTCAGACCCCATCATCACGTCTCAAAATTTCTACATCATGGACGAGTATTTTCCATACCATGGAATACTGGGAAGACTATGGCTTCACCAAATCCTCGCCAGCACGTCAAGCCTTTATCAGAAAATTCGATTCTTAATCTCTGGAGGAGGAATTGGTGAGATAAAGGGAAATCCGGCAATGGCTCGACGGTGCCTCACCGAATGATTGAAGAAGGTCAAGAAGACTGAGTTCATTCTTCACATTGGAATGTCCGCTAGGGGAAAACCTTCTTCTTCGTCTCCTAAATAGCAACCAATTATGGGTCAAGATCCAAACGTTTATAAGGAACCTCCGACTCCAGAAGGATGGCAACCAAAAGATGACATCACCCTCATCTAGCTTGACCCTCAATATCCTAAGCGACATGCTCGCATTGGAACTCGCTTGAATGCCAAAGAAAAAGAAGAACTAACCGCATTCATGTGTAGGGAAAAAGAAGTTTTTGCTTGGTCACCATTTGACATGCCTGGCATTGACCCTGCCATTGCTTGCCACAAGATGCACGACAATCCAAACCATAAGCCAATCAAGGAGAAAAAACGCAATTTCTCCCCCGAGAAAATTGCTATCATCCAAAAGGAGATTGACAAGCTAGTCATTACTAGTTCCATTGAAGAAGTTCCACACTTTGAATAGCTGGCAAAGGCCGTACTTGTCAAGAAGAATGTAGCAGGGCGATGGCGAGTTTGTGTCGATTACACTTATTTCAATCTCGTATGCCCAAAAGATAATCACCCCTTACAGAGAATTGACCTAAGCTCCTTAGCTTTCTAGATGCATACTCGAGCTATAATCAAGTTTTAACGCACGAGAAAGACAAAAACAAGACAGCCTTCATCTTTGACTGAGGAGTATACTGCTACAAGGTCATGTTGTTTCGCCTCAAGAATGCAGGAGCAACATATTAGAAGCTTGTCAATGGAAGTCTATATGGATGACATCATTGTTAAAGGTGAAAATCGAGAGGATCATATCAACAATCCACGGGAGACATTCAATTTATTGAGGAGTACAAGTTGAAGCTTAACCATCTAAAGTGCACTTTCAGAGCATCTACGGGGAAATTCTTAGGTTACCTCGTGACCTGACATGAAATCGAGGCTAATCCAAAGCAAATCAAGGTGATCCTTGAGATGAAGTCACCATCGACTCTGAAGAAGATTCAAAGTCTCACTAGGCGAGCAGCAGCTCTGAACAGATTTTTGTCCAAGGTAACATATCAATGTCGATCTTTCTTCCAAGCAGTAAAGAAAGAGTCCAGACATAAATGGAATGAAAGCTATGAGAAGGAATTTCAAGATCTCAAGACTTGACGTCTTCGGTACTGCTATCAAAACCCAAAGAAAATGAGGACATGTTCCTTTATCTAGGTGTTTTTTATGTCGCAGTAAGTTCCGCAGTAGTCTGAGAAGAGAGTGAGATACAGCTTCATGTATTTTATCCGTCAAAATTTCTCCTCAGAGCAGAAACACGATACCCAAAGTTTAAAAAGTTGATCTTGGCATGGCTTGTCACCACAAAGAAGCTACGACCATACTTTCAAGTCATCGGGTAATCATCAAGACAAAATCTGCTCTTCGTTCATTGCTCCATTCGCCTGATGCATCAACACAAGTAACGAAATGGGCTATAGAGTTGAGTCAGCATGATTCACTCTATCACCTTTGAACGATAGTCAAAGGCCCAGCCTTAGCAGATTTTGTTGTTGACTTCACACCAGCTTCTTTGGAAGGAGAAAATAGCAAAGGACTAAACAAAACCTCCAGGGCGACTGGCACTTCTCTGTCACAAAATCAGGGTGTCAATACCTTTTCACTGCAGTTTTCAACTTTTAATCTTCTATGCTAGCTATTTGTTGATTTTTCCTCGAACTAGAGGGGCGCAGGAGAGGGGATTGTCCTCATCACTTATAATGGCTCAATAATGGAACAATCAGTTCATTATGGATTCAAAGCTTCTAACAATGAAGTAGAATATGAAGCATTGATTTTTGGGCTCGCACTTACCAAGGAGTTGGGAGTCAAGAAACCCACTATTCATTCTAGTTTGTAGCTTATCACTAGTCAATCATTCCGTGAATATGATGCACGATTTTCACGATTTTCATTTTTCATCAACTTCTATGTGTTACGAAATACACAGTTTGATTCACTGGAAAATCTAGCATCGCCACTTGATTATCGATTCAAGCGCTCAATCCCGATTGAGTATCTGGAGCAGCGTAGCATTGATGTCAAGGAAATCGAAGTCTGACAAGTTGATTCTTCATCAAATTGGAAAGACCCTTTTGTCAACTATATGGAGCATGACACATTTCTTGATGATTGAGTGGAAGCCTGCAAAATCCAGATGAAAGATACACGATACTACGTTGACAAAGGCCGACTTTTTCGTAAGAGCTTCATAGGGCCAAACTTGCTATGTTTGAGGCATCCATAGACATTGAAAGTCTTGACTGAAATTCACAAAGGACAATGTGGAATCATTTCGATGGAAGGTCACTTTCTCAAAAGACGCATACTACAGGATATTACTGGCCACCTTTACTCCACGAAAGCCTTACAATATGCCCAGAAATACGACAAATGTCAAAAGTTTAAGCCCAACCAATTGGCACGAATATAGGAGCTACAAGTACAGACGAGCCCTTGCCCATTTATGCAATGGGGAATTGACATCGTTGGACCTCTGCTAAGCACCGCAGTCCCAAATAAAAAGTATGTAATCGTCTCCACCGACTATTTCACCAAATGGGTTGAAGCAAAGGCATAAGCTAACGTTACATAAGTTGATGTTCAACAATTCATAAGGCATATTATTTACCGATTTGGACTTCCCAAATTCGTTCTAACAAAAAATGGAACTCGGTTCACTGGCATAATGATCAACGAGTTCATTGAGTCATGGAAGATAAAGCACTTTACTTTAACAGCTTAGACCATCCAATAAAACAATCCTCGATTGTATTAGGATGAAACTTGATGATAAAAACAGTTGATAGGAAGAAGATTTGGATGGAACGCTCTGGGCTTATCACATAACTTTGCGTCGTGCAATAGGCGAGTCTCCGTTCACTCTTGCATACGGCACCAACGTTGTTATTCCACCACATGTTGTGGTTCTAGTACCTTTTACTGAATTTGATAATCTTGTGGTCTTGTGGTCAACTCCATAGCTCTGAAAACATCACTTGATCTGAGCAAAGAATTAAGGGAACAAGTGGTAAAACGCATCTTCAATTATCAACAGCAAGTCTGAAGCTTCTACAACAAATAAGCATGAGTCTGAAACTTCCTGACTTGTGACCTTGTTCCCAAAAAGAAGTTCACATCATCAAACTGTCCTAGATCTCAAAAACTCAAATCCATGTAGGAAAGACCTTACTGCATCTACCAAGTACGCGGGAAAAGGGAGCTATACTTTAGAGACCATGGATGGAAAGCTGGTGAGCGGTGCCATGAGCGTGCATCACCTCAGAAAATACTACGTTTAGAACAAACCACAAAACTAGATTAGGCACTATTATTAATATTTAAGAATGTTGTATTTAACTTATCAATTAAGTTATCAAGTCATTCCTAATTATCCACATGTAATTATACATTTTGCAATATTGTCAAAGCTGGAACCTGAAAGCACCTAAAGCCTTCCTTCAAGAAGCACTCAAAGCCTTCCACCAAGAAGCACCTAAAACCTTCCTTCGAGAAGCAGTTAAAGCCTTCCTACGAGAAGGACCCAAATCCTTTGATTAGGAAGCACTTCAAGCCTTCCACCAGGAAGCACCCCAAGTCTCCCTCCGGGAAACATTCCAAAGCCTCCTTACTATAAGCACTTAAGCTTTTTCGCAAAGCATATCAAGCCTTATGTTAAGGAGTAAAAGCCCTTCCTCAAAGGTAACTCAAAAGAAAAATTATTTTTCTTCTAAAAATCCAAGCTAGATAAAACTAACTGTTGCACGCCCATGGCTGTAATAGGAGCATATGACGAGTGAATTGATTTGGAAGTTTTAGTTCAAGTGATTGATAGAGTTTATAGAAGAGACTAGACACTTGCATCTCAAAATTCTGCTTAAGCACTATTTTCATTTATTCATTTGAAAAACGATTGGGCAAATCACATATCAATCACTCAAACTAATTATTCAATACTAGAATGAAACTACAATCATGAACATAAATAAATACCCTATAACAACTATTGGTGCAAATCTTCAAAGCCCATTATTTTTTGAAATTCCGCCCACTCTTATACTAAAAGTAGGGAAATATCGTCAAATGGTGACTTTTCAGTTTCAGGAACATCATCTTTCCTAGCCTCTCGTTCAAGTTCAGGTTCAGGCTCACGCTCCAGCTCTAATTCATACTCTAGCTCTTTAGTGGTGATCCTGCTTCGACTTTCCATACCCACATTTGGTGTTTCATTTTATTTAAGGCGCAAAGTTGTGGGGGCATGTGATGGAAACAAGCAGCCAATTCTCAAATTTTGGATCTCAACCTCCAAAAGTTTTTCTTTCTTCTCTGAATCATGTAAATGCCCACTCAAGAGAACAGACTCATTAAGAGCAGTATCACATTCACTTTTTGCCAACAATCTCTCTGCGTGACTCGTCTCCAGCTCACACACTTTGTTCTCCAATGAATGAATTATCCCCAACAAAAAATTGTTGTTTTTTCTAGAATGGTCACAATGCACTTGAAGTGGAATACACTTTGACTTCAATCATTTATTCTACTCTCCCAGGCCAGCTTTCCCATGAAGTATGTCAACTAACTTGTGGGACTTAGCTTTTGAAATACTGAGATCTCTAATGACTTTATCGTATCCTCATCCTTTTGTATCCACGGTCCTAAATGCTAGTTGTGTTCATTCCACTAGTTATTCTGAACCCTCATCTATCAGGACCAGTCCCAAATCCCCCGGGATTAACGTGGGACCCGCCTGATCCCGTCTGACACGAAGTGTCAGACCAGGGAGAATTCCATCTCTAGCCCTCGCCGGGGCTGTCAGAGTGCGTCAGGATCGTAGGAGGAGGGGAGTGATGTCTCGTCTCTGCTACAGCCCGCATCCACGACCAACCTGAAGGGCATTAAAACACGAAAATTGTGAGTGGACAAAAATAATATTTTATTTAAAAAAATTTCATACAAAGACCTTTATGCCCTTCATAAAAGCATATGCATGCATTCAAAAATCATTTATCAAACATATCAAAATCTTTCAAGGGTTCATGCCCGGCCCCATAAACCGTCATGACCCGTAAATCCAATTGGGTCCTTGACCCGAAGTCACAATTCAAAACCATCAACTATCACAGGTAGGGACTCATCCCAAATCAACGTACGTGGGTCTCAGCCCAAAACCGTTCTCAGTGAACTATAAAGCATAGAATACGGGGTCTCCGCCCCAAACCATTTCTAAAACATCATATACGGGGTCTCCGTCCCAAATCACTTTCTAAATCATAAAACACAGGGTCTCTGCCCCCAATTCATTTTCCATAAAACCTCATACGTATCAACATACGTATAACCCATCCGCGGCACTTCCGAGAAGATGCCAACTCGGGGCACACAACCCCTAGGGAACACATCCCCGATAAATGTCACGATATCATATCTATACTAGTGTGCACACTACTCGGGGTCTCACTCCGAGTCTTCTCCTAGGAATCTCCATCTGGGAGGCTCAATCACTGGATCTAGTCTAAGCTCTCTCTCTGGATCTAGTCCACACATCTCATCGGAATCTGGTCCGGGACCACATCATAAGTAACCTCCACTCTTTGAATGGGATCCCTATGGGGATACCCACTCTGGTCTGTGGATCGGGACTCTCCAGGTCGACGCTGGAGGAGACCATATAATCATATGGAGGGTTCATTCACATTTTCAAATACTTTCTTTCTTTCTCAAATACTTTCAATTGGGTCTCAAACCCGATTCATCTCAATAGGATTCCTCGAATCCGATTCAAAACCATTTCTCAGGCCTTGGCCTAAATCCTCAGTTCAACTGGGTCTCATGCCCGAATTCTCATTACATAAATCGAACTGGGACTCAAGCCCGATTTCACAATCAACAGGGCCTCAAGCCCGATACCACGACTAACTGAGCCCTAAGCCCGAAACCATAAACCAACAGGACCACATGTCCAATTTCACAACCAACGAGGCCGTAAGCCCGAAATCTCTACTAAATGGGTCTCAGGCCCGATATCATCAATCAACGGGGCATCAAGCCCGATAGTACTACTAACTGGGCCCTCAAACCAGAATCATAAATCAAATGGACCCTCGGTCCGATCGTGTAGCTCAAATGGACCCTAGGTCCGATTCCTCGTCAAATCAAATGGACTCCAAGTCGAGGGTTTGTAAATCAAATGGGTCTCGTGCCCGATTTCATGTTTCTAAATCCAAAATTCGTTCATTAAATCGTCATCGAAAACATGATACGCGAAGGTACGACATAAAGCCGAAAACCTCGAAAAACGTGCAATTATGTCGATCCTAAGCTACCACAATCAAATGCACTCATGCATCACAAAACATATTCTGAAAGAATTATAAAACATTTATGCATGCATCGAATTCATAAAAGAAGTCCACTCACAGACCGTCCGAGATGCCGCCTCGATTTGCGTGTCATAGGCTCTCTCGAGCCGATCACTGTCACCGGGACTCCCAAACCTGTCCAAATTTTTAATAAAAGGTTACTAACTACTTAATTAACCTCCTACCAAAGGCTCGTAATTTTCCCGAACTTTTAACTATTTTTAAACCGATCCTAAACCTTCCGACATCCCGAAAACTATCGAAATGATGTCCGATTGACGGGAGACCAGTCCCAAAAGCTTCGTTACATCGAATAGAAGATTTCATATGTTGAACACTTCCCCAAATTATGGACCACGTGCCCTCATCCGCCCCTAGAAGGCTCAGATCACTGTTCATCGTCCCTAACCTCCAGCCTTTACTGTTTACGGTACTGTTCACCCATCTTCAACCTCGGTTTTCTCTGGTTTTTGGACCGGTTCAAGGTCTATTTCATCTCCTTTTTATCCTAATATCATCCTAATCCTATTTCCTATTATTTAGACATTAAAGCCCGAGCAAAAACCACCCAAAGTCGTGCTTTTCCGATCGGCCATGGTGGTCGGATTTTCCCCCGCCGTTCACGACTCTTCCCGGCCATCCTAAGCCCCAAAACTAATCCCATTTGACTCCTAGAGTTCCCAGAAATATTTCCCAATCCTTAGAACCGAATAAAAACCAACAAAACCGAAATTTGAATTTTTGAATATTTCTTACCTCACGGGTTCACTCCGCCGTGGCCTCCACCGTGGGCCACCGTCCTCAGCCGTTGTCCTCAGTTCCTTAGTCATCCTCACAGCACTCTCACGGTCACACTAGATGGAGGTTTGTGGTGGTGTTGTGTGTTTTGAAGAAAAATGGAGAAATGGTGGAAGCATGGGTTTCGGGTTTGTGAGGGAGAACAAGGAAATGAAGTTTGATGAAGATGATGATGTTTGATGGCTGATGAGAGATGAGAGAAATGGAGGGTGAGGATTTGAGAGATTAAGTGAAATGGATGGATAGGATTTAGTGTGGTTAGGATTAATTATATAATAATAGATATAATAATATTTAATTAAACTAGATCCACATTTTAGGGGTTTGGACCAATGGGATGAGTGACACTTGTCACTAATACATGGGACCCACTCAAAATATCTGGCCAATCAGAATTTGCCAACTCAGCCCCGCCTCAAAGTACTTGCATAGTGAAATCGAACTTCCGTGACCTATAACCCTCCCATTCGAAGTCCAATTTCAGCATGCCGCCTACCTGTAACGACCCGTCCCGAATTCCGGGATTAGTTTAGTGACTAATCTTGATTAGCGAGGTTGAACGGTGGTTAGTAGGGCGGAATCGGACAAAATGTGCAAAATGACCGTTTTGCCCTTGGTCGTGGGCAAAATGTTGACTTTTTGTTCGGTGCGGTCAAATGGACTTTGACCGATGACCGTGACGTAGTTCGGGACGTCACGAGTTCATAGACAGGCGGCACGTTCGATTTCGACATTCGTAGAGAAAGTTATGGTGTTCGGAAGTTGAGGGGTATTTTGGTAATTTGGCTTATTAGGGGCCAAATATTGACTTTTTGATCGGGAGGTCCGATGGGCGAGGGCCAAGGACCGTTACGTAGGTATCGTCGATACAAATCCAACGACAGGCGGCATGCCGAAATCGGAGATTCGACGACAACGTTATGGTCAAGGAAACGAACTAACGAACCGAGGCTCGGATTAAAATAATAATATAATATTGAATAGTGACCGTTGACTCAGCACACCTGGATGAGTGACAAGTGTCACTCATCCCTTGAAACCAGAATCCTTGTCTTAGGGGAAACATCATTATGATGTTTTATTATTAATTAAATTAATTAATATTTATTTTCTCCATTAATCTCCTTTGTTCTTCAAACCGTGCAAAATGGGGGAATCAAATTGGAGAGAGTTTGCTGCCTTCTCTAACTGGGTTTGAGGGCAAAATTGAGTGCTTGTTGAGACTAACTCAACTGGGTAAACACGGGAGATTGAGGAAGGCTGAGGAACTGAAATTCGAAAATTTGGATTTTGGGGGGGAAGTTCGGATTTTAAACTTGGGGCTGTGCGGATCGAATTGGTGATTACTTCGAGCTTTCTGGGATCACAACGATCAGAATTGTCGAAGGAACGAAGGGATTTGGCCACCAATTGGCTCTGATCACACTTGGTGACAGAGGAGGAATTTCGAAGTTGAGTCGTGGAATTGGAGGCTTCGTTGGATGAAATTGAGGTGGGGAAACTGCTTCCCATGATCCCACGATGCTTCTGGGTTCATCAATTGAAGGAAACCGATCGAGATTGACAGAACTCCATTGTTGAACAGTGACGGTGCTCGAACTTGAGTCGTGACGTTTGAGCACAGGTTTGATGCAATTGATGTGGGGGAATTGGTCCTCAGGGTCCGTTGATGCTTCTGGAATCATCAATTGGATGAAACCTGCAGTAATTGAGGGAGTTCCATGATTGCACAGTAACCGGGTGTTCTTCGTGGATCATCATCGAATCGTGGGAATCTGGGTAAGGATTTGTGTAATTGAGTTTACAGACTTGTAATTGGACTTAAAACGAAACTAATGGAATGATCAATTGAAGGAATTAGGATCGAATTGACAGGATTGGAACCGGGTTGTGTCGCGGGTGAATTGGACCCGTTTACCAGACAAACGGGTTGGGCTGGTGACACTGTAGCAGGCGCGTGAGTTTCACGCGCAGCCACTCACGGCGGCGCGTGGCGGCGCGTGGGCGCGAATCTCGAGGTGAGGTCAACATGACTTCTGTCCTATTTAATGTAACAGACATTTTGGAATTGGTTTCGTGTCGATTGGACACCGTCTCGATATTGTTCGGGATGTCCGAAGGTTTTAAATTAAGTTTAAAAATAAGTAAAAATTCGGGAAAATTACGGGACTTTGATAGGATGTTAATGATGAGGTTAGTAACCCTCTAATGTGATTTGGACAGGATTGGGAGTCCCGGTGATAGTGGTGTGGCCCGAGAGGGCCGGTGGCACGCGTATCGAGGCACACGGTTAAAACGGTATGTGAGTGGACTTTGGTTTTATAAATTCTATGCATGCTTAAATGTTTTACATGGATTATGATTGTGATTGTATGATGTTGATTTGGTTGTTGGTAAATTGTACGGTTTCACGTATTTCGAGGCGATTTACGTGCTTGCACGTAAATCGAGGTTTTCCGGTTTTACATGGATTTTCCATATTTATGACTTGGATATAATGTGATGAAATGGTTTTGAAATTGGAAATATAAACTCGGGCTTGAGGACCAATTATGTTGGAAATTTCGGACTTGGAGTCCATTTGAATATCGGGCCGGGGGCCCAGTTGGTTAATGAAATCGGGCCAGGGGCCCAGTTGGTATGAAATCGGGCTGAGACCCATTTGAGTTATATTATCGGGCCAGGGGCCCAGTTGATTTACGAATTTGGGCCGTGGGCCCAGTGGGTTTATAAGTCGGGCTGCGGGCCCAGTTGGTTTACAAATCGGGCCGTGGGCCCAGTGGTTCATAAAATCGGGCATGAGGCCCAATTGGATTATAATGGTGATTTCGGGTCAGGGACCCTATATTTAATAATTGTGATTTTGGGTCAAGGACCCTAAATGGAATGACATGGTTTTATGGAAATTTCGGGCAGGGCCCAATGGTAATGATGTGATAAAAGGATTTAATAAAACTGTTTTCCATATACCATCTGGATACAAGGATATATGATGGTCTCCTCCAGATGTCTGGGACACTGGGGAAGTCACGGTGCATTGCCTGCGAGGGGTCATTATACGGAGCAGCCGGACCGTATGATGACTCAGGAGCAGGATTGCTATGATTGACGTCAGGGACGTCAGACATCAGGGATGTCAGATATATGGACCCGGAGAGACCCCGGGCAGCACGCGTAGCTTATGAAACCGTGAGATATGACGTCAGGGACGTCAAGCGTCTGGGACGCTAAGCATCTGGGATGCTGGTGATGGTAATGGTAAAATATGGATTAATGAATAAAATGGCTTATTGGTTGGATATGTGTTATGTGGTAAAAATGGATTATTGGTTATGAAATGGTATGTCGGGTCAGGGACCCTAAATGGTTTTGGATTTATGGATTGATGTTCATTTATGGTCGTGGGTGGTGACCCACATGGTTTTAATATGTATGGTGGTGGTATTCCACAGTTTTGGGCTGAGTTCCCACACTTGGTTTTTGGTTAACGGTTTTTGGGCTAAGACCCTAATGGCTCGGTTGAGCAAACGTTTTGGTTACTGGTTTTTGATGGCATGCATACATTTTTATTGGAGGGCATAAATGTCTTATAAATGTATTTGGTAAATCTATTGGTTTTTGTCCACTCACAGCTTTTGGTTTTAATGCCCTTCAGGTTGATCACGGATGCGTTTGCAGCAGGGACTGGGACATTGCACACCTCCTCCATCGATCCTTGCGCACTCTGGATGCCCCATTGGGCAGTAGCTCTTGGTTATCCCTTGTCTGACACCCCTTGTTGGACGGGAGCAGGGCACATTCCATGGTAATCCCGGGGGGATTGGGATGGGTCCTGTCACTACCTATGGATTCGTATCGTCCCGATCTACGTAACGGTCCTCGGCCATCGGACACCCCGGTCAAAAAGTCAACATTTGCCCAAATTACCAAAATACCCTCGAACTTTCGAACATCATAACTTCCTCCTCGAATGTCTGAATCAAGCGTGCCACCTGTCTATGAACTCGTGACGTCACGAACATCGGCCAAATTCCATTTGACTGCCCGAATGAAAAGTCAACGATTCGCCCATTCTAGGGACAAAATCGTCATTTCGCCCAAACGTCCGTTAATCCTCGTCTAATCTCTGATTTGTCTCGCTAATCCATAATTAATCCTTAATTAATCCCGTTAATTTGGGACGGGTCGTCACAATCTTCCCTCAATGCCTCAGTCACTTTAGTGACAGTGTAGATAGCCTTCAGTGTAACGATCCATCCCGAAGTTATGTAATTAATTAAGGATTAATCGAGACTAATCGAGAATAGTCGAGGAAATGACGATTTTACCCCTAGAAGGGAAAAATGTTAACTTTTATCTTGGGTGGTCAAGTGCACGTGGACTGAGGTCCATTACATAGATCAAGACGTTACGAGTACGTAGATAGTTGACATGTCGAATTTGGACGTCATACGAATGATTTACGGGTCAAGGAAGGTTTAGTTAGAATTTATAGTTTCACATTTTACGAGGCAGGTTAACTTTCATTGGTGGGCCCAAATATTTGACTCTAGGATTAATGGATGAGTCACACTTGTCACTCACTCACTCGTCCTTATCCCTTGCACAAATATCCTTCTTCTTTGTTTTCACCCACCCAAAAATCCACCCGACCTCCTTAATCAAGTTCTTCACCTATGACTTCACTGAGAGAGGGAGATAGTGAGGCTGAGAGGTTGAGAGAGTTAGAGAAGGGCGGTGGTGAGAGGCTGAGCCACCGTGGATGGCTGGGGAACTCAAAAAAATACGTAACCCGTGATCTTGAAATTGGTGTTTTCAGTTTTGGATGATGGAACCCTAATTTGAGGCTCTGTTCTTGTTCTCTAAGTCCATACAATCAACCAGGAGCAAGAAACAGAGAGATTGGACAACTGGACGGGCTTGGGTTCGAGTTTGAAGTTAGGCTGTGAGAGTTGATCATGGCTAGAGGCTCTACATGTATGGTTTGTCAATTTTAAGGCCATAGGATTGTTTCTGGGTAGGCTAGGAACAAATTATTGGAATCAGATCAAAGAAAGTGCTTGCAATGGTGGTTTTAGAGTCGAGTTTGGTATTGAGGTCGAACGACCCGGTTGCACAGTCACGGGTCAACCCGTCTGAAGGAAGACAATGATGACATGGTAATCCACGTCATCACTGTCAAGTCACGTGGGCAACTAGAGGGCGACACGTGGTAGATTTTCAGGTTGAGTCAGTGTTAACATGGCAAGTCCACGTCAGTGTTGACCGTCCACGTGGACTAGTGAGGTGGTGCCATGTGGCAGTGTGATAGAGAGTGTTAGGCTGTGAAGCTAACGTGTCAGGTGACGTGGCAGATGACGTGGAAGGGCTAACACCAGCATGACATCATCATATGCCCTGCGACACATGTCAAAGGGTGACATATGTCACCAACCAATAAATGTCACGTGGCAGACTGTTAGAGTTGTCAGGTGTCAGAGTTGTGACCCTGACGTCAGCGTTGACTAGCGCTGTTGACCAGCGTCGACTTTCATTTACTGAAATTTGACTAGCCCGTGTGGGCGCATGGGCACGAATTTTGAGATCAAACTAGTCTTGTTCGAAAGGTTTCGACGATCTGAATCCAATGGTGATGGTTTCAGGTTGATCAGAGATCGTTTGATAAGTAATTTGGAGGTTTTTCTCCTCGGGACGCATTTTCGGTTCTGGTGACAGGACCCGCCCCCAATCCCCCTGGATTAAGGGCTAAATCCTGCTCCTGTCTAACTTACGCATGACACGAAGGCAAAACTGACGCCCAACCTCCATATGATGCGTAAATCGGACAAGGGATTCTCGATCCAACCGTCCCAAAAGTATCCGGACTTCCTAGAGTGCACCGAATTTACTGTGGATCGTGAGTGTGATGTCTTTGTCTCTCTCGATCAACAGTCTGTACCGTAACAACCTGGAGTGTATCAAAAACACAAAAAGACTGTGAGTGGACAAAAATAAAGTATAAGTTCAAAAACATTTATCAGAAAGACATTTATACCCTTCATTTAAAAACCAATGCATGCATATCAAATCATGTTGTGAAACTGTTCATATAAAAAACCATCATTGAAAACCATTATGGCAAACCCGAATCGAATTCATCATTCAAATCCTGGGCCTCAGCCCAAAATCACAAACCAATCTCAAAGTAGGGGAACTCGGTCCCAAAACTCTTCAATTTCAAGTCATCCGGGCCACTTCCCAAAACATCTGAAAACTAGTGAAAAAACAGTGAAAAACATCAAGTATGCAAGTTTGCTGGATCTCAAGTGCGCCCGAGTCTTTAAACTCAAAACCATGTGCAATAATAAGGCCTTTTCGGGATATCAACGAGTCTTTAAACTCAAAACACAATCACAGGCCTCGGGGGGGGGGGGGGGGGGGGGGGGGGGGGGGGGGTATCACAATCACCGAGTCTTTAAACTCAAAACATAAAACATATACCGAGTCTTTAAACTTAAAACCAGATCCAGCGGTTTTTCTTTTTCTTTTTCCCGGTTTTTAAACCTAAAACCATTTTTCAATCAACAGTGAAAACCATAGAAAATCCTTATCCGAATTTGCAACAATGATTCTGTAAGCTAGCATCCGGAACCATCATCCCGAACCCAAATCCACATTTACTTTCCAAGTTTCAAACCAAATCCGAAATATCATTTCTGAAATCCAGTTCCAAAACTGAAAGCTCGTTTATCAAAATCTCATAAACAGGCCTCCAAGCCTGAAATCACTTTTCTGAAATCCATTTCAAATCAATGAAATCTAATCATATTTCAAATCCCGAAATCAATCATTAAAGCCATGATCAAATCACAAGATCATTCGAAATCTCGTAAAACGTGAAATTTCGTAAATATCTCGAAAACCGTGTAAAATCGTAAACCATCATGATCATAAATCAAATCATAGAATCACGTATTGAAAACATATAAAAACATATATGCATGCATCATAAATTAGAAAGCAAAGTCCACTCACAGACCATTATGTCGTCGCCTCGATACACGTGCACTTATGCCGTTCCCGGCTAATCCGCTATCCCCGGCTTCCCCGAACCTGTCCAAATCCCATAATAAGGTCACTAACTACTTCACAATGATCATACTTAAGCCCCGTAATTTTCCCGAATTTTTAACTATTTTTAACTGAGGCCTAAAATCTTTGGATAGCCCGAAACATATCGTTACGATGTCCGATCGACTTGAAACCAGTGCCAAAATGTTCGTTACATCGAATAATTTAAAAGTCATGTTTGAATCTTCCTCAAAATGTGTGCCATGCACCCACACGTGTCTCCCAAAGGGGCTGCGGGTAGGCCTCACGCGCGGCACTATTCATCATCTTTGTCCTCATGCGAACCGAGTTCGAACCGGTCCAGACCGACCCGATCCAGACCCGGACTGGTGTGGGCGGTTCACGATCAATTCTGTCCCTTTTCCAGTCCATTTCCAACCTTTCTTCTTCCTAAAACTTGGTCTTAATGTTATCTATCTTCTTACCAATTTAAAACATCGAAATGAAGACCAGAAATATACCTTCTTAATCCAAAATCATGTTTATGCTCTGCAACCATGGCTCCCCGCGAGTCTGACCATCTCTAGCCTCCAAGTTTGTCCCAGTCGACTCATACCTTCTCCAGAACCACATCCCAACTAGTTAGAACTATCCTATAACGTGCCGGGTTTGGCAGCCACCGCCCACAGGAGCTCAACCCTTGGCCACCAAAAGACTGGTTTCACCGTTCTCTAACAGTCTCCTTCCGAAAGAGCAAGCAATTTGGATCGTATGAAAGCAGTTCAACCATGGTTCCTCACGGGTCTCTCTGTCCTCTGTTTTTGGTCCCTCACGGCTAAGGCCACTGTTCACGGCCACCACGACCACCTCATCATCCTCACCCAGTCCTCTTCACAATCCACAAACACTTAATAAAGATTAAAAGGTTTGTACGACTGATTTCTCACGGTCACCCAGCTCTCTGTTTTCCTCTGTTCCATAATCGTGCAAGCTTCCTTAATTTAAATCGTGGGATAGATTTGAGGCGGTGGAAGACCTTCCACAATTATCCAGAGAAAGGACAAGTGTCCCAAATTTGATGGACACCAATCCCAATGCACCAGATGTCCCAATTTCTCTGGGCACCATTCCCTATGCACTAGAATGACCAAAATGCCCCTACTTGTATAAATTACCATTTTGCCCTTTGCTTATTTAGACCCATAAGTAAACCGTCCGACGTCCGATGATGGCATGCCGTCTGTCGTTGTATTCAGGGCATCGAGACCTATCTAACGGTCCTTGAAATTCGTGAAAATTCCATGTCGTCTGAAAAGTCAACAAATTGTCCCTGTTTAACCAAATTACCAAATTACCCTCGAACTTCCGAATGTCATAACGTTTTCCTCAAACGTCAGAATCGGATGTACCACCTGTCTATGGATTCGTGACGTCCCGAACTATGTCACAGTCATTGGTTAAAGTCTATTTGACCGCCCGAACGAAAACTCAACATTTTGGCCCACTCTAAGGGCAAAATCGTCATTTTGCATCGTCCGTCCAAAAACATCCCACTAATCATTGATTAACTTCGCTAATCCGTCAATAATCACGAAACTAATCCCGATTTCTGGAACGGGTCGTTACATCTGGGGTTTTTGAGGGTTTATTTTATGGACTTTTATAGGTTGATAGTAACCCTTAGATGTGATTTAGATAGGCCCGGATATTCCAGAGACTTCGGATTGGCTTACGGCGCGGGTTTTGAGCGCATAGCGTGGACTGTGTGTGAGTGCACTTTGTTTTCCTAACCCTATGCATGCATTTTTATATGGTTTTTGTATGGTTTTCATATGATTTATAATGAGAATTTCTTGATGATCCCTTATGTACTATGTATAGCGATTTTGGGAATGTTACGAATGTTTAAGAAATATCTAAATAACGCATTTTGTAAGGAAATTGGGTTTATTATAACCAGGATCTTTATTACGTTTTGGGGAGATGGTTTTACCCCCAATATGACATGTTTATATAATTTTGACGATGTTTCGTAAAATGGGATTGTACATGAATTTATGTATATTTCATGACTTGTTTTACAAAGTCCGTCGACGTGTTTGTGATTTGGGGCGTAGGCCCAAGTTTTGATTCTGATCTTGAAAGTTGAACTTGGTATGGGTTGTGGTTATGTGACCGTTGTATACCTACGGTAAGCTAGTTGTGAATACTTTATATATGATATGATGTGAGATTAATAGGGATATGTGATTCCTCAGAATTGTGACCATTGTGATAATATGTGTATGTCATGTGTCGCGAATGTGTGGATTGATTGTATTGTGGTGCCGACTCAGACATCGAGCTAGGGGCTCCGATCTTGATTTGGATATCACTCGAACGTCAAGCCAGAGGCTCTGATCCTGAGTCGGATATCACTTGGACGTTGAGCTCGGGGCTCCAATCCAGAGTCGGATATCACTCGGACGTCGAGCCAGAGGCTCCAAATCCTAAGTGAGTGTGTGATGGCCTACCAGTAGTGTCCTATGATGTATTGATTGAATTTGTGCATATGTATCGTTGGTGAGTTTACTATATGTGAGTTCTGTTCTGATGTTGGTTATGGATTGATTTTTTGGATGATGATATGAGACAGAGGTGGAATATGAGAAGAGGTCACATTTTTTATTTACTGCTTTGTGTCCAGATGTTTGCACATGTGTTGGTTTTGCACTGATTGCATAGGTTTTTATATACACTATTTTATTGGGAAGTAAAGGTTTTTAATTGATATGCATGCATGCTTTGTAAAACGAAGGGTTAAATATTAATTTCGGTAAATGGTTTTATAACCGATTATTTTTGTACACTCACACTTTTTTTTATTTGGTGTTGGTACCCTCCAAGTTGATTGCGGATGCGAGCTGTAGTAGAGACTTAGACATCACATGAAGTTGCGTACTCTAGAAACCCCAAGTGGGTCAAGGTAATATCCCTGGTCTGACATGCGGTGTCAGACGGGAGCAGGACATCCCACATTAATCCTTAGGGATTAGGGATGGGTCCTGTCATTCAGCCTTTTAGAAGGTTCCGATATTTGATCAGAATGACCATCTAAAACTCTCTGCTTATTGGATGATCCCGCTGGACTAGCAGGACAAGGTGTGGAATCCGAGATAACACGAGAAGGCATTTCAGGGCCTGATTTGTTCACAAGAGGTGTACCAAGTTCCTATTTATTATCTTTCTTTAGAATAATAGCTCTTTTCAGGCGTAATTTAGCACTTAACCACTCCTTGACCAAGTTGTCAAATGGCCTTCCGCCGTTAGAATCTCTAGATGGGCTAAGTAACCAACTTATTTCACGAAATTCAGGAGGAATTTTCAAAGATCTGACAATCTTCTTATGATCATAATGACTTCCAAAATCGGAATACAGTTCATCGCGGGTAAGGAAGCGTGATGGAATTCTCACACTACCACAACAATTGAGATCCTGTGCACATGCCACTTCAAATTAGCTCTGTCTATACGCCCCATCTGTAAATATGGTCTTCACAAATAGTTCCACTTTGGGAATAACTTGCGTAAGACTACCTCATCATGCACTATAGAGTAACAATGCCATTCTTCATCAAGAAACTCCAATCCGAAGAACTTGTTCAACTTCTCGAAACACATAATGTGTCGATAAGAGTCAACATCTAGTTGAGCAAGAAAACATCCCATCTCAGCTGATGATCAAATGATGGAAATAAACCATTTTGAAATGAGTGTTTATTGACAACCTTCCACGACTCTTATTCTTTAGATCCTTCAAAGTCTATATCCCTCTCACATAACGGATTTTGACTGCGCGAGCCACCGCGCTCCCACATTTCAAGCCTACTAAGCCTCTCCAGAAGTGCACCTTGACGCATTTTAAAACAATCGTCTTGGAAAAAGAAATTTTTCACTAGTTCAATCAAAGATAATGGACGTTCTGAAGTCTTAGAATCCTCGAAAAGGTCAACCTGCAATAAAAAATAAATCAATTAGTTTTTGAAATAAATATATACTAAATATATTAATGCGCATTCTTATATATACACACTTATTATTTATGTTATATATATATATGTGTTATTATCAAACATATATTAATTCATCTATTTGTTACATATATTAAAAACACTAAATATATGTTCATATATGAATTAAACACACATTTAAGTATAGGTATATATTTATGTCATATATTGTAGTAACCTCAAACACATAATAATAGCATTAAACATATATTCATATATATATATATATATGTGCATTAAATACATATTTAAATATATATATATGTAAATATCCCATATATGTTAGAAATTTCAAACGCGTATTAATATGCATATTTATGACATATTAATAGCATATGGGAGGAGAGAGTACCGCATGTTGACATCAATCTTATAAAGCTGACATCACCCGCAGAGTGGTCTCCACACTAGCTGATAACATCAATGAGAATGCTTTGATGCAAGCTGACATAAGTATTTTTGTCACCAATTAGCAGTGGCCACGCACTATAGCATCGTCCATGATAGGTCCCCGAAATCACCTCGACACTTGTGAAAAGGTCTGCTCCCGTCTGACACAAGCACTTAAAATTCCAAAAGTACCCTCAATCCAAAATAAATACGCAATTAATGTTAGATAAGGGGTAACAAACTCGTGCCAACCGCTAAATAGTGTTCGATAACAAAGTTTATATAGAGCACTAGATAACATAAATAATAATAACTAGAATCCTACTCTGGTAAAAGAGGGCGCTCAATTCCAAGGAAAAAGCCTCAGCTTCAAATTAGCTCTCGTCACCAGAATAGACTGGAAGGTAAGAAAACCATAGAAACTGTGAGTGGACAAAAAAAAGTCTAAGAAAACTATTTTCCGAAATAATCATTTTCCCACTCCATTTTATAAAAACATGCATGGATAGGTAAGTAAGCAGTTGATTTCGGATAAAACAGTAACACATATAAAACTATGAGACTAATATAAATCATGTAAACATACAAATGCCCCTAGCCCACATTTCCCTAAAATATGTGTTTATATGTATTTTGAAAACCTCTAGACGTAACAACCAATAATAGTCAAATCCCGCCCCGCTAGTCCAACTAACTAATCCTATGTACTAAGCGTAGGCATGCCAGAACTTGTAGAGTGGAATCCAACTCCGACTATGTCCGAGTTCGTATTCAGGAATCCTCGGAGTCGAACTCTGAAATAGCGATCCAATCGCATGAGGATGACTATACTGAGAAAAACGTTTACAAAAATACCTTATAACTTTCTTTTGAAATACCCACAAAGCCCAAAACATTCACAACTCGAGCATAAGCACAAAATCCGGTTTTCCCAAAACTCATAATAACCCATATTTAGAAAACTACATCCCAATATATTCTTAAACCAGGAAATTATCCAAAAAAATGTTTAAAATTATATATTCAAACCATTTCAAACCAAACCATGCGATAAAATCATATAAATATATAAATATGCATGCATCACATTTATTAAACAAATTGTCCACTCACAGTCAAACTAGTAGCTCAATCTTGAGCTGTACACTCCTCAGAAATCCCCGAAGAGTCCTCACATGTCAAAGTAATAACCGAGAGTCACTAACAATACACATAACCTCATACGTAAACTCCCCTGAATCCCGGGGAAGTACACACATTGCGAACAAGCAACACATGACTTTAAATACCCAAAACTACCCATAAACGAACTCTAATAAACCTGAAACCACTACCACTGGATCTAGCTTGTCGAAACCTTTCGAAAAAAAAAAAAAAAAACTCGATCGTGTCTCAAAACTCGAGCTTATGCGCTGTTAAATTCCAGTGGAAGGCCGGTGGCCTTCCCCACGCGCGCTGACGTGACATACTGACGTCACCCACTGACGTGGCATGCTGATGTCACTCGTTTATGGGACATGCTGATGTCGGCCCTTGTTGACGTGGCACCCTACTGATGTCACCCTACCTGGTGAAGTGGCCCTAACATGTGGCATGTTGATGTGGCCTTGACATGTGGCATGTTGACGTGGTTTCTGACGTCAGCATTTGTTGATGTCAGCTAGCTAGAGAAGACGATTGCGCCACCGTTCGCCAACTAAAAATTGCCATTTTAATCTGATTTTCAGACCTTCCTAACTCCCTCAAAACTCAACCAAATTAGATGTTCTAATAGTCAAAAGCTATATACTCGACACCAATAATCCAAATCCAAGCCCAGAATTGAGAGAATCTACTTGGATTTCCTGATAACAGCCTTAGGAGTTGCGAGTTTCGTTTTCCTGCGTATCGGTTGTATCAACGCGATTCCACCTTCAAAACTAGGTTATTTATGTTCGTGAGAGTTCAAAGAGCATGATTCTAGCCTTGGTTTCAACTTAAAACCACAAAAAATGAAAGAAGGTAAATAAGGTTGTATGGGTTTGTTTTGGTTGCATAGGAGAGGAAATGAGAGAGATGAGATGTTTGTGATGTTAATAAATGAGTTGCACCTATCCACTCAACCAAACCCCTTCTTAAAAATATCTCCAACTCCCATTTGACCAAAAATTCCTTCCTCAAAACAGAAACCTAACCAAACGTCCAAGGATAAATTAGTCCAACTAACAATACAAATCCTCTAGTCCTCACTTCATCCACTTGGTCTCGATCACGGTCGGAGGGGATAGGGTTTTAGGTTGGGGTTGAAGGATGCATCGGGTTAGGTTGAAATGGGGAAAACGATCGAACAAAGAAAATAGGATATGCATGAATTGTTTGGGCTGGGCAATGGATAGGTGACACTTGTCACTCATCCATTAGGTCTGTCCAAAATATCTGGACCCCACTTAAGTCCAAAAGTCCATCGCCTCGTAAAACGTGTAATAGTACGTTCGAACTTCGTGAAGCGAAATTTCTCCGTCTAATGTCCGAATTCGACGTGCCGCCTGTCTACAGATTCGTATCGTCCTGATCTACGTAACGGTCCTCGGTCCTTGACCATCAGACCTCCTAGGTCAAAAATAAACTATTTTCCCTTTTCAACCAAATTACCAAAATACCCCCAAACTTCCGAACGTCATAACTTCTTCCTCAAACTCCGGAATCAGTCGTGCCACCTGTCTATGAACTCGTGACGTCCCGAACTACGTCACAGTCATCGGCCAAATTCCATTTGACCACCTAAACAAAGAGTCAACGTTTAGCCCATTCCAAGTGTAAAATCGTCATTTCAGCCTGAACGTCTGTTAATCCTCGTCTAATCCCTGATTAGTCCCTTATTAGCGAGGCTAATATGTCATTAATTCTTAATTAATCTCGATAATTAGAGACGGGTCATTACAATCTTCCTCCTTCAAGAATTTCTTCCTCGAAATTCAAACTGACCCAATTCCACAACCAAACTATCGAATTCCAATCGTGTCCATCGACTCGGGTCGTAGCACACACACGAGAGTACCCATGTAACAGTTACACGTCCGAGACAATGCCGTACTCGTCGATACGCACTGACACCGGAGCCTCAAAAGCTCCAATTCATTTCTGAGAACTACAAGTCTGCTCGTACGTCTCACTCGAGATAAAATGTCGACGTCTTGCCGATCTTGCTCGTCGTTCACTCTGACAGGTTAGTTATACCAAATTGTTGGCCAATAGGCTTTTCAGTCTGCCACTCTAACATGTTCCATCCTATAACCATCAGGCTAAAAAACGCATTCCCACTAAAGGCCGACACATCCAAGATGGCATCCAGCGTAGCATCCAATCGGACAACACCCTCTAGATCCTGCCATCACAATGGCACGAATCCCATCTAGGAAGTCATCCTCAAACCTATGCCGCAGGTTTAATCGACCTTAATACTCGCACAAATCAACTCTCTCATTTTTCAATACTCAAGGCTGACTCTCCTTAGAGTCCCATCAATCCATACCAATCTGAACGCATCGGATATCGATTAACTCCATTACTACCACAGGTCACAACCATAGAGACCAGCTGGCAACTCCCGGCTCCACTGCGCTTTCGCTGCGCTACTCTGATCTCGACTAGCTCTCGAGTCCTCACATCATACCTCGTGTCACTCAGCAACAGATGCTAAAATCTTGGCTTACTCGAGTCCCCAAATTGTCACTATCGGATCTAATCTGATCACCACTCATGTCTATCTAGGACTCTATCCAATCTACAACACATTCAACTCTTGGGAACTCTCAACCAGACCTATCGATTGACTGTGGTCAATCCCATAGTCCAACGTGCACAATATACCGGTGCACCCACATCACATCAATCACAAGGCACTACTTGGCCTGATCTAGTCCTGCATTCAGGTACCGTCCAATCACGCACTACTGTTCGTGCTCCAACCATGGCTCGGACCTCAACCTTCTGTCTCCAGGCGCACCTTAATCCAGTACACTCTCCGCTCTCATACCCAACACAGGTAATAATTCGCTTTAATGAGGTCTAGACCTTGGTCTACTCGACTCACGATCACCACAATCATCTCAGTCATCTCGATCAACTAGATCGTCACCACACTACTCGATCCACCTAGGATCCACTATCAGCTTCCTCGATCGACGTAAGCTGACCCATAAGACCAACATGGGTTCGCTACCTCAGACACTCACTCGTCACGTCCAGTGACACTAAATGCCATCTATTCCTCAAGTCAATCAAATTTGACTCACAACCTAGGTGTTCGGTTCTTACACCCTCTTTGAACACTTGAGCTGTTATAGCACTCCTCGTCGTCCTACCTAGGGACGAATCCAGGAGAATCCAAGATGATGACATCAAAGTTCATATTATGTCATCCTCCGGCACCCGAGACTATCTACCAAAGAGTCACACTCAGTGACCTCGGAATATCCATCATCAATGTGGAATCAAGTACTCTTCTCATCTTCTCAATCACAACTACTCTTGATTCTGAAGTTCCAATCACGTTGGAAACATGCTTCTTTTCCAATTACTGAGCTTACTTATTACACGAGCATTCTCGTCTCCTATAGGCAAATGATTTCCAAGTCCCCAACTCAGGAGGTATGGTCAATCGTAGTCAACCAAAACCAATTCGCAATAGACTCTCAAGTCCTCAGCTCAACCGGACACCATCCACGCTTCCGTGAATACCATTTATACACATCCAAAAGGATGTCAATTCATCTTAACCTGATGTACCGCTCAATTGAAGAGTCACAACAGGCTCCTGCTGTGATCTGCAGTCAAATCTTTGCATAACACCATATATGACCAATCGACCCTCACGTCATAAGATGTCACTTACGTCATCCGTTTATACCTTTTCATCCGAATGCCACTTAGACATTTCATCCTTTAACGTTACCACTCCTGGGCACATACTCGTGCCTCGAGTCTCGTATCACAGGGAACTGGTCACCAACCAAGTACTCCGCAACAGTCGAGTTCCATTGTTGGAGTTGCAAGAACTCAATCTCTCTCGCCTCGCGGAAGGCATGGGGATAGTACTGGTCTAAGAATCGGCTCTTGAACTCCTCCCATGTCACTTCCACCGAGGTAGCGTGGTAAGTGTGCTAAGACCCCAAAGTCTAACACCTCATCCTGCGATCGTACTTGGTCGTAACCGAGACAACTCCCAAAACCACTGCTCGTACAGTGCGTCACTCACGCACCCCGTATCATCGTCACAATCTTCACAGTAACCTGAGCCTATCCAAGTTGATAATACTCGACTACGTCCATCAATAGCAGCGTCTACCACAACCTCGTGTAGACCAAACTCAGGAACACTCTGCTATCAAGACTCCAAATCCATGCGGTCAACTCACTCCAGGTACCAAGCGCTCAATGCAAAATCCATCCATCGGTCCCCTTGGGTACCGGTCCACAAGTACCACTCTCCTGGTAACTTTTCCAATCGATCGTCCACTTGGGTTATCAAAACCCGGCTCCTCACTGCAGCACAACCAACCTGACCGATCCCTCGCTTTCGACTCTGAATAGTCATCGTACTCCGATACTGGTATCCAAACAACCAGTAACCACAATCGGAGGATCTCGTCCCCTCGTAATGCTTCGGCTCCCAGTCGTTGGCCTCCACAAGAACTTGGCCATACACCGTGCCTAACACTACACTAGCGCTACATGCGCAATCGCATCCTATAGCTCCGCTGATTCCTTTTTGCTCCGATCCAGGTCCGTCATGACTACTCGACGGTCCCGACTCTTGGGTCGTCATATGGTCTCTACTGACCCACTGGGTCCTACTCACTAGTAACACGAAGGTCCTAAGCCGTTGGATTCACACGAATGTTGATCCCACTCGGCTCCAACCTCTCGGAGAATGCTGTATCCAATGCCAATCGAACCCTAAATTATCGTATCGAGTTTCGTTCAGCACGAGGTGCTTCCTACTCTTACCCTAACTATCAGGTTGATGACGGGCTGTTACGACTGCAGAGAAATCACATCCTCGACCTGCACATGCTCTGATACCAACCGGCATCAGAGTACCATGAGTATCTAATGGCCAACCTACTCTAATACCAACTTGACAGGACCCGTCCTAAATCCCCCGAGATTAACGTGGGACGTGCCTGCTCCCGTTTGACACGAAGTGTCAGACCAGGGATAATTCCGTCTCTAGCCCTCCCTGGGGCTTTCCTGAGTACGTCAGGATCGTAGGAGGAGTGTGATGACTCAGTCTCCGCTATATCCCGTATCCGCAATCAACCTGAAGGGCATTCAAAACAGTAAAAGCTGTGAGTGGAAGAAATCATTTAAATAAATAAAAAATCACAAAGATCATTTATTCCCTTCACTAAAAGCATGCATGCAATCAAAAATCATTTATCAAAACATTCACAAACCATTTGGGCCTTGGCCCGAAACCGTAAAGCAAGTACATGGGGGCTCAGCCCAAAACTAGTTTCCGCAGGGACTCAGCCCAAATCAAACGCAAGTGGGACTCAGCCCAAATCGCATCACATGGGTCTCAGCCCAAAACCATATTCAGTGAAACACCAAAACATAGAACACGGGGTCTCCACCCTAAACCATATAGGAAACGTAGAACATGGGGTCTCTGCCCCAAATCACTTTCTGTAAGAAAACCTCATACGTATACACATACGTATAACCCATATGCGACACTTTCGAGAAGATGTCAACTCGAGGCACACAGCCCCTAGGGAACACATCCCCGATATATGTCACGATTCATCTCTATACTAGTGTGCACACTACTCGGGGTCTCACTCCGAGTTTACCCCCAGGAATTCTCCGTTTGGGAGGCTCTCTCCCCGGATATAGTCTGAGCTCTATCTCCGGATCTAGTCCGAGCATCAATCCGGAATCTGGTCTAGGACCACATCGTAACTTCCACTCTGGAATGGGCTCCCTATGGGGATACTCATTCTGGTCTGTGGATCGTGACTCTCCCGATCGACGGCTGGAGGAGACCAAATAATCACATGGAGGGTATATATACATTTTCAAAACACTTTCGTTCTCAAAACATATTTCATCTGGGTGTCATACCCGATTTATCTCAATAGATTCAAATCCATTTTCACAGGCTTCAGCCTAAGCCCATAGTTCAATAGGGTCTCGTGCCCGAATTCTCATTTCATAAACCGAACTGGGACTCAAGCCCGATTTCACAATCAACTGGGTCTCTAGGCCGATATCACAACTAACAGGGCCCCAAGCCCGAAACCATAAATCAACAGGGCTTCAAGCCCGATTTCACAATCAACTGGGCCTCTAACCCGAAATCACAACGAACGGGGCCCTAAGCCCGAAATAATAAATCAATAGGGCCTCAAGATCGATACTACAGTTAATGGGGCCTCAAGACCGAGATTACAACCAACTGGGTCTCAAGCTCGGATTCATAAACCAACGAGGCCCTCGGCCCGATCGTGTGACTCAAAGGGGCCTTCAGCCCGATCTCCCGTCAAATCAAATGGACTCTAAGTCCGAGGGTTCGTAAATCAAATGGGTCCCATGCCCTATTTCATATTTCCAAATCTAAAATCCATTCATCAATTCATCATTGGAAACACAGTACACAAAGGTACGACATAAAGCCGAAAACCTTGAAAAACGTGCAAATATGTCGATCATAAGCTACCACAAACAAATGCACTCATGACATCTTAAAACATGTTCCAAAAAAATTATAAAACATTTATGCATGCATCAATTTCGAATGAAAGGTCCACTCATAGTTCGTCCGAAGCCACGCCTAGATACGCGCGCCAAAATGCCTTTCCGGGCCAATCACCGTCACCGAGACTTCCAAACCTATCCAAATCGTAATATAGGGTTATTAACTACCTAAATAACCCCTCACTAAGGCCCCGTAATTTTCTGAAATTTTTAACTATTTTTAAACTCGATCATAAATCTTCGGACGTCCCGAACTATTTCCAATCGATGTCCGATCGACTAGAAACCAGTCTCAAAATGTTCGTTACATTAAATATATGATTTGACATGTTGGAACTTTCCCAAAAGAAGGCTCATGCACCCTCCCGCTCCGCCCAAAGGGCTGCATGTGGGAGCCACGCGCCCACTGTAGATGGTCCCTGTCCTTCGGCCAGGCTGGTCCGAACCTGCTGGCACGGTTCGCTCTACAAGTCTGGTTCTCCTGAACCGGCGTTACCGGTCCAGCCCTATCCCTTCTTCTTTTTTCATCCGTTTTCCTCCTAATCAATTCCAATCATCCTAACTTGATCCTAGAGACCTAAATATGAAATTAAAACAATAAAAACCCACAATATCCAACGGTTTGATTTTCTTCCTCACGACCCAACATTTTCATAAATCCCCCAGGGCTTCCTCAACCTCTAACCATCATCAAAATCATCCTATTACCTTCCTAACTACCCAATAAGATCATTCTAATCAGCTAAATCCGTCCATAACGTCACAAATTAAAAATATAGGAAATCGGGTAAAACGGCTTACCTTGCACGACCATTCCTCCGCCTTCCACGGCGGCGCCATCCTGGCCAGCCACCAACATCCTCCAGTCCTCACTTCTTCCTCTTAGTCTCGATCATGGTTAGAAGGGAAAGGGTTTTGGGTTGGGGTTGAAGGATGCATCGGGTTGGGTTGAAATGCGGAAAAACGATCGAACAAAGAAAAGGGGATATGCATGAATTGTTTGGGCTGGGCAATGGATTGGTGACACTGTCACTCATCCATTGGGCCTGTCCAAAATAAATGGGCCCTACTTAAGTCCAAAAGTCCCTCGCCTCGTAAAACGTGTAATAATACGTTCGATTTTCCTTGAACCGTAACTTCTCTTTCGATTGTCTGAATTCGACGTGCCACCTGTTTACGGATTCGTATCGGCCCGATCTACGTAACGGTCTTCAACCCTCAGCCATCGGACCTCTCGAGTCAAAAGTCAACTGTTTATCGCTTTTCAACTAAATTATCAAAATAACCCCAAACTTTCGAACGTCATAACTTCTTCCTCGAAAGTGGGAATCGGACGTGCCACCTGTCTATAAACTCGTGACGTCCCGAACTACGTCACAGTCATCGGCCAAAGTCCATTTGACCACCTGAATGATGAGTTAACGTTTCCCCCATTCTAGGGACAAAATCGTCATTTCGCCCTGAACGTCTATTAATCCTCATCTAATCCCCGATTAGTACCTGATTAGCGAGACTAATCCGTCATTAATTCTTAATTAATCTCGATAATTCGGGACGGGTCGTTACAAAAATCCTTCCACATAACCAATACAAAGGAAAAAGTCACCCAACGTAGAACCCTATTTGTACGACCCCAGATATGAACAAACTGCTCACCAAGCTCAAAATCGTCATGAGACTCGTCCAACACATACTCCCCGAGTATAGAAACCTAAAATAGCTCACGAACCCTAGAAAACTCTAGAGATAAAACCAACATGTATACTAGCAAGCCCATCCTCTTGGTAAACCCCAAAGGTCAACAAACCTACATCTTCCAAAACATAAAATCCCAGATCACCACGCTCGCTACCAATGTAGCGTTGGTTACCAATACCCATGTTTTACCAAGTGGAGTCAACTCACTATAAAAAAAACGTAAACCGTCAAGAAATGAAAAAGGGTGTGGCCCTGGAATCCAACAGAACTCGAGCAACACGAACAAAGAGAGAAAAAGTACATGTCACCACTCCTAGTGCAATATGGGCCAAGTCAGCTGCACTCACTATAGTCGCCACCTGCCCTGTTGACCACAAGGTTAGTCGCCTGACCACCACCCCCACCCCCCCCCCCCCCCCCCCCCCCCCCCCCCCCCCCCCCCCCGCGATGCTGCAGTTGGTAAAGGCGTCCTCACCTGCTAATCCTACTCTGTAGTAACCTGACGGGTAGCACCGCTATATGAACGATAAAGACACTCCCACTTGAAATACCTAAATTCCCCACAAAAGAAACAACCATCCTCGCTACTCTGAGCAGCTAGTCCAACCTGTCCTAACCATTGATCTCCATAACCCGTACGATTACCACTACAAGTAATGGAACTAGAAGCACCCCTCTTCGAAGTTCCCCGAGTAGAAGACTCAGTGTACTGTCCCTCTCGGTATCGTCCAGAACCTCTGTACTATTTCTGCTGCTGAGGTTCCACCAAACTCAAATCTACCTGAGCAGCCACATCTGACCTAGCCCGGAGTGTGGAAAATGCCCCATATAGCATTGATGCCTGAATCTCACTCCTAAGACTAGTCTAGAACCAATAGAGCTTATTCGGCTCAGTCGCCACAAAATCATGTGCGTACCATGAGAAATCCAGAAACTTTTGATCATACTAAGAACTGACATGCCACCTTGTTCAGGTCGTAGAACTGATCCATGAAACGCTCCATGAATGTCGTCTAAGTCACAGTAGTTTCATCCAAGCATGTAGACAGCAAAGTCTACTACCATCTCTTTGCGTATTCACTTAAGAAAAATGTGGTTTTCTGCACCATATACTCAGGAGGACAGTGCATCACCCTCAATATCCGCTCAAACTGTGTGATCCACTAATCGAGCACCTTGGGATCCAACGCACTAGTAAACTCAATGGCTCAAAGCTACTGGGCTCTCTCGATATCCAAGCCCCTGGTGACCCTTATTGATAGGACCGTCCCCGAAAAGGGCATGGTTAACCGTACCCGGTCCTGCTCCCGTCTGGCAAGACGACTGGAATCCTCAAAACACCCTCAGTACGTGCCAGACCAGGGATAGCCACACGTGCTTACTCATGCCTCCGCCTCACGATCAGCGCGCCACGACCTAGAGGGTCAATAAAACCAAAAGGTGTGAGTGGACAAAAATAAATCAGTTTAGCAAACAGTTACAAAAGACGTTTTTACCCTCCGTGTAAAAACCAATGCATGCATACAAAAAAGTTCATTTCGTAATCGGTTAACATTTTCCACATAAGAAAAACCGTGTATCAAATTTCAACGTAAGGAACACTCGTATGAACTCAAAATCATTTTTCCTTTCTCAACCATCGGGTCTTAGCCCGCAATCATAAACACCGGGCCTCAGCCCAAAACCACGAATCAAAACCAAATGCATAACATGATCCAAAACCATCAACCACATACCGGGCCACTGCCCAACTCAAGCGAAACATTAGAAATCATCAATAAATCACAAGTCAATCATTTTGCTGGATATCAAGTGCGCCCGACTCTTTAAACTCAAAACCATGCGCATAAACAGGCCTTCCCGGGATATCAACGAGTCTTTAAACTCAGAACATAATCAATAGGCCTCGGGGGTATCACAGTAACCGAGTCTTTAAACTCACGAGTCTTTAAACTCATTAAGGGCCCTCCCTCGTCATCAATTAACCGAGTCTTTAAACTCAAACGTGCTCCAGCAATAGCATCCGGGTCTTTAAACCCCAACAGTTTTCAACGGGTCTTTAAACCCCAAAACATTTGACAATCACAATAACGCGGGATCCCTCCCGAAATCACATTTTTTTCACAACAGGACTCATGGTCCGAATTTCCACATTCAAATCCCCAAGTCTTACTTCGCAAATCATATTCAAATCATCATTACACACGGGGCATGTACAATCATACCAAACCACTTTGTTAAATCCTTTTTCATTCCCGAATTCGAATTCGCAATAATGATTCCATAAGCCGGCATCCGGAAGCATCATCCCGAACCCAAACCAAGAATCCACATTAAATTTCCGAAAACCGAAATCTCGTTAATCAAAGTTACTTTTATGCCCCAAGCATCAAGCCCAAAATCACCCTTTTCAAAATCCATTTTAATTCCTCGAAATCACTTCATTTCTCAAATCTCATTATCAAAACATCAAAACCACAATCATAATCACCAAAATCACGGTCCAATCACAACATACTTGAAATCTCGTAAAACGTGCAAAACCGTGACATTCTCGAAATACGTGTCAAAATCGTAAACCATACTCACAATCAAAATCCAGCATCTTATGGCATAATACGCACAAATCACATGAAATCATTCATTAACCCATCATCAAAACGCAAGCGAAACCAAAGTCTCGAATTACGTGCAACTCGCATGTATAGCAAAATATGTATAAATATGGAAATCGAAATCAATCACCATTCATAATCATAATCATAGAAATCAGAGAACTATTTATGCATGCATTAAATTTTGAAAGCAACGTCCACTCACACACCATTCTTAAGGCTCAGTTTCGCACCGCACGCATGCCCGTAATTTCCGATATTTCCAGAAATTCCAAATCCTGTCTGAAAACATACTTTAGTGTCACTAAGGGCTTAGATAACAACATACTAATTTCCCATAATTTTTCGGGAATTAATCATTAATTACAAACGTAACATAAAATCCTCGGACCCTCGAAACCACATCGTAACGGTGTCCGATAAATTCGAAACCAATGCTAAAATGTTTGTTACGTTGTGTAGGATAGAAGTCGTCTTGAACTCACCTTGAAAAACCGCTCCACGCGCCCTCACGCGCCTGCTACAGTACTGTACAGTCGTCGTCCTTACCCGGCTAACAGGTAAATGGGCCATTTCACCCACGTCTCGACCCGATTCGATCCCTGCGATAAACCATCTAATTTCTTCAATTGATACCCTAACTAGACTCGCAATACACTCAATTAAAGGTCTGTATCAATTAATCCACTCGACACGGCCTAAAACCAACATAATTGAACTCGAGTCGAACTCGGAGTTCATCGTCCCAGTTCAACAGACCGTCACTGTTTCCCTCAATTAATTGGTTAGGGAGCATCGCAGACTTACCTTGAGGATGATTTTGAAATCAATTTTGCAAGGGCTTACCTCCAATTGCACGAACACAAGCTCCTGGTTTCCTGAAATTCGTCAAGTTTGAACATGGCTCTGCGAGCTTCAAACGTCAACTACCTTGACTTTGATCTACTAAAGGAGGTCCTATAAAGCTCATTCGAACTTAATTGGACTTTGGGCTGGCCTAAAACTGGTCTTCGAATTTGAAATTTCCCAGGGACGGTTCTCGGATTCTGGGTGTATTCTCACTCAGCCACTCCGCTACACCTCACCATTGGACTCTGAACACTCACTTACCCCGCCTCAACTCACCCCTGGCTTGTTCTAATGGAAGGAAAATCAACCTGCCCTCACACTCTGTTTTCCTCTCAGAGACACCCACACTGCTATGAGTTCACCAGCCCGCATTTGTGTACTCTCAGACCCAAATACCCGTGCCCTCACACCCTCTGCGCTCAGGCACAAGCACTGCTTGATCACCCACTGAACAATACGACTCTCCCTCTCTCTGTCCCTGCTCCACTGTCCCTATTTTTAAATATCGACAAACTCAGCCCGTGCACTGCCTGCTTCCCACTCAGGGCAAAACCCAGTCCCCCCGTGCTCTGATCACACCACTAAGTAGCAAAACAACTCAAAACACTCACACCCACACCGACTAGGATCGAAGTGCTCCCCCACGTCCCTGCTTCACGCCTGTAACCAACAACCCATACTAAAAACCCACCAGTGCACCAGCCACGGTTTAGTTGCCCAATCTCACCGTCCACACGGCCATGTCTCCCACTAACATGATTAAACAATGCAATAACCCTTAAAAAACCATTTAGCCCATCCAATTTGCCCCAAAAACCATCCACCCGTGCACTGGCATGTCTCCCATTACAGGTGCTACAGTAACCGTTCAAACATCCCCTGTGAAATTACCATTCTGCCCTTGTGCAGAAAATTACCAAAATGCCCCTCATGCATCCAGGCTCGTAACTCGGTCATCGGGACTCCGATTGACGCGTGCCGCCTGTCGTTGTACTCAGGGCATCGAGACCATCCTAATGGTCCTCGGTCCTCGGCCATCGGACCTCCCGATCAAAAATTCAACATTTACCCTTATTTCGTCCAAATTACGAAAATGCCCTTGGACATCCGAACGTCATAACTTTCACCACGAACGTCGGAATCGAACATGCCACCTGTCTATGAACTCGTGACGTCCCAGACTACGTCACGGTCATCGGTCAAAGTCTGTTTGACTGCCCGAACTAAAAGTCAACGTTTTACCCACAACTAGGGGCAAAACGGTCATTTTGCACCGTTCGTCCGATTTAACCCAACTAATCACCGATTAACCCCGTTAATCATGATCAGTTGCAAAACTAATCCCGAATTCCGGGATGGGTCGTTACACTCATCCCTTAAAACATAGCATCCAATGCTTGCCTAAAATGATCCAAGGTGTGATCCCACCTAGAATTTCTATCCAATTCTTCACTATCAGGCTGGTGATGGGGGTTGGCATCGTGGAGGCATAATGTCTAAAAAGAGGCGCACGTTAGTACCAAAACTACCATGCACAACAAGTGTGCAGCCCACAAAAAAAAAACCTAGTGCTCTGATACCAAATTGATAGGACCCTCTCTAAAATCACATTGATACTCGTGAAAGGGTGAGCTCCCGTCTGACACAAACACTTAAAAATTCCAAATGTACCCTCTGTCCAAAATAAATTCGCAATTAATGTCAGACAAAGGATAACATCCACTTGTCAACCGTTAAATAAAGCTCAATAACAAAGGTTATATAGAGCACTAGATAATAGAAATAATAATAACTAGACTCCTACTCTAGTAAAAGAGAGCGCACAATTCCAAGGAAAAAGCCTCAACCTCAAATTAGCCCTCGCCACAAGAACGACCCAGAGGGTAAGAAAACAATAGAAACTGTGAGTGGACAAAATAAAGCCTTGGAAAACATGCAAGCATAAGTAAGTAAGCAGTTGATTTCGGAAAAAATAGTAATGCATATAAAACTGTGGGACCAATATAAATCATATAAATGCCCCTAACCCACATTTCCATGAAATCCCTACTTATAAGTATTTTAAAAACCTCTAGACACAATAACCAATAATACCCAATGACAGGACCCACCCCCATTCCCCCAGGATTAAGGGCTAAGTCCTGCTCCCGTCTAACTTACGCATGACACGAAGGCTAAACCGACGTCCAACCTCCATGTGGCACGTAAGTCGGACAAGGGATTCTCTATCTGACCATTCAGAAAACTTCCGGACTTCCCAGAGTGCGCAGAATCTACTGTGGATCGCGTGTGTGATGTCTCCGTCTCTCTCCACCAATAGCCCTCACCGCAACAAGCTAGAGGGAATCGAAAACATGCAAAGACTGTGAGTGGACAAAAATAAAGTATAAGTTCAAAAACAGTTATCAGAAAGACATTTTACCCTCCACGTAAAAACCAATGCATGCATATAAAACCCATGTCATGAAACCATTTCTTATCCAAAAATCATCAATGAAAATCAAAATCATTTCTTTCTTCAAATCCGCAAGTCAAACCCAGGGCCTCAGCCCAAAAAACTCAGTCCCAAAACTCATCAAAACCAGTTCATTCTGGCCACTCCCCAAAACATCTGAAAAACCAGTGAAAAACATCAATCATGCGAGTTTGCTGGATCTCAAGTGCGTCCGAGTCTTTAAACTCAAAACCATGCGCAATCATCAGGCCTTCTCGGGATATCAATGAGTCTTTAAACTCAAAACACAATCACAGGCCTCGGGGGTATCATAACCGAGTCTTTAAACTCAAAAAATATACCGAGTCTTTAAACTCAAAACAATCAACCCAGGGCCCTCCCCCCGTCAATCAACTGAGTCTTTAAACTCAAGACCAGATTCATCGATTTTTCTTTTCTTTTTCCGGGTCTTTAAACCCAAAACCATTTTTCAATCAAAAGTGAAAACCATAGAAAATCCATCGCCGAATTCGCAACAATGATTCCATAAGCTAGCATCCGGAACCATCATCCCGAACCCAAATCCATATTTCCTTTCCAAATCTCAAAACCATATCCGAAATATCATTTCCGAAATCTAGTTTCAAAACCGTAATCTCATGAACAAGGCTCCAAGCCCGAAATCACTTTCCAAAATCCATCGTAAATCATTGAAATCAAATCATATTTCAAATCCCAAAATCAAATCATCAAAACCATGATCAAATCACAATATAAATCTAAAACTCGTAAAACGTGCAAATACGTCATAATTTCGAAATACGTGCAAAACCATTAATCATCAAGATCATAATCATAAGCATAGAAATCACGTATAGAAACCATATAAAACATATATTCATGCATCATAAGTTTGAAAGCAAAGTCCACTCACAGACCATTAGCGTCGCCGCCTCGATACGCGCGCACGTATGCCATTCCAGGCTAATCCGCTATCACCGACTTTCCCGAACCTGTCCAAATCCCATAATAAGGTCACTAACTACTTCATAAAGCTAATACTAAAGCCCCGTAATTTTCCCAAATTTTTAACTATTTTTAACCGAGCCGTAAAACATTCGGACAGCTCGAAACATATCGAGCCGATGTCTGATTGATTCGAAACCAGCGCCAAAATGTTCGTTACATCGAATAATTTAAAAGTCGTGTTGTAAACTTCCCCAAAAGGGGCCCCACGCGCCCTGTTACTGTTCATTTCAACCTTAGTTCAGCTGGTCTGAACTAGTTCGAACCGGCACAGGCGGATCAACATCCTAAATCCTTCATTTTTTATCCAATTTCACTCCTTCCAAGTCCTTTAGGTTCGTCTTATGATTTCTAATCGAGTAGCCTAAGAAAAATATGAAAATAAGGTACGTAAGATACCTTCCAAATCTAGGATTGAAACCAGTCTTTCTTCTTCTCTGTTCGACCGTCACAGACGACCATAAGCCATGGTGTTGGTCCCAAACGTCTCCTGGCCACCGCCTGAGGCTCACCTAATTAATCAAAGTCGTCAACAACCACCAAAGCACGATTCACCATTTTTGGATTACAAACTGGTCGTTTTCGGGAAACTGCCTTACCGTCCCTCTTAGGCTTCGAAACCGAGCTAGACCCATTCCTTATCATCTATAGAACAACGTCCTGGCATCCAAGTCAACAATTAACATCTAAAAATCATCTTGCCATATGTGAACCAGAACAAACTTTCACGGGAAACTCACCTACCACCACCATCGTGCACCACCGTGGTCACCATCATCTTTGTTTCACCTTATCCTCTCATTTCACCTCACAACCCACAAGTAGAGGATCATATTGGATGGTGATTGGGTTGAGTTGCTCTATCACGGGTTCACGGCTCTGTTCCTTTGTTCACGGTGTCGTGGCCACCGTCCACGACGGCGCACTCTACCAGTCACACCCTGCTAGTCTCAACCTCCCTTTTAGTTTGAGGCACAAAACAACGACAAGGGACAGGAATTGAAGGTCATGGGTGGACGACTCTTTCACGGTCTCTATTTACCCCTGTCCAACACCGTGCAACAAATATCAGCCTTGTTTTTAAAATAACTGAGGCGGTTGTGACATGTTCCACAAGCCTCTAGAGGTGGGACAAGTGTCTCAATTCTGATGGGCAACCATCCCAAGATAGCCAAGTGTCACTAGCACAAATCCCTATGCAAACAAATGACCAGAATGCCCCTAAAGGACAATTTACCATTTTGCCCCTCGAGTTCCTAGGCCCGTAACTCTATCGTCTGACCTCCAATTGACGCATGCCGCCTGTCATTGTATTCAGGGCATCGAGACCTACCTAACGGTCTTCGAATAATGTGAAAAATCCATGTTTTTTTAAAACATTACAAATTGCCTCTTTTTACCTAAATTACCAAATTACCCTTGAATTTCCGAACATCAGAACTTCCTCCTCGGATGTCGGAATCGGACGTGCTACCTGTCTATGAACTCGTGACGTCCCGAACTACGTCAGGGTCATCGGTCAAATTTCATTTGACCGCCCGAACAAAAAGTCAACTGTTTTCCCAATTCCAAGGGCCAAATCGTCATTCCGCACCGTCCGTCCGAAATTATCCAACTAATCACCGATTATCTTCACTAATTTGTCATTAACCACTAATATAATCTCGGTTTCTGGAATGGGTCGTTACACTCAAACCTCGCCGTACTAATGCAACAAGCTAATCCTCTATACTACGTGACATGACCCTTCCCAATATCACTTTGATAACCGTGTCTAGTCCTGCTCTCGTCTAACAAGTCCACCGAAGTCCATAAACACCCTCAACACTCGTCAGACAAGGGATAACTGTACTGATTCCCACTCATGCCTCCGTCTCTCGATTATCCCCGATTTCTGTGTCACGCCCTGGAGGGTCATCAAAACAACAAAAGTGTGAGTGTACAAAAATAACATCGTTTGAAAATACATTTCAAAACAAACTCTTTTACCCTCCAGTTATAAAGCATGCATGCTTAGAGAAAAAAATATGAACAACTGGCTTTCAAGCCAAATCACATGAAAAATCATCTGGACATAACCATTAACATCAAATCAGTCACAATGATCATCAACAATAGTACTAGTCACCAGTACTCAATTATCAACCATAATAATCAAACAACACTACTCACAAGTGCATAGACATCAATCACAACATTCACAACATCACAATTGATACTCAAATCTCAGTCATTAGAAATTTGAGGACATTTCGAGAATTACACATCTAAGGTCTTTTTGCGAATTACACATCCGGAGAGTTTCAAGAATTACGCAGACGAGCTCTCTCGAGAATTACACATCCGAGTTTACCCAGGCATTACACATCCAAATTTTTCCCAGGTATTACATATCCGGGCCACTGAACATAAACTCAAAATATTAGTTTTAAAACCATCCTTGACTTAAAACCAAGTCAAAACCATTTCCAACAGGGTCTCAAGCCCGAAACATCATTTCCAACAGGGTCTCAAGCCCAAAACATTATTTCACGCAAATCCGTAAAATCACATCCAAAAATCTTTAACTAATCCATTAAATCATTCGTAACTCACATTCCAAGTCAAAATATCATTTTCAAACCCGGGTCTGCGCCCAAAACATTGTTTTCACCATTCTTGTACATCATGTCAACAAAACGATTGTTCAATCCATAAAATCACCAAATCATAATATCAAATCATCATCCAAATATTTGCAGCTCAAATCAAGCAATAAATCACATAAAAATTTAACTATGCATACATAACAGCTTATAAAACAAACGTCCATTCACACAACGTCCTTGCGGTCCGAATCTGAGACGTACGCTCCTTTTTATATTCCAAGAATTGCCAATCCAATCAAAAACCACTATCAAGGGTCACTAACTCCTCAAGTAACCTCACATTACAATCCCCTAATTTTCTGGGATAACATACTCATTTAAAAACGTAACATAACACTTCGGACCCTCGAAACTATATTGAAACGGTGTCTGATCGACTCGAAACTTGCACCAAAATGTTTGTTACATTAATTACACTAAAAGTGATGTTGACCATACCTCTGGCTTTCGAGTTCTTGGGTCTGTTTTGGGTTTTTGTTTTAGATTTCACTATCATTTTCTCTTCCTTTTTGTTTTTGTCTTTCGGGTGCCAAGCTCCAACAGTAGTCCTAACACAATTAGCACACACACAAACAAGGCCACGTGTTGCTAGAAATCCAATTTCTCATGGTGAAAGATGTCACAATGCAGCAAAGACCTGCTAACTCACCCAATTCAGTAAAATGACCATCATGCCCCTCTAGATACAAATTACCAAAATGCGCCTAGGTTTTTAGACCCGTAACTAACACATCCGAACTCCAATTTTGATGTGCCGCTTGTCTACGAAATCAGGACTCTAAGACCTACGTAACGGTCTTCACGGAAAGTCCAAAAAGTACCCCCCCTCCCCCCCCCCCCCCAATAAAAAGTCAACTTTTGACCACTTAAACTAAGGGTAAAATCGTTATTTCCCTTTAAAATTCTCAAATTTATCTTTTCCGAATTTTCGGGTCGTCACACTACAGGTAGACATGATGGAACCTACGGAGTACAACCCCAGCAGCACGTATGGAGTCCAACTCCAACAACGTCCGAGTCCGTATCTGAGAACCCTCAGAGTCCAACTCTGTAATAGTGATCCAATTGCATGAGGATGACTATACTGGGAAAAACAGTTTACAAAAATACATTTAACTTGCTTTTGAAATACCCACAAATCGCAAAACGTTCACAACCTGGGCATAAGCCTAAAATCTGGTTTTTCCCAAAATCCATAATAAACTGTGACTAGAAAACCACATCCCAATATATTCTAAAACCAAATAATTGTCTAGAAAACATTTAGAATTATATATTCAAACCATTGCAAACCAAAACATGCAATAAAACCATATAAATATATAAATATGCATGCATCATATTTATTAATCAAACTGTCCACTCACAGTCAAACCGGGAGCTCAGTCTTGAACTGTGCGCTCTTCAAAAGTCCCCGAAGCGTCATTTCCTGTGAAAGTAATAATCGTTGGGCACTAACAATACACATAACCTAGTACAGAAACCCCCCCCCCCCTGAATCCCAAGATAGTACATGCATCTTGAATGAACTCCGATCGACCTAAAACCACCACCATTAGATTCTGCTCATCAAAATATTTCGAAAAATCTTTGATGTGTCTTGAAACTCGTGCCCACACACCGTCATGTGTTAATGGTGGGCTGGCGGTCTTCCCCACAGCCACCCACGCATGTTAACATGGCATGCTGACGTCAGCCCCTACTAACGTGGCACCCTACTGATGTCACCCTATTTGTAACGACCCAACCCGTAGTCACGGGATTACCCGAAGATTAATGAGTTTTAATCAAGGATTATCAAATAATTTTTGGTGAAATGATGATTTTTCCCTTATAAAGGGGAAAATTTTGACTTTAACCCGGGAGGTTATTTGCACGTGGATCGATGTATAGTGCATGCAATTCGAGAAAATCAGATTGGGAGTTTGTCTGTTGTGGGACCTAAAATTTCTGGTTTAGAACCAGAGGATAAGTGACAAGTTTCACTCATCCTATGATCCCCATATTTATCACACCACATATCTCTCTCTCTCTCTTTCTCTCATTCAAACACATATATGGCCACACACCCAAACCACGCCATTCCACCCCATTTGATCCTTTATCTTCATATGTTGCTAGTTGGGGTATATAAAGAGTGTAAGTGAGTCGTGAGAGGCTGACTGTCAAGGTGGAGGCGGCGGAGCGAAGGTGGCTGGTTGGAAAATCCGAAAACCCAGGTCAAATGTGAACCCTTAAAACTTGAATTCGGGTTTTGGGAATTTCGGATGCTTAGAGCAGTAACGGAATCATTGGTTGTTTTCTGTGAGTCCAAATGTGAACCCTTAAAACTTGAATTCGGGTTTTGGGAATTTCAGATGCTTAGAGCAGTAACGGAATCATTGGTTGTTTTCTGTGAGTCGTTGTGAGTATCTAGAGCCAAAAATCAGAGGAAGGGGACGCTAGAATCGGCCTAGGAATAAGCTTGAAGTTAGGTTGAGAGAGTCAAGCATGGATGGAGGCTCTACATGTATGGTTTCTCGTTTTTATGGCCATAGGATTGTTTCTAGGTAGGCTAGGACCAGTTATAGGGTCGCAGGTCGACCCGTCTGAAGGAAGGAGACAATGACGTGGCATGCCACATCATCGCTGTCAAGCCACGTGGCAAATCAAATGGTGCCACACGGTGACTTGTTAGGGATTATCAGAGCCTACGTGGTAGGTGGTGTGGTAGGTTGACGTTAGCATGTGACATGCGGCATGTGTCAGAAAGTGACACGTGGCACCTATCGGGTGGTGCCACGTGGCAGATTGTTAGATGTTGTTAGGTTGTCACGCTAACGTCAGCATTAACCGACGTTTACCAGTGTTGAACCAACTTTGACCGATCTTGTTTGAAATATTTCGACGTCTTTAATCTAATTGTAGTGGTTTCAGGTCAATCAGAGATCATTTTGTTGGTGTTTTGGACGTTTTTCTGCTCAGGAAGTTTGTTCGGGATACGTTTTTGGTTTCGGGGTTTGTGAGGGTTTATTGTATGGACTTGTATTGATTGTTAGTGACCCTTGGGTATGATTTTGACAGGCCCGGGCGTCTCGGAGGCTTCAAATTTCTTACGGCTGGTGTTTTGAGGGAGCGGTGGTACGGTGACTGGACTTTGTTTTCCTAACCCTATGCATGCATTTTTTTATGGTTTCATATGATTTAAAATTAGAATTTCGTGATGGTTCCTTACGTAATATTTATGTGGATTTTGGGAATGTTACGAATGTTTAAGAAATATCTAAATAATGCGTTTTATGAGGAAATTGGGTTTATTATACCCAGGATCTTTATTGAGTTTTTGGGACATGGTTTTACCCCCATTATGACATGTTTATATGATTTTGACGGTGTTTGGTAAAATGGGATTGTTCGTCAGTTTATGTATATTTAATGACTTGTTTTACGAAGTCTTTGGACGTATTTGTGATTTGGGACGTAGGCCCAAGTTTTGAGTCTGATCTTGAATGTGGAACTTGGTTTGGGTCGTGGTGATGTGATCGTTGGATACATGTGGTAAGTTAGTTATGAATACTTGATATATGATATGATATGATGTGAGATTAATAGAGATATGTGATTCCTCAAAATTGTGACCATTGTGATGTTGGGATGATGTGTGATGATTATGTTGATGTGAGATGTGATGTGGAGACCCTTCTCGAGATGCCGATGGGTCGAACGGTTTTGAACGTTGAGGTCAAGCTCCGTAGTTTCCGAGATCGATATTGTGATGGGTAGTCTCGAACGTCAACGTAAAGCTCCGTAGTTCCCGAGACTTGTCAATAATCTCAGACGGCGAGGTAATGCTCCGTAGTTCTTGAGACTAGGATTATGACTCAGATGTTGAGGTAGTGCTCCGTAGTTCTTGAGCCGTTTCTCACTCAGACATCAAGGTAATGTTTCGTAGTTCCCAAGTGATATTAGCCTCCCGGTAGTGCACCTGGATATGATGATTCCGCACTCGGTTCGGTATGTTGGGTATTTCAGTATGGTTGATGTCGTGTGATTGACATGCTTCTTCACTGATGTGGTCATGTCATTGTTGAGATATTGACAGGGTTGGCTCCCTTCTTTGTTGAGTATGTGTTGGTCTAGTCATATATACGGTAATGTTTGAAATGGTTTCATGTTAGTAAGGTTTATGACATTAATGGTTTTCTAGTTACTGCACGTGTTTTACTATTAATGTTTTTATTTGTAAACTCGATGCATGCATAGCTTTATTAACCGGAGGGTTTAATGTCTGATTTAGGAAATTTTTCAAACATTTGTTTTTGTCCACTCACACTTTTTATTTGTTTTGACACCTTCCAGGTTGATCGCGGACGTGGACTGTATGAACGCTGAGGCATCACATGGAGTTGCATACTCTGAGTATCTGAGGTACGAAGTAGGTTTATCTATTGCCTAACACATGGTTAGGATGTTTATTTGGTTCCTAAGGGTAATTGGGTCATTTTCTCATAAACGTGTCATACGAGAGCAGGTCCCCCCACGCTAATCGAGGGGGATTATGGGGTGGTTTTTGTCAACTTGGTATCAAAGCGCTAGGTTGTTCTATTTGGGAATTGCACACTCAGTGTGCATTATAGTTTCGTTACTGGTGTGATTCCTCTATGACGACAGCCCCATTACCATCCTAGTAATAAGGATAAGGATAGAAAAGTTAATGAGAAATAACCTCGTATTGGGTTCATTAGGCATTGGATGTCGTGTTTCAGCAGGGTTGGACCCCGAGAAAGGCCGATTTTTGTGTGGGCCCAGCAGCTTGGAGCCGTGGATTTGCTGGTTGATTGGATCCCAAGATAGTGATTATTTGGAGTTATGACTGATGGTCGATCATGATAGATATGCTGCTAGGGCAGCAGGTGTTGTTGATGACCTTGATTCGTGTACGGGTGAACAAAATTATCAGGAAAGTGGCACTTGTGGACTAGATTCCTTGGTGACCGATAAGTGGATCTCACATTTGAGCGGATTGTACAAGCGATAGGTTGCCCTCTTGAGCGTATGGTACCTACAAGAGTGTGTTTCTCAGATGGTTATTGCTTTTTACGGATTTGGATGTGACTACCGAGACTCTCATACATCACATTTTCCCCTAATTTTATCTAGAAGCCTGAGGGGTAGAGTTCATGCCTTCGATGTAGAGGTACATGATTATTGCTTGGTATGAGCAAAGAGTTCTGGATTTGACTCGGTTCGCATTAGGTGCGATGGCGATTAAGGCAATGAGGCTTCATCGGTTTGTGTTCGGTCTTTGGAGTGAGACTCAAGCGATGGTTTTGGCTGGAGGACTTATCATATTCCAAACTCTAGTAGAGGTGGCATCTCTTAGGGAGATGAGTTTGACTGAATCCGAACAGCGATCGGATGTTTTCGACAAATACCGAGGGCATCTAGTATATGCATTTTCCAGGGAGCTTTAAATAGTGTGTTAGGACCCGACCCATCTAGCACAATATTGTCAACTATGGGCCTAGCCCTCACAGTTTTGTTCTCGAGAGCTCACATGAAACTTCCCAGTAGGTCACTCATCTTGGGATTGCACCAGCCTTAACTAGCTTAAATTTGGAGTTCCCAAGGAATCCAAACCAGTGAGCTCCCAAAAGGCCTTGTGTTAGATAGATACGTGCCAACACATATAAGGCACTTCACCTTTCCCTCCTCAAGCGATGTAGGATTATTCACCGATCTTACATTTCCAAGATCATGGGTCTTACTCACCGTTCTTGCTTTTTAAGCTCATGGGTCTTGATCACCGTTATTGCTTCCAAGACTGGGTATTACAATCCACCCCCCTTGGGTCCCAGCATCCTCGCTAGCACACTTCCAGTCGGGATCCGACTCTGATTCCATTCTATTAGGACCTGACCCATATAGAACAATATTGTCCGCTTTGGCCCCAGCCCTCACGTTTTTGTTCTCGGGAACTCACGTGCAACTTCCTAGTAGGTCACCCTTCCTATGATTGCACCCAGTCTTAACTTGCTTAACTTTGGAGTTCCCAAGTAATCCAAAGCCAGTGAGCTCCCAAAAGGTCTTGTTTAGATCAGAGTTGCGCAGCAGCCCACTCTATCAAACACTATTTTGTCCTCTCTGGACTCGCTGGCCGAACCAGCCCAGCCCGCAAGGTTTTGTTCCCAAGAGTTCATGGTGTAACATCCCAGTGGGTCACCCATCATGGGATTGCACCAGCCTCCACTCACTTAACTTTGGAGTTCCCTCACCCTGTCTTGGAAGCAAGAACGGTGAGTAAGACCCGTGAGCTTAAGAAGCAAGAAAGGTGGGCAAGACCTATGAGCTTGGAAAGGTAATATAGGTGAACAATCCCACATCGCTCGGGGGGGAGGGGGGGAAGGTGAAGTGCTTTATATATGTGGGCATGTATCTATCTAACACTAGGCCTCTTGGGAGCTCACTAGCTTTGGATTCCGATGGTGACATTGATAGTGGATGTTGAATTTGGACTCGAGAGGAGTCACGACTCGGAAAGAGTCAGGATTTTGGTTTAGGACTCGGAATGAGTCACCGTATTGTAACAGGGCTTGGGAAGAGCATGGAAATTGAAAAAGTGATTGTGAATGTGTATAATTAGTCTTCATGGTTGTTGGAGAGGTATGTTTGAATTTTGGGGACGAATTTCCTTAAGAGGGTAGGTTGTGATAACCCGCAAATTCGAAAAAGGGAAAATCGAGAATTTTTAAGGGAAAGGACGATTTTACCCTTGGTTTAAGTGGTCAAAAGTTGACTTTTATTGGGGATACGTTTTGGACTTTCCATGAAGACCGTTGCGTAGGTCTCGGATTCCTGAGTCCGTAGACAAGCGGCACGTAGAAATTGGAGTTCAAATGGATTTGTTACGGTTCTAAAATGATAAGGGTTACTATCGTAATTTTGGACATTGAGTGAGGGCATTTTAGTCTTTTTGTAGTTTGATGAATCATTAATCTGATGACTCCCCTTATTTAATGAGTGACACCTGGCTTCTTTGTGCTGGGATTAGTGGCACTTGACGATGTTGTGTATTATGTGTGTCGTGTTGTTTTTGAAACGAACGATGGAAACTAAAAACAATTTGGTTTTGATCTTCCACATCAACCATTGAGAGAAAACAACAGAGAACTGTAAGGCTGAGATGGAATTAATAGAGAAAAAACCGAAAAGGAAGAAAGGAAAAAGAGACCTAAAAACCGATTATCCAAACCTACGAAAATTCGAAATTTGGAGATTTCAAATTTGATTTGTTGGACTTGGATTGATGGAATTGAACCCCGTTTATGCTTCCTCAGACTCATACAATGCAAACCATCTCAAAAATGAAGGGAATTGACCAATAACAAATCCAGAACAGACCTGCGACCCCTTTGGAATTTCGAATTGGAATTCGAATACTTGGAGGTAAGATATTATGGAATTGAACTTGGAAACACGTTTATAATATCCTTATGATGGTGTTTGTTAGATTAGAATCAAGAAAACATATGGAATCGAGCGAGATTTAATTGGTTTATGGAACTGGGTCTTGACATAGGGACGTGGCATAGGGATAATTCTAGCTCCGATGTGTGATTGCAATGGTCGATGAATGGGATGGAGAGGACCTCGAGAGGCCCGCTTGAGATATCAATATTTTTCTAGACCGGTAGACTACACCTAGAGTAGAGACAGGTGTTTTGTCTTGCCTTAGCATATATGCACAAGTGTTGGTGGAATACGGATCCACACACCTTATCTCCAGAAGTTTGTACATGAGTGGATCCCCTGGGTTGGGACAGTGGTATCAGTTCTCCAACTAGTGGTGTGATTGAACCACCTACTCGGTTCGAGTAGAAGGTTTTGATAATGAGACGGATTAGATTTCCCTAGATATTATGTTTTATATGTGATTCTAGGGATGGATTGGTGGGCTACCCATCACTCCTCTATTGAGCATTGAGGAATCGGTGGTATCTGGTAGTCCTAAGTTGTCGTGATTGGTCTTTCGGTGGGACCAGAGGATACTTCCCTTAGTAATTAAGGCTTGGAGGCCAGGAAGATACTACAAATGGTTGTTAAGGATACTAGGCACGTGTTGCGATGTTATTGGATATCTCAGTAAGCCTGAGGAGATATCGGTCATGCATGAGTCTTCATATGCGTTGCTGGAAGATTTATGTGGTTGCCACATTAGGGGGAAGTTCAGGTACTCACTCCATTGTGATATGATGTGAGATTAATAGGGATATGTGATTCCTCGAAATTTTGACCATTGCGATGTTAGCGATGATGTGAGATGTGATGTGGAGACCCTCCTCGAGATGTCGATGGGTCGAACAGTCTCGGATGTCGATGTCAAGCTTCATAGTTCCCGAGACTGATATTGTGATAAATAGTTTCGGACGTCAAGGTAAAGCTCCATAGTTCCCAAGACTTGTGAGCAGTGTTAGACGCCGAGGGAATGCTCCGTATTTCTAAGACTGTGGCTGTGACTTAGACGTTGAGGTAGTGCTCCATAGTTCCTGAGCCAGTCCCTACTCGGATGTCGAGGTAATGCTTCGTAGTTCCCGAGTGATATTAGCCTACTGATAGTGCACCTGGATATGATGATTCAGCAGTCGGTTCGGTATGTTGGGTATTTCAGTATGGCTGATGACGTGTGATTGGTATGCTTCCACACTGCTGTGGTCATGTCATTGTTGAGATATTGATAGGGTTGGCTCCTCACTTTGTTGAGTATGTGTTGGTCTAGTCATATATGCGGTAATGTTTAATATGGTTTCATGTTAGTAAGGTTTATAACATTACTGGCTTTCTAGTTATTGAACATCTTTTAGGATTGATGTTTTTATTCGTAAACTCGATGTATGCATAACTTTATTAAATAAAGGGTTTAATGTTTGATTTCGGAAAAAAGTTTTCCAAACCTTTGTTTTTATCCACTCACACTTTTTTTTTTGTTTTGACACCCTCCAGGTTGATCACATGCATGGGCTATTTGAAGGTTTAGGCATATCATGGAGTTTCATACTCTGAGTATCTGAGGTACGAAGTAGGTTTATTCCTTGTCTGACACGTGGTTAGCATGTTTATTCGATTCCCATGGGTAATTGGGTCGTTTTCTCATGAACGTGTCAGATGGGAGCAGGTTCTCCTACACGAATCGAGGGGGATTACGGGGAGGGTCCTGTCACTATCTGCTGATGTGGCATTAGCTCGACGTCCAAGTGTAGACATACTCTGGAACTACGAAGCATTACCTCGACGTCTGATACTGCCCACTAGTCTTGGGAACTACAGAGCATTACCTCAATGTCCAAAACTTCCCCTCACAATATCAATCTTGAGAACTACGGAGCATTATCTCGACGTTCGAGACTGCCCCTCAAAATACCGATCTCGGGAACTACGGAGCATTACCTCGACATCTGAGACCATCCACCACCTATCCAAAACACAAGAAGACCATACCAAGCAACATATACCAATTCACAATCACAGTGTCATTCATCACATATTCCTAACACATCTTAGTTCCATGAATCAAGTTTTATGTCTTCATTACCATCATTTTCTTAACATCATCAATCACATAATGACTTTGACATATATCTCAAGTCAACCATATTCCAAACCAATTTCAATCCAAACTCTGATTAAAATTTGTAGAACATATATTTCACTTAATCATATAAATCTTGTACGAATAAAGCAATTAACTAAATTCATACAATCCAAAACATTTTTTTGAAATCCATAACTAAATTCATCTTTGTCTTTATATGATCATATATATATATAACATATATTTTCACAAATTTGAATCGTAATTGACATGTGATATTGTGATCCACGAAATCATATTTAAAATTATGAAGCATTATATAAACACCTAATTCCTTAACCATACTAGATTCTGAGTTAACTTCAATTGCAACCAATTTCACTTCTTAAACATTTAAAACGTCATATGTTCACATCATCATTCATCAACTCCTCAGTATTTATTTTCAAATTAATTACTTCCTCGTTACTCGTACAATAACATAATGCTCTTAAATATATTTTCCACTAATCTTGTAAACTGTATACGCCAAAATCAAATTAAGAATTCCCGAAATTGTCCATAATCATTTGAAAACGAAATTCAAATCCATATCTCAAAGTCGGGCCTAAGCCCAAAATATAGTTTATGAAAACCTCAAAAAATGTGCATATATAATAGATCCGTCAAATCATCAAAACTCGTACAAAAATCACAATCAAACCAATATCACATAAATCATGTATTAGAACGTTTAACATACTTAAAGATGCATGCATAGTAATTAAATAAAAGTCCACTCACCTCTGCTTTTAGACCATCTTACCAAGCTCTAATACTAAGTTGACAGGACCCGTCCCTGATTCCACGTAAGTGGGACCGGACCTGCTCCCATCCGACAATTCTTGTCAAATAAGGGATTTTGTTTTTCAAATACTCAAAGTATAAACCAAACTGAATCTATCATATGCGGGGTACCGCCTTCATCCAACACAGATAATAGAGGTACTTCTTAATATTTTGTCCATAACCGGGTTATTTACATGATACCATTTATTTTAATGTTCACACATTTACTATAATGACTAAAAACCAAATATACCTTATATTATAACATTACTTGGGTCAACATGTATATATATATATATATATGTATATATATATATATATATGAACCAAGAACCATCAATAACTCTCTAAATTTATATTATTGGACCATCAAGTACTTGACCATATAACTTAATATTCTTCCAATTACTTAAGCTAATTAAACATTAGATAATTAGACAAAAAGATCCATAAAGATAAATTCATGCTCATATGGTGGCCAAAATTCCTGAACTTAGTATCATTTTATTCAGAATTTAGTAAGGATTAAATTTCATGTTGAAACCAACCTAAAAAATGCCTCCACGCGCCCCCACTTGCGAGCTGCAGTGTTTTGGGGCAAAACACTTTTCACAATCTCTCTTGCCTGGTTTCCCTGCGATTCGGGTTGTTCGACTCGCGAACAGGACCCGGCTGTAACTCAGTCGTTTCTTCTCTATCTGCTTCGATCCAAACACCAATCGTTTGATATTTAAGCTAAGGAATTGATCTACAAGACTTAGAGGAAGGAATACTCACTGAAACGCACTGTTCGACCTTGCCACCTCGTCGGCCATGGCGTCTCGAGCTTGATCAGTGACATTTCCACGTCCAATCCTCAAGTTTCTCTGCTCTGTGACTTTCTACGAGCTCCAAGAAGCCATTGGAACTGCTAAGTCGTAGTTCCCTATCCTTGAATGGGAGACCTGAAGAGGGATCTTCATGGGTTCGTGATTTCTTCATATTTCGTAGCTCTTTTCGCACCCTCTTCTTTCTTTTTCTTAGCGAGAATTCACTCTCCTCAATCTCCCCTGATATTTCCTAGCCTTCCATTCCCTTCCTCTCAGGTTTTTCCTTTTTTTCCCCTATTTCCCTGCTTAGTCCTCATGAACCTCACCCACTTCTTTTATAAACCCACCAAGTCGGTGGGAATCTTTTAGAAGAGAGATTTGAAGATGGTTTTAGAAGCTATCCATGGGTTTCACATGTTAATAAGTGAAATTACCAATTTTCCCTTTAAAGCAAAAGTATGAAAAATGCCCTTGTACATCTTTGACCCATTATGAACTCTTCCGAACTCCAATTTTGGCGTGCCACCTGTTTATGAATTCAGGAAGTTGAGGCCTTCGTGACAGCCTTTTCGGAATTCACAAAAGATATCCTGATCAAAAGGTTAATATTTTGCCTTTTTCAAGGGCAAAATCGTCATTTTCTCGTGGTCCGAGCCGTTACATGTGGCATGCTAACGTCAGCCTTTACTGACATAGCAGTTAACATCATCATGATGTCATCAGCTCGCTTGAGAAGACAGTTGTGTCGCTGAGGCCGGAGAAGACGGCTGCGTTGCCGTGGCCATCCACCGACCGAAAATCTCCATTTTTATCCTGATTTTTGAACCTTCCTTACTCCCTCAAAACTCCACCAAATTGGACGTTCTAATAGTCAAAATCTATCTATTTGATCCCAGAAATCCAAATTGAAGCCCATAATTGAGAGAAAATACCTGGATTTCATGATATCAACCTTGGAAGTTGCGGGTTTCTTCCTCCTCGCGTACCAGCCGTTTCCATGCGATTCCACCTTCAAAACTGGGTTATTTCTGTTCGTGAGAGTTCAAAGAACATAAGCCTGGCTTTGGTTTCAACTAAAAACCTCCAAAAATCAAAGAGGAAAATAAAGTTGAATGGGTTTGTCTTGGTTGCACGGGAGAGGAAATGAGAGAGAGAGATGAGATGTTTGTGATGATAATGAATGGGTGGCTCCCATCGACGAAACTAAAACTCAGAGTCAAATTTCACTAGACCCACAGCTTCGAGCCCAAGTGATTTTTTTTTAAAATAAAATAAAAAAACACAAGACAAATATTTCGTCACCAACCAACGTGATTCAACAATATTCCAAAAATTCTATGTCCCTCGTGATTGCTTAAATTTCTTAGTGATGGGGGATATTTGTGGAACCCAAAATCACTCGAATTGCGCAGCTACCAAGTGACCCATAATTTCCAAAATATCTTAATTGCTCATGGTAATGACATTAACAGCTTATAAACACCCACACATTAAATAATATATTTATCAACTAAATATGTTATTTAATCGTGTTCAAGCATCAATAATATTAATATTCTCTTTAAGAGTTAATTGTCATTATTCTTAATAATGAGCAATAATTATTAATATTAAATTATTTTAATTATCATCAAATTGAATTATTATTATAATTATTAAATAATATATTTTATTAAAAATATATTATTTATTAATTACAAAATCAACCGACCAATTAGAACGTTTTGTAACTCTCAAGGCTTCTCTATAAATAGAGACGTTCATTTCACTTTCAATGTAGTTCGATTCATCGCTACTTAAGTTTTTGTGATTTTTCTCTCATAACTGATTTTAGCATCAGAGTGTTCTTGGTCGAACAACCCCAGGGGTCTCGAACGAAACAAACGATAGCTTTTTGTTCGCTATTTGTAGGGATCAATAAGATTTTTGTAAGTATGGACGAATTTTACTTCAACACTGATAATTTTCAAGATGGAATCTCATCAATGAGAATTGTGGGCCTATCGTTTAAGATAAAAATAAAAAAAGTATTCCTTCGACCATGATCGATGTTTTGGATTACCCTGAAAAAATTCGACTAATATGAACTTCTATGGTGTTTAGTTGGTAACTCAGAATGAAAAAAATTCCTCTGGCTATGATGATGAGATACCTTCTAAGTAAACTTATACTATAGTAAAAAAAAAATTCCTTCGACTATGATTATTGGGTAACTCGTCATGTTTTGGATTCAATTCCTTACCTAGTTTTGTTTCTTTTTTATGGCTAATTTCTTTTTGATGGTTAATAACCTGATAATTAGTATAATGTAATCAAAGACGAGGGAAGAGAATGTACAAGTGGCTGGAAGTGTTGAGTCGGCCATGACTGCTGCAAACTTTTATTTTCATTTATTCAAAGGGAAATTAAATTCAAAGGGAAATAAAAATTTATGACATATACCCAAGGATGAAAATATCGATATCGACGGATATATCGCTCGCCGATTTTACGGATATCTCGCCCAAAATATCGATATCGATATCGTTTACGGTCAACAAAAATGATGGAAATTGGGTCCAAATGACGGAAATTTGGAATGAAACTTTGGTAAACACTTAAGTACCCAATAATGGTTAAATAGGATTAATAAAAACTATAAAATGACTTTGATATGATAAATATATGATGAATCATATGATAGAATATAGATCTGCCGAGCACTAACAGTATAAAATCTTAAAGATAAACTTAAATTAAAACATAATTCCATTGATAATATTGCATTAAAATATTGTACACATTGAACTTGATCAAAAACAAGTAGAGTGTCGACCAGCTTGAAAATTAGATTGGTCTTGATCTACCAAGACACAAAAGTTTTGCTAACTGATGCTATTTGACCAAAAGGAAATGTATTGTTGGACATAGTATTTGTATATCTCCTTTGAATGGCCTACTTTTCCTCCATAGATAGGGTAGTTCGGATTTACCCAACTAACTTCTCCATAATCTTCATTGAGATGAGGATCTTCATAGCCTTCATAACCATGTGACATTTGAGGGAGATGGTTGTCTAACATGGGGTGACGATATGGACCATAAGCATATGGATCATTTGAGTTGTTACTAGGATCGGTGCCTAAACTCATTGACTCAAAACTAATTTCCATGGAATCCTCAGAAGATGGGTTTCCATAACCTTCATATATGTTTCGTGTCCGAGTGTAATCTTTTCCGACACCACCGATTCCTACTCCTCCTTCTCTACACCCATGATCATAATCTTGTGTGGCATGAGTGAAATCCGCCTCTTCAGTAAATGGGCTCAATGGTGCATATGTATCGGTTACATGTTCATTTCCCCCGCCATCATCCCCTCTGTCATCCTTGTGTTCATCGTTTGTCTCAACATCATCTCCTCTATCATCATCATCATCATCATCTGGAGATTTATTTTGATGAAGTCCCTTACTAGTAGCATCAGCTCGTAAGTCATGTCTACCGGTAGAACCAAGCATTGGTCTCTCCCATGAAGACATTGACCGCTCACTTCCTACGTCCTCACTCCCCACTTCTTCAGATAGCACTCTATCGACATTAACACCATGTTCACTAGCAAGATGTGCTACTCGAGGGTCAGGCCTTCCACTATCATCGTCCAAGTGAGCTGGCATAATCCATGCTTGAAGTGGATCAGCCTCATTACCTTCCACATGTTGACCTGCAATTTCCAACAGGTCAACGTAGTCTTCTTCCACAACTTTACCGGCTTCGGCTTCTTCATCTCTTAACTTGAGTTTCATGTTGTAATAACATAAAACAAGTTGTTCTAACTTAGAATATGCGAGACGATTTCTTTGCTTTGTATGAATTAAAGTAAATGTACTCCAATTTCTCTCACATGCCGAAGATGATGCCGTTTGTGATAATATACGAACAACAATTTGTTGCAAGCTAGGAGAAGCTTGGCCATATAGTTCCCACCACTCAGCTGTCAATATCAAGTTTAATGTAAGAGGCATTATAAAGTGCTAAGTCATAGAATATCAAGTTAAATGCAAGTAATATACCTGGGGGCATTTTCGTTCGTGATTGTACAGCCATAGGTGAACGTAATGTTTTCCGACCATCTCTAAAGTTGATCAACTACATTAAGGCTGATGTTAATATAATGCCATAGATGTACAGATTCAAAATAACTCATCAAGGTTCATATATGGTAGTGAACTTACGTCTACTCCAAAATTTTGTAAACCCACTTGTCCATTTCGATTCAGTTTGAGGAATACTTGTTGAACTGATTGGATAAGGAAGGAGTCATGCCCAACACTTGCTTGATATTGATATCGGGGATTCAAGTAATAAGCTGCAAATCATGAATGAACTTTGCTTAGTAAACAACAATAAAATAAAATATTAACAAGTTCAATAAGATAGAAATATACCAGCGACATGTAAGGGATGCACTAATGTTTTTCCCATCGCTCCTGTATGATTTTAAGGACCCACTCCTTCCCTTTAAGACGGGTTATCTTTTCTTTCATTCGATTGAACATATCATACAGGATTGGCACGGTTGGGACTACCTCTGTATCAACAATTCGGAGGATGCAATATAATGGTTCATATATTGATTGTATCATCTCCAAGGACTCCCAGAATCTTTGGTCGAGGATATGAGCCTCAACCCTCTTGCCTTCCATTTTCCTACTCAATGGGCTACCATGCCATTGATCAATGGCAAACAATCTTCTAAGGCCAACTTTATGCTTAACTATACTGTTTATACAAATATAATTGGTTGCGAACCGAGTTGCACCAGGATGAACCAAGTCTCCTTGACAGAATTCATGCATCTGAGCTAGTAACCATAGATGATTATAAATGTAGTTAGTTACCTGCCTAGCATTTTTTATGATGAGCGCCATTGTCTCATTCTTCCCAATAGCTTCAAATATTAGGTCGATACAATGGGCTGCACAAGGAGTCCAATAGAGTGGATACGTCTTCATCAGTTCTTTTCCAGCCGTTTTGAAGTTCGACCCATTATCAGTAATGATCTATACAACATTTTGTACTCCAACCTCCTGAACAACTTCCTTCAACAAATTTGCTATGTACACATAGTCTTTATGGAATTTGGAAGAATCAACTGACCTGAGAAATACAGTTGAACCCTTACTATATACCATGAAGTTAATTATGGATAACTTTGTTGGACCGGTCCAACGATCACACATTATGGTACATCCATAAGTTTCCCAGTGTCGCTTTTGTTGCTCCACATACGCCGTCATTTCTTCATACTCCATAGGAAGATATTTATTTTTCACTTCATATGGAGAAGGAGTGGACACGCCTTCACCTGCAAATCAAAACATAAGTTAGCATTTAGTGCTATTTCATAAGCTAAATAAATGTGTATCATAAATAAATTTATTAAATACCTGCTCGTTGGGCTTCAATAATCATATTCTTAAAATGATGAGAGTTAGCTTTATTTGGAGCCACGTCTTCATATATAAAAAATTTGTTTATGTATCGACCCAACTTCTCTTTTGTCCCTTTTCACATCGATTTTACCGTCTTCTATTGACTTCGTGCGGTTTTGTAGAGTTTTGGTTCTGGAGGAATTGAAAATAGATCACGCAAACTTTGTGATCGATGCATCTGTTGCGGTGGTTGACGACTGCTACTGCCTCCTTGAGCACCACGCATGATACCAACTCCATAATTGTCGACACTTCGTCGTGCCTCATCTCTCGATGCATTTACAGCAAAATGATATGCGGCTCTCTCAGATCTATGCACATCTGGTGGATAAGCGAATCCATCATCATCCTCTTCATTATCGCTATCATTAATCTGAATGCTCTGTTGAGTGTCCAGTGGATCTCCTCTCAAGCCAGCTCGTATGTTCTCCCCAATCATATTCTTAGTCTGTTTAGCAGTATCTTTACTTTTGATCCATGCTCTGACCTCATCCCTAATAGCCTTAGGTACATCTTTGCATTTTTGAACATTTTTTTTTGGGATCAAAACCTGCTAGATGAAACTTTAATCGCGTTATGCCTTCACTCTGGAACTGATGTTGACAAAACGAACATATGACACCGTTTTTATTTCCAAGAATTGCAATGACATATTTCCATTCTGGGTCAACTCGTCCAGGTCTTGGGCGACTTTCACTTGCACTTGCACTTCCACTAGCCATTTTATGAAATCTAAGTTACATGAAAAATAATTAGAATTTGATAATGACAAATAATAATTATAAAAATACAAATAATAATAAAATTATTTCAATTAGATCATATATTATAAGTTATACTTTGATGATGATAAAAAATTAAGGAGCAAACACACATATATTAATAATTTTAATATATATTCTAAAATAAAACATAGATTATAAATTAAAACAAATATTACCAAATATATGAATTACCCTATATTTCATATTAAAACATACATTACTAAAACATATTTTAGTAACAAATGATAAATTTATTAATAATAAATGATTACCAAATATATTACCAAATATGTGAAAAATAATTAGAATTTGATAATGACAAGTAATAATAATAAAAATACAAATAATAATAAAATTATTTCAATTAGATCATATATTATAAGTTAGACTTTGACGATGATAAAAAATTAAGGAGCAAACACACTTATATTAATAATTTTAATATGTATTCTAAAATAAAACATAGATTATAAATTAAAACAAATATTACCAAATATATGAATTACCCTATATTTCATATTAAAACATACATTACTAAAACATATTTTAGTAACAAATGATAAATTTATTAATAATAAATGATTACCAAATATATTACCAAATATGTGAAAAATAATTAGAATTTGATAATGACAAATAATAATAATAAAAATAATAATAATAATAAAATTATTTCAATTAGATCATATATTCTAAGTTAGACTTTGATGATGATAAAAAATTAAGGAGCAAACACACATATATTAATAATTTTAATATATATTCTAAAATAAAACATAGATTATAAATTAAAACAAATATTACCAAATATATGAATTACCTCATATTTCATATTAAAACATACATTACTAAAACATATTTTAGTAACAAATGCTAAATTTATTAATAATAAATGATTACCAAATATATTACCAAATATGTGAAAAATAATTAGAATTTGATAATGACAAGTAATAATAATAAAAATAAAAATAATAATAAAATTATTTCAATTAGATCATATATATATATTAATAATTTTAATATATATTCTAAAATAAAACATATAATGTAAATTAAAACAAACATTGCCAAATATATGAATTATCCCATATTTCATATTAAAAAATACATTCATAATTAAGGAATATATGAATTACCTAATAATACATTTTGAATTTTGAAAAAAAAAAAGTTTATGGCCTCATTTTTTTTAATACATATTCATAACTAAGGAACAAAAACACATAAATTCATAATTTTAATACATATTCTAAATTAAAACAAATATTACCAACTATATAAATTAAGCCATATTTTTTTTATTAAAACATACATTACTAAAACATATGTTACTTTACCTAATAATAAATGTTGAATTTTGAAAAAAAAAATTAAAGCTTAACCCATTTTTTCTATTTAGGGTTCAAAAACAAAATTAATAATAAATTATATAATTTATTATATGGAGAATAAAAAATTAATAAATTAATAAAAAATGTAAATAATTAAAAAAAAATTTAGCAGAATAAATGAAAAAACATGAAACGCGCGACTAAACCCTATTTCTTTACTCAACAGTGAGGGCGACGACGATCGATTCAATAATTGGAAATTGGGGAAAACCCAGAAGGGTGAGGGGTGAGGGCGACAGTGAGGATTGAAGGCGGCGACTGGGTGATTTTCTTCGCCGTCGACAGAAAGCGAAGGGTGGTGAAGACTGAAGAGTGGTGTGGACGTCTGGTGAAGAGGAGTTGGGCTGTCGATAGAGGTTGTTCGAGACTTCGAGTGGGCTGTCCTTCGTGGTCGACAGAAGAAGAGTTGGGGTCGTTTTCTCCTTCGATGCTGCCCCCAATTTATAGTATTCGAGAAAGCAAAGAGGTGGGTGAAGATTGGTGAGTCCGTGATTTCTAAAGTTTGTACAATTACTGCCCCCAATTTCGATTCTTCCCTAATTTTGTTCGCCCGTGAGGTGAGGCCGTGAGGCCCGTGACACAAATTGAATGATTGTCTTTTGGAAATTTGTTAAAGTTTGTACAATTACTGCACTGATGTTTGATTGAATTGATTGAATGGTTTTTTTCAATTTTGATTTGTTGTTTCCGCCCAAGAACTGTTCGTCCGTGGTTCGTTCTTTTTCCATTTTAGGTTTTATGTGAATTCGGATTCTGGCCTACGAATTAGACATGGAGGTTCGGTGGGTTGCCTCCAAAATCGTTCCTTTCGCTGGATATCGGAGATTATCGTCGAAATCCTCCGATATCCTTCGATTTCGACGATTTTACCGGAAACCTCCCTTCTCCCCCGCTTACGTGCCGGTGGCCGAAAAAGACGATATATCGTCGATTCCGGCGATTTTTCAATCCGTCCATGTACCCAATAGAATGTCAATAAATATATTTGAATTCTGTCGTCCCATGAGTCTTGCAACAAAAACAACCGCTCCCATGAATCTTCCCAACAAAAACAACCGCATATCCAAAATTAGCAACCAGAAGAGGGCAGATTAGTCCTTTTACGTATAATTCAATTTTGCAAATAGCCGTTTAATAAATTTGAAAATAATAATAATCTACCAAATGTTAATTATAACGACATCGCTATCTGACTCTCTCACTTCACCAAAGAAAGATTAGTTTATAATCCAAGCAAGGCGTAAAAATGATCTCTCTCTCGCTCGCTGTCGTGTAGCCCTTTTCCATCATCCACCCCATTTCTTTGAAACCCAATTCCAACAAACCTCCTACCTCTTTACAATCAAATTAGGGTTTGTTTTTCCAATTTGCTTGCAGATCTGATCCCGATATCAGTTTTCTTTTTCATTAATCGACAAGCCACGGCCCCTACCTTCGTCATTGCTTTCATTTCATCTGTTCCGGTGCTTTTGATCGTAAATGTGAGAAATTTATTGGTTTTCTTCATTGCTCCTGCCGAATTTCGATTGAATTGCAGCTTTTGAGGATTGGAATCGCATTTCTGTTGATTTCACTTTCATGTCCTGTTTTGAATTCGTCTTTTCTCCACCCGGTGAGTCTATCTAGTCCCATGCAGCATAAAATGCTACAAAATTATTGAATTCATCAGCCTTTTGGATTTACGTGTATGTTTAAACACAATTAGGTGGTTTGTTTTTGTGAAGCGGTTGTTGGAATATAGATCTCGAAAATTGGCTCCCCAAAGACGGTCGCAGCGCCACATGGGTGGCCAGATGCAGCAGAGCAATGCCGCCGCTGCAACTGCTCTGTACGACCACGCCACCGGCGCTGCCGCTGGGCCTCTGCACAATGCCGGGCCAGCTGGAGATGCTGGTGACGCTGTCATGGCCCGGTGGCTTCAATCCGCCGGCTTGCAGCATCTGGCCTCACCGTTGGCGTCCACTGGCATCGACAATCGTATGCTCCCCAATCTCCTGATGCAGGTATGCACTTATAATAGCAATTGTCTATGCGTTCGCCCCATCTTATTCTTACGGATAGAATTAAATGATTTATTATCATAGGGTTATGGAGCTCAATCTGCTGAAGAGAAACAGAGGATTTTCAAATTAATGCGAAACCTGAATTTTAATGGGGAGTCTGGTTCTGAGCCATACACACCTACTGCCCAGACTTCAGGAGGGGCTGCCTCAGATGGTTTATATTCTCCGGAGTTCAGAGGTGATTTTGGAGCTGGTCTATTGGATCTTCATGCTATGGATGATACTGAGCTTCTATCTGAGGTATAGTTATTTAATAACTTATGACGGTCTGTTAATTTAGTTGGAAAGTAATATAAGTACTGGTTCTATAAATTCGTAACATCAAAAGGCAGTATATTTTTAACTGTCGTGCCTACTGGATACTGTCAAAGGATGAGAGAGGTACCCAATCTGTGACAGTGTCATTTTTTTGGAAGTTTCCTTATGACCCTTCATGTTGTTATTAGTTTAATTTCGGTAATTATGAGCTATGCGCTTTTTGTCATCTTTATTTTTTAAATGATGATTTAGTCTGAACCTATTGCTAATTTTATGAGCTAAACCTATTACTTATGATAATCATACTTGGTGATTTAGTTTCTATGTAGTTTACTTGTGAATAGGTTTCAAATTTAACTTTGCTTTGTAAAACTTGGTTCTTTTCTCAACTCCCAACATCTTTTATTCTATGGCTAGCCATTTATATTTTTTCTTACCTGGTCAGCAATCCTTGTTCTTGTTCTAAATTTTCTATCTATATATATATATATATATAGACTTGGTGATTTAGTTTCTATGTAGTTTACTTGTGAATAGGTTTCAAATTGAACTTTGCTTTGTAAAACTTGGTTCTTTTCTCAACTTCTAACATCTTTTATTCTATGGCTAGCCCATTTAAACTTTTCTTACTTGGTCAGCAATCCTTGTTCTAATATATATATATATATATATATATATATATATATATATATATATACATACGTGAGAGGTGAATCCTCACCTGTTTTGAAATTTTGGGTTTTATGATTCAGTCTCTGGGGCTGAAAAGAAAAGAATTATAAATCATATTCTTTGCCTTTAATTCTGACTGCCTTGTTTGTGATATGATATGATTTACCTTCTGTTCTGTTGCTTTCTTTGTTAATAAACTGCGGTATTGTTTTCATGTTCAGCATGTCATTACTGAACCCTTTGAGCCATCACCGTTTATGCCCGGTGGTAAAGCATTTGATGATGAATTGGATTTGACAAGTGGTAGGCAGCAAAGGATGCTACCTGATCCAGATGCATCAGTTCCATTAATCCAGAATGAAAAGGAGTGCACAAAGGAAAATAATGTGGCTAAGATTAAAGTTGTGGTATGTGGTTCAATTGGCAGCAGTGTGATTCTTGTCTTTTATTGTACATAATTGCGCTTGTATCAAGTTGCTGATTAGTTGGTTCCTTATTTCAGTATGAATTCTTTGGATCATATATCAAATTTGGCAACTGATCCTATTGTGTGATTTGGAGGCATATGATGGAGCATCGCTTGGATTACTTATGGAAATATTGAAATATTTGCGTTTTAATGCATATATTAGGTACGCAAAAGACCTTTGAACAAGAAGGAGCTTTCTCGAAAGGAGGAGGACATTGTAACTGTGTATGACAATGCTTATTTGACAGTCCATGAACCCAAACTAAAGGTTTTTTTTTTCAGCATCCATGATGTACCATAAGCTACTTAAGGGCATCTCTAGCAATGGAGTTCTAAAGGGTTACCCATGCTAAGTTTAGCCTCCAAAAAATTCCCCTATAATGATTAGTGTAGGGCTATATTTTACTATCTCCAACAATAAGGGGCTATATTATATATTTCCTTCAATAAGAGGCCATTGGGCCCACCGCTTGCACCCACTAGCACTTGCTAGTCAAAGGGTTATTTTTGCAGGCTGAGGGAGCCAAATTAGGATTTAGGAATGGTTTTAAGACTCTCTCTCTCCTCTTACATCCCATGGGTTTACCATCTTGTTCTCCTGTGTAGGTGGACTTAACTGCCTACGTGGAGAAGCATGAATTCTGTTTTGATGCTGTGCTGAATGAGTATGTTTCAAATGATGAGGTAAGAATTTTTGGTAGAGACTAATTTTATTATGTACATGGAAGTCTGTAATTGTCGCCTTATGTTCCTTTGATGTTTAGCATACTGTTGCACATTTGTTCTTGTTTTTCTGTTTCTTATTGGATAAAGAAGGCTTGACCACTTAAATTGCTTTGTGGAACAGGTATACCGAGCCACTGTAGAGCCAATTATTCCCATGATTTTTGAGCGAACGAAGGCTACATGTTTTGCTTATGGTCAAACAGGTAGGTCATTTATACGTATTTCCATATATGAATACATGATTATCAGTTTCTACTCGTTGGCACTTTAATTCTTTACCCATTTGTGTATTGGACAGTCATCAAAATGCAGCATCTTTTTTCAGGGTTGAGTAATTATTTTACTGACCTGATATGTAGTTAAATAGTTCTAACGTGTACTATTTTCCTCTCCACACTGAGTTTGCATAATAATTTGTCCATCCTTTAGGTTTATATAATTTTATAGAGTTATCAGTACAACAAGAATTTCTTGCTTTTTAATTCTATTAATTTTTCTTTCGTAAAGCAACAATAAGGGAAAATACAAAGAACCTGGAGTTTAGATCCGAGACATTATATTAGTTCTTCTACTTGTTGTTACATGGTCGTTGTAATGATTAAAAATCTTATGGAATATGAAAATAATAATAATATTTTAATTACAGGTAGTGGTAAGACATTCACAATGCAACCGTTACCTATCAGAGCTGCAGAAGACCTAGTCAGATTGTTACATCAGCCAGTTTACCGAAACCAGAGATTCAAATTGTGGCTTAGCTATTTTGAGATTTATGGTGGAAAGCTCTTTGATCTTCTCAGTGAGAGGAAGTATATCTCGCTGGTCCATTGGTTATTTATTTAATGTTGTGATGATTTTTTTTTTAATTCAGTTCGTTATTTACTGAAAATACTCCCAATTTTTTTCCCTAAATTTTTAACTGTAAATGATAGGAATTGAAACATGATTTGAAATCGAGACCTCCTCGGGAGGAAAACTTTTAGGCTTTTAGATACCCCTTAGGGCATAGGCTATGTTCTGGAAGTGGTATATTTGGTTGCGGAGGGTAGCTTGTTTGCTAGTGCATCATAGTTGTCTTGCTGAGCGTAAGGCTAGGTGCAAGGAAAGTTTTGTATGTGAAGTTTTCATTTCTGTGGCTACCATCTAATGTGAGTTTATGTGCAAAATTTGTGGAAAGCATCTATACAATTTGGGTTCTTTGAGTAATTTAGAATGTTCAAGTATGTGTTCTACATGCATTGTGCATCATCTTTTATACAAACATCATGCATTTATATCTATGTACATATGCATCTGCAAATGAATTTTGGTTCACTTTGTGGTCCATTGCTGTAATTTTGTTTTTGACATAAATGACTTCATTACTCTACAATAGGAAACTTTGTATGAGAGAGGATGGACGCCAACAAGTTTGCATTGTTGGACTACAAGAATTTGAAGTTTCAGATGTACAAATTGTTAAAGAATATATTGAGAGGGGGAATGCTACTAGAAGTACAGGGTCTACTGGTGCTAATGAGGAGTCTTCTAGGTCTCATGCTATTTTACAGCTTGTTATAAAAAAGCACTGTGAGGTGAAAGATTCCAGGCGGAACAATGATGGAAATGATTCTCGAAGTGGGAAGGTTGTGGGGAAGATCTCTTTTATTGATCTTGCTGGTAGTGAAAGAGGTGCTGACACAACTGATAATGACCGACAAACGAGGTAATTTTTAACAATTAGGGTATCTTTTCTCTTCTGTTTGCCAATGATATTGGCATTTGGTGAGGGACAGGTAGGTCGTAGGATGGCACTTACTAAAGAAAGGCCTTTTTTTTTTCCTGGCTGTTCCTCTCTTATTAGGATAATGCTTCTTAGACCATCAAATAAACCATTATTCTTTCTCTCATTTATTTTGTTTAATGTCATTCTTATACTCGCATGATGATTTACTGATTACTTGAATTGCAGAATCGAGGGAGCAGAAATTAACAAGAGCCTTTTGGCTCTAAAGGAGTGCATTCGTGCTCTGGACAATGACCAGATCCACATACCTTTTCGTGGAAGCAAACTCACAGAAGTGCTTCGCGACTCCTTTGTTGGCAATTCACGAACTGTTATGATATCCTGCATTTCTCCGAATGCGGGGTCATGCGAGCATACACTTAACACTTTGAGATATGCGGATCGGTATGCATTATGCTACTGTAAACTTAAAAACTCTGATTACTTTACTAGTGCTTAATGATTAATTTCTGTTTCAAACTAAAATATTAACTTAAACAAACAGGGTTAAAAGTCTTTCAAAAGGTGGTAATACTAGAAAGGATCAATCTGTTTTTCCGCCAACTAATAAGGACATTTCATCAACATCATCTATGCTGGTTTCTGCTGAGATAGAGGATGTCCGTGAGCAACGCCTAGAAGTTAATGTATCTGATACATGTAGAAAAACTGTGGAGAAAGAAAGTTTCTCATATATCCCTACCTCAGAGTTTGACAAGCAGCCTGCAAAGTCATCAAGAAGTAACCCCATCAATGTTCGGGATGAAAGTGGGGTAGCTTCTGGTTCAATGGATAGGGAGAGATTTGAAAAAAATAATAGATTTGAAATGAATAATTCTCTTGGTGATTTTTGCGGTCAGAAGATGTCCTATTCTACCCAAAACTCGGCCGATACAGAAGAGAGAGTACAAAAGGTGTCACCACCTTGTAGGAAAGCATACAAGGATGAAAAATCAGAAAAGCTGGGGAACTGGCTGAAAAAAAGTGGAACTGATCTCTCCACTACAACCTCTAAGCAACAAAATACAGGAAATCAGAACACAAGCAATGCTGCATCTAGGCAGTTTGAGCCTGAAGTTCCTGATGGGAATATCAGTGCCATTCTCGAGGTTAGTACTCCGTTGCTAAAGGTGGTATATTTGTGGTTTTTTAAGTTTCCTGTAGCTATTGCTCATTTTTGTGCATTTACGACTGTTTTAGGAAGAAGAGGCCCTAATTGCTGCCCATAGAAAAGAAATTGAGGATACAATGGAAATTGTTCGCGAAGTAAGTGAATTTTTAGTCTTTTGTTTCTGAAAGATATTTTGATATCCTTGTGTCGGTTGTGCTTCATGTGTGGTCACCTGTTTTGACTTATTGTATGCTTTTGATGTTCATGAACTTTGAACGGTTCTTATATCTTTCGCATGTTAGTTGAAATAAAACTACATGGACGGCCAATGGCCTTGAGGGTCCTCAATTTGGCTCCTCGTAGTTTCATTCTATTGTTGGGTCATGGTGAGTATTAGGTACTTGCCATAAAGGCAGCAGAACAAGAAGACACTATTATTACTGTCATTGCTGCCCCTGGTAACACATGGTACCCTTATTTTCCCTTTTTAGGACTCCCTATTATTACTGTCATTGCTGCCCCTGGTAACACATGGTACCCTTATTTTCCCTTTTTAGGACTCCCAAAAAATCTTTGGTTAATGGATGGAGTGAACCGGCATTCCTAACATATTTTTCATGTCAACCTGCGATATGGTGCTGGTTTTGTGTATTGCTTTGGTACATAGTACTCATCCCATGTTTTGGTTCCAGGAAATGAAATTGTTGGCAGAGGTGGACCAACCCGGGAGCCTTATTGACAACTATGTGACCCAGTTGAGCTTTGTCCTTTCTCGCAAGGCAGCCGGTCTGGTTAGCCTTCAAGCCCGCCTTGCAAGATTCCAGCATAGACTAAAAGAACAGGAAATACTAAGTCGGAAAAGAGGGCCTCGTTAAGGCAGGGGCAGTTTGTTTTGCTGCGCTAATGGTGGCACTGTAACATGTATTATAATCTGAACCCTCTTGCATCTATTTTCTCCCCTGGTGGAAAAGAATCATATTGAACTGCATCGTTTTTGTTCATTTCTGCTTTATTCCATGTTGTTATGGTCCCGGCAGTCAGAAAGCAAGAGTTGTGAAGAGGATACGAGCCATTTCCGGGCTCGGGGCTGTTCACATCCACTTCTGGCGTAAAGGACAGGGAACTGGGATTTGTTTTTATTCATGTCTCGATCGTTCCAGTGCTTGTGTTCTTTCATTTGTAATTGTTTTAGATAAAAGTCGATGTGTTCTTACCGGGTTTTATGGGTTGTGCGCTCTGGCTGTTGTGTAGGCGACCCAGTGGCAGTATTTGATTTGACAATGTATTTTCTAGTAAAGAAAAATTTGTAGAATATTATTACTGGAAGCTATTCTGATACTGACAAGATTTGTAGAATATAAATACCTAATTATTCATTCTTATCATGAAGCGTGCTTTATTTTTTATTTTTTTGGTCAAATGAAACTTCATTAAAACAAGGCAGAGCCAAAGCAGGACTAATCCACACAACGGGAAAGCCACAGACGAAACCAAAGTAAGGGAAATACAGTAAAATAGAACAACATAAAATGCAGAAATACGAGTTAAGAACCCAGATAGAAGAAGACTTCCAAGACCAACTAGCCTGAGGTCCAGATTCCCAAGTTCCCAACCCGTCAAGAGAACTCAGGGAGGCTGTCCTTGTCAAGAATAAGAACTCCTTGACGAGGATGGTGGTCTAGTAGCATAAACTTCCGGGCTCATACTCATGGCAGCCTGCGATGCTAAAAAATCCGTCGTTGAATTTCCGTCTCTGCCAATCCAAGACCAGGAGCAAGAGAGGAAGGGGGAGGAAATCTCCTTTATTTTTATTTTATTTTATATAGAAAAGGATAAATCTCCCAATGGCCATGCGAAATACATCCCTGCAGCGCGTCAATTTCCAATTTATAGTCAGATTCGAGGCAAATGTTTGTAGAAATAGATTACGGGAAGATAGACATCGCTCATAGTTAGCAACAACCTCATCTAATAGGGTAGTGTTTGATGAACAGGGGATAGATTTTGCACCCACGAATTGGCCAATACAATCTCAAGCAATGACTCCAATCCAAGCATCAAAGGATCAAGGGTTTCAAGAGGCGTCAACTTTAATTTTGATACAAAAGAGGGAGCGAGCCATCCACTCTCAGCCGCAGATTTTTTAGTAGTAGTTTTCTTGCAGACTGAAAAATTCAGCAATCGACATTTTGTAAAGGCTTGACTTCAAAAAGCAGATTGGGCGTAGAATGACGACAAATAACATTATTGCTTGCTTCTTAGATATGCCAAAAAATAAATATGATGCTGCTTACCAAAAAAAGAAAGTAAATATGATGCTGCTGACAATACGATCTCTTAACGTTTTCGAGTTTTCATTATTAAGATCACATCATTCAACCACGAATAATCGAAGTAATTGCTTGTTTATCAATGACATAGTGAAGGTCACTTCCAAACCAAAGCCTATCCAACCAAGGACATAACAACAAAAGATGCTCCACAATTTCCTCATTATTGTAGATTGGACATAGCGAGCAGTCTCGAATCCTTCTTCTTGTCAAATTTGATGTGGTTGCTATGCCATTTCGGAGAGCCCTCCATGTGAAATTGTGGATTTTCTTAAGAGTGGAAGAGTGCTAGACTACCTTCCACTACACACTCCAATTTAGAAAGTTCATTTATAGCACGGAGGTCGAGGTGTACTAGCCGACATCTAGACAATGATGTCCAGATGACAAAAGCCAAAGGAATAAAACGAAGTCGTTTTATTGGTCATGAGAAACGTAGTCGGTCAAAGCCAATCTTGTTTCACAAATAGCGGAAGAATAGAGCTGGGTCAAACTTCATGATCATACCGTTAAGACTTTACTACATAAAGTACCCGATTATTGTCAACTTCGTCCCAAGACTCGGGAGCAAGTGTCAGAGCAGCTATTAAGCCTCCTCGGGATTTGTGCACGTCAACGGTACCTGAGGGGTTCAAAACATAAAGGGTGAGTGGACTCAGATTCTATTTCAGTGTAAAACCATAATTAAATTAAACACATTTTAACCCCTCGTTTTTAAGTAAAACCCCAAATACGGTTTAATCATACTTGCATGTAATATGAGAAATATAATATCGTTCAATGAATCATAAACTTAACTAATACGCATAAATGAGCCATGCAAAAACCATAAATATATATATCTCAATATCAACTCACATCATCAATGCTCATGAGTCGCCTCGAGTCTCATACTCGGAACATACACTAAGTATCCTTACTCGGTACCTCGACCACGTGAAAGCCGGGTGCCTTGCACCATCACCTAATATCCCCTAGAGCTCGGGGTACAAGCAAGCACACTTTTAACTAGTATTACGAGTGGCACAGGTGATCAATCACATGGAGGGTGATTTGTGGCCATACAGACGGGTACATGATACTAGCAACTCCTAAGTGTGTTCTAAATATCTCAATCTCATCTATGCACCGGGGACTCTCATGCAATGCAATGTGTGACTCAATACTTACCACTATGGGTACTTACCATATTACCGTAGATAAACATAACTAGGTATGCATACTAACCATTCCATATAATCATGTATAACAACTATCCCCCAGTAAGTCATTCATGCCCAACAAATGTCAAATGTTCAAATATCGTAAAATGCGTGAGTAGTAAAGCATATAAAATAGGTTTTAGGGAAGGGTTCCACTCACTAACTGGTCGGGGAGTCGGATCACCCGAAAAATCAAACCAATCGTGGGTTGCCATTCAGTTCCACCTATAAAGACCATTCACAAAGGTCAAAGTCAACTCCACATTCGTTCTATAAGTCAAATCCCTTAAGGGTAATCCAAATCAAGCCTAGAATCGCTTAATAAAGACCCTAGTACGTCTAAGATTACCTGACGCTCCATAAAACAGTGCCCATACGCTGCTAGGAGCTGAAAAATAGTGTTGCAGGCCATTTAGGGGCTGGAAAACCACTCAGAATTATCCTAAAAAACTTGAAAGTATGCCCACGCTCCTCTGTGGACCGAAAAAGGCCTACACGCGCCTCCACGTGCCAGCGGAGGGTCGAAAAACCCTCCCACGTGCCCCCACGCGCCCAACGCGCGCGTCACATTCTTTGCGAGTGTCGGGGAACAGTGTCTCACGCGCCACACATGTTAGCTACTGTAACAGGCACATGTGGGAATACTTTCAATTGACATGAACAACTGACATGTGTGGGAATACTTTCAGTTGACACGAACAACTGACATACACTCTTTGGTCGTATCGCACGTCAAAAAGAGGAGCGATTAGGACATCTCTAGCCGGCCTAGTTTATGGTTAGGATCTTGTATTGCATGTGGAAGTACATATCAACTCACTCCACCTACAACATCAATGTGGTCGAAAAACCAACGAATACACACAAGCTATGTGTTATGAATTGGAAGATCTAGACCAAAAAAGAATGTCTGCTTTGGATAGGATCATGGCCAACAAGGTAGTGGTTTCACAATTCTAGAACAAAAGGGTAAAAGGAAAACCTTTCCAGGAAGATGATATGGTCTAGAAAACCATCCTACCACTAGGATAATCTGTACTTGGAAGGGGAAATTGGAGCCCAACTTGGCAAGGGCTATACCTGATCCACAAGGTAAACGGTAATGGATCTTGCTACTTGGGGAGTGAGGATGACGTGCTGGATAAGAATTTAGCCAACGCCATACACCTCAAAAGATTTTATCCAACACTTTGGGATTCAGAGAGGGGAATGATTGGATGAAAACCCACGCAGTGGTTACAAGAGCGAGCCAACAAGAGTCAAAAAGAAAATTTACCCTCTAGGGGATGGCTCGACAGAATAATCTGCATATGCTTTACGGTTGAGCATGAAAACACTTGACACATCTATTAAAGCAGAAAAAAGGTGGAGATAATAATTTTGTAGTTTAAATACAAAGCTCAGGAGGAATATTCTTGCCAAAAATAAGTGTTTTATTCCATTTCGATGACCAGATTACAAAGATTAGAGGCAAGAAAGAAGAGAAAATACAAATTAGGCAGGATCCACATTGTTGAAGCCTTGGCTGAGTTCAAAATCCATGACCTTATCCCACTTGATAAAGGGATGATATAGTCTCCCGCAATTTCCTCTTCTGAAAATGACTCATCACAGTCACTTCCTCTTCTCCTTGGTTGAGGATATCCTTAGGACATCTCGCTTAGTCCGCCTTGATGGCTCTCAAACAAGCCTTCAATGCCTTGTTCCGAGCAAGGGCTTCCTTGAGATCCTCGACCGTCCTTTCTTAGGAAAGAGACGTATTAACTTCGGATGATGGTCGAAGTGGATAGTTGTTGCTTTGGAGTGTGATAAGCCTTGAATTAAGTATCATTTTATAATATTTATACTTATTTTTCAATGTTTAAATACCAAAAAATTGTAGAAAATAATATCTTTTGTGAGAATTGTGTAGAATTGGATAAAGCACGGAATTACGAGAATTTAGGCGAAATAATCACCTCAATCGGAGTTATATTGAAGAAGTTATGATTGAAATATGGGAAGCCACCAAAAATCACTTAGTGTTTCTGTAGGAACCTACCGAATCCATAGAAGTAGCTCAAGGAACAGTATCGGCTAACGCCTACCAAATCCTATGGAGCTTCTCAGCGCAAGTGTACCGAAATCGACACTTACTTCCTCGGCGAGCGTTTGCCGAACCGTCATACACCCTCTCAACGAGCGTGTCAGGACCCGACCCTCCTCGGTCAGGACCCGACTCATCTAGCATGATATTGTCCGCTTTGGGCCTCCTTGCCCTTGCCCTCACGGTTTTGTTTTCGAGAGCTCACGGTGCAACTTCCCAGGGGGTCACCCATCATGAAATTGCACCAGCCTCAACTCGCTTAACTTTGGGGTTCCAATCCCCCCCAAAGCCACTGAGCTCCCTAAAGGCCTCATGCTAGATAGGTGTGTGCCTACACCTTTAAGGCACACCACCATTCCCTTCCCAGACCATTCCCCCCTCACAGGAATGTGGGATTGTTCACCGTTCCCTCTAGGACACGGGTCTTACAATCCACCCCCCTTAGGGCCCAGCGTCCTCGCTGGCACACTTCCTGGTCGGGGTCTGGCTCTGATACCAAATTATCAGGACCCGACCCTCCTCGGTCAGGACCCGACTCATCTAGCATGATATTGTCCGCTTTGGGCCTCCTTGCCCTTGCCCTCACGGTTTTGTTTTCGAGAGCTCACGGTGCAACTTCCCAGGGGGTCACCCATCATGAAATTGCACCAGCCTCAACTGGCTTAACTTTGGGGTTCCAATCCCCCCCAAAGCCACTGAGCTCCCAAAAGGCCTCATGCTAGAGAGGTGTGTGCCTACACCTTTAAGGCACACCACCATTCCCTTCCCAGGCCATTCCCCCCTCGCAGGAATGTGGGATTGTTCACCGTTCCCTCCAGGACACGGGTCTTACACTAACACATAGTTAGGACGTTTATTTTACTACTGAGGGTAATATGGTAATTTTACAAGATTATGTCAGACGGGAGCACGACCTTCCCTGATAATCCAGGGGGATTACGAGGCGAGTCGTGTCAGCTTTGCTAGTTTTTCTTTCAACCAGTTCCAAGCAGCTTCATCTAAGCATCTTAGCTTCTCCAGCTCATCATTAAAATCTCGAACTGTTGATGCTCTAGCACAATCCCATAGAGCATCCTTCAACACTTTACCTTTGAAACTCTTGTTGTAGTTAGCCCACAAGTTCCTGCAAAAAAATCTATGCTAAGCTCTAGGTATCAAGTCTTCAGTTGTTTCTTCTAGACCTTTTTGTTTGTTACTTAGGAAACTCCAACCATAACAGTTCTCCATCCATGAATCCACCATAAAAAAAACCCAAGAACCATGTCGATGAGTCCTTTGTTTCCATTTCAACCACTGCTAATGCACACACTCAAGTCTCATTATTGTCATCCAATCCAATAGCAGTCAACAACTGGCCACCATATACTCCTTTAAGACGACAACTATCCAAGCCAATAAAAAGGTTGACAACCATCCAAGCCAATAAAAAGGCAGACAACCATCCAAGCCAATAAAAAGGCCAACAACACTCTTTAAAACTTTTCTTGTACGCCTCCAAGCAGATGTAAAGCCTCTTCAATAATTGGTCTTCATTTGCAAAATCACATGCCAAGGACGTGGTTGTACCAGAATTCATACGCTTCACTCATTGCAGTACTGTCACAACATTCTATACTACTTTGACAATGATATATCTATCAACTCAATTGCCATCATCTTGCTTTTCCCAATCGCAAATTCACTAGAGGTAGCATCCACTATTACATCAATGGGAATCTTTGAGTTTGACTGAATTCTTGGCAGGAATGTTCTTTAGAGTTAAGAAGTCGTGACTTATTTATTCTTATGAATCCGTGTACATGTGTGTAAAGGGTTATAGTATTTCCCAACCAATGTGTTGTCACTTGGGCTTACCCTAGCAGTATAAATTCCCAAACTATAACGTGTCGCTCTACATTCAAATTCGAGCTTCTTCTTGTAGCTTACATCCCTATCTGTGTATAGGCAATAATCTGTAATAGCTTGCCTAAATACTCTAGAATCACAGAATAATAACCTAGTATCAAAAAAAGGTCTGACTCTGTCAGTTTTCGAATTATACTCTATAAACTTCTTACCACGTGGCCTTTTCTAAACATGAATCTCAACTTCATCATCCTCAAAAATTATTCTTGTTGTGTTTGATCACCCACTTCAAGCTGCTCATCATTTATATCCTTAACAAACAAATCTGAAATGCCTTGTGTGAATGTAAACCTCCACACTTCTTCAACATCTAAAGGTTCCGCAAACGGCTCAGTAGAAGTCTGGGCATAAGGCTAAGTTGAAAGTTTAGTAGTTGATGAAGGTTGAGCAGAAGTCTGGGAACAAGGCTGAGTTAAAGGTTTAGTAGCTGATGAAGGCTGAGTAGAAGGCTAGGCACAAGGCTGAGCTGAAGGTTCAGTAGTTGAGGAAGGCTAAGCAGCCAACTGAGCACCCGATGAAGGCTAAGCATATCTTCATTTTTTTCATTTTTTTTATCAATTTATCCTTTTATTTTTCTATATTCTTAGCTGTTTCTACAAGCAGATCTTCCAACTCCTCAATCACAACCATTGACTTTGTGGCCCCCAACACTTGTGATGCTATATTTTCCTTCTCCCTTCTTCTAACTTCTTTTAAGAACGCCTTTAGGTTCTTCACATTAATATGTAAGAAAATTTATATCTTAGTCACACTCAGAATAGCCTCACACATCTTCAACACATCAGTTTCTTCTAAAAGCTAACCACCCACTCCTTCTTCAATCCTATATCGGTACAAGATGATATCATCTTTGTAGCTTAATAACTTTACCAACCTACCTATCTCAAACATGGACATCATGTCCTTTTCATAATAGTCAAAATAGTCAAGATCTCCATATTTATACCTATCGACATCCCACATTCCACCATGGAGCATTTTGATTGTAAAGTAACCCGAATTCCCTACAATTAAGAATAACAAATACATTTTTATGACCACACTACACGCATCAAACATATTTCTCCCTTACTACCCAACAAACAACCTAAAGGCAGCAATATATGACCTAACATTAATCACTGCAAATACAACACATGGTCCCCAATAATAAAGCGTCCACAACATAATAAAGCATTCACCAACAATTCACAGACAAAGCACATGGTCCTACTACAGATAATGGTTCTACTACAGACAAAGCACACCTCTATTTCGCAAAACACTAAACAATAAACACTAACACCTAAAAATACCAATAAATTCATCTTTTTATATAAAATATATTTTAAATACAAAAAGACAAACAAACTTGGGCATTTACCATATTTGTGCGCCCTTCGTCCATGAAACCTCAAACACCACTCCTTCATTCCAATTCAAATTTTGAGACTTCAAACGCACCTTCGACATTTCAAGTGGTGGGTTTCTGACCAAATTGGTATTGTTGCTACAACTGGGTGGGATCAAGAAGACTTTCAATTTTGGATTTATAGTTTCATTTGGGGCTGCGAATTCAATTTAGGAGCTGGAATTTTCATTTGGCGGGGTTGGGAATTTGAATTGGATGGAGGGAAGTTCGTTTTCGATTTTAAGTTTTCTGGACAAAGTTCATAATGGATCTCAATTGGTCTTTTTGGAATCTCGAAAATGCCCCTCTATTATTTTCCACATCACTCGCTGACTATACAAAATTTTTGACACGTGGCATTTTAACGGCTAAATGAACGAAAATCTTGATGGAGGTAGTTAAATGTTAGTGATCATATAGTTTGGGTACTGATTTGAAACTTTTGATAGTTTGGATATGCGTTTGTGGTGACCCCTATAGATTGGGGGCTTATATGTGATACATTAAAATTAAGCATTAAAGTAAACATAAAGTCACACTCAACACTTAATGAAAACATATGCACATTAAAACCTTTTTGTGCAGATGTATCATTGATAAGTAGGGATCGTTCTTAACTGGGGATTGAGAGTACATAAGCATGATTATCGTTTGATTATTTAATTAGGGGGTAATTGATTGTCTCTAATATCCTACGTGATTAACTAATCTAATCTATTATTTACATTGCCAACTCATCTTTAAACCTAACTCATTCATAATTTATACCAATTTCCATAATCAACAAAATTCCAAAACCGTAGTTTAATGAAATACATGTACATTATCTAAAGTATGTGCTCGGGAATACGCCCTATACACTTTCAATGATCTAGACTCGGGAATACGCCCTATATCTAATCAAGCATTAGGCATAAACATAACATGGAAGATTATAGAAATCAATACAAGATATACAACCATAATAATAGTAATGATCAATCCAATAAACACGATATTCAAGTACATAGAGAAAACTACGAGGTTAAGAGGTTGAGTTACACTTTGAATCCTCGGGAATACACCCTCTAGATGCTAGATGGTTCGACACTCTTGGTGAGACACTCAGGAATACGCCTTATATGTCAATGGAGGATGGTGAATTATTGCGGATGGTGTAGTTTACTTTTCTAAGAGAAATCTCAATTTTAAAGGAAAGGGAGAATTGGTTTTTGCAGAGTTTTGGTACAAAGAATGAGCCACTCTTAAAAGTGAGGAGAAAATCCCTTTAAATAGGGCTACAATGCTCCTAAAAATCTAAGGAAATTAAAATCCTAATTAAAAAGGTTTATTAAAATCCTAATTAAAAAGGTTTTCTAGATAAAAAGGAAACAAATCCTAACTTGAATTGGACAAAAATTTCCTCAAAAAGGAAGGAAAAAGGTGTTGGAATAGTAACAGAATTCGCTGGTCAACGCTTAAGGGAAAGTGAGGTAGTTCGGTGGATGCTAGCTGAAACAAACAAGTAAAGTTCGCCAGTCATCGGTGGTCAACGCACTAAGGCAAGGGTAAGGCCCTTCGGTACAAACGTGTTGAAGCTGACTGCTACAATTCACGAGGCACGCGCCGAAAGAGGGATGGGGACTACTGGGATTGTTTTGGTACCATGCTACCAAATTTTCTTGCCCTTTTTTGCGGCTTCCCTTATTCCAATCATAACTTCTTCAACATAACTCCGATTGAGGTGATTCTTTTACCTAAATACTCGTAATTTCGAGCTTAACAAAATATTTTATTTTATCCTATTTTTTGGAATTTAAACATTAAAAGATAAGCGTAAATGGTATAAAATGATGCTTAATTCAAGACTTATTAGTATGTAGTTTGTCCTAAATATTTTCTTTTGCGCCTAGTTCAAGTTCAATGGCGGCGTGTTTATGTTAAAAACATGTAATTCAGAGTTAGAAAGATCAACCTCTTCAAGTTAGACTGTTTGAATACCGTGCTAGAATGCGAAGATGGTTCAATGACTTATGCAGCCATACAACTCATTGGTTGGTATATTCCAATTATCAAAATCAGATTTGAAGAAACTGATTGCAGATAGGGAGACAAACACTTAGAAAGTAAAATTCTTGAATATTAGGGTGATGAATGGAATTACAAGTGTACGAAGTAAACTATCACTAGATTACCCATGGGTTCGTGATCTTGGTTGAGTGACCATCAACTAGATGAATATCTGTTGGGAATCATACCCCAGGTGTTGGTAGAGCAGTAAAAATATATGATAACGACGAGGAGTGAGATTGTGAGGGTCGTAAAGACTGGTTTTGGGGTAGTCGAAATGAGGGGGTGTTAGGTGGCCTTCAAAACAAGTTGCGGAAGTAAGTCAGGATGAAGTTTGGTAGTCGAAAAGTCTCCAGAAACAAACTTGGGATGCAAGCCATATTTGAAGGAAAGTTTGGCATTCCTGGAGTAAGAACTAAGAAGGGATGAGAGGAGACAAAATCTTGATCTTGAATCGAAGAGACAGGTTTTGCCAAGAAGGCGAGCTTTTGGGTAACAAATAAACTTTTGAGGATTTGCTGTTGTTGAAATTGATTAAGTTTGATCAATTTGTTTGTTTGATTTAGTTGTTGGTTGTCCTTTGAGAAGAGGGATTCTTCTCCATTTATAGGTAGCATAGGAGTGAGGATGATCGCATCCACGCGTGTTTCTCCTTAGCAACAACTAAGTCATCTCTCCCTTTTGCCTTCTAACGGTTTTGGTTCCATGTAAATGTGATTTCCGTAAATCATGCTCGCGTTTCTCCATGATCCAGCTAGTGGATACTAGCTGAGGTTAGGACTTTCGTCAGATTGGGTCTTTAATTTCTTAAATCCCCTCCCCGGGCCTGAAGTGATTTATTTCGGGTGTAAAAATTGCCCCATGAATTTGAAAGTTCTTGAATAAAAAAGTATTCGGATTCAAGTTACCCCATTACTCACCACTTCATTGGCTAACATGCTTCTCATGATCCTATTCGTGGATGCTAGTTGGATTGTTTGTTAGAACTTTGAGTTTTGGGCTTTTCAACTATTGTTCTCTGCCTTTTGCAATAATAATTTGAAGGTCTACTCTTCTGCATGTGCAAACTTATCCTGACTACTTCAGTTTCCACGTACCTCCTCAATCATGACACCATAAAGTTGTGGGATAGTCTTTATTAATCCCCTACTCCCTCAATGTTTTCACCAATGGCTAACAAAAGTTCCAAAAACAAATCTCATCGTTTCACAATGGACTCTTCTTCACCTTCTCGCATAAAAGACTCTAACCATAGGATGAACCCCTGTCGTTTTGCCCACAGTGAAACCCTCACTTCTCCATGTAAGAGCTTTCGGAGAAGCTTGGGGATGTGAAGTTTAAGAACCATCTCTTCGAGCACGACTTGGCAGAGGTGAAGGTTCTTTGAATAGAGAGCTAGGCTGGCGCAAATGTACTGGCTAGGATAAGCTGGGTAAAGCTCATTACCCTCCGTAAGGAGAAGGAAATAGTTTTGGTGGAGCTTGAAAACATTGCCACCATGGAAAAGACTCGGGTTAGGACCTGCCATGAGGTCATCTTGTACACCCTAGGCCATTCTATGGATTGGACATCTTTTTCCTACGAAGGAAATTTCTTTTTGTATTCTCTTTAATCGTATTTCGTAATCTCATATGATTAATAAAGTTTGATATCCCAAAATAGCCCTCATGTCTTTTGGATTCTTATTCCTTCTAAACGTATGATTGTCTATTTGATGCAACATTAGCGATTCCGCATTAAAACTTATAACTCCTCGCGTGAGTTGAGATTAACTCTCAACCTAATTCTTTGGCTAAAAGTACAAGCCATAATCCCCCTTTGATCCTACGCCTTTTGCTAATCAAGCTTTGCGATGAAGTCTTACTCTGATACGCTAAAACTAAGTATTAAAGTAAACACAAAGTCACACTCAACACTTAATAAAAACATATGCAAATTAAAACATTTTTTTGTAGATTGTAGCATTGATAAGTAGGGATCGTTCTTAACCGGGGATTGAGCGTACCTAAGCATGAATATCGTTTAATTAATTAATTAATTAGGGGGTTAATTGGTTTTTACTAAGTTCTTACGTGATTAACTAATCAAAACTAACCTAATCTAATATCTACATGGTCAACTCATCTTTAACCTAACTCATTCATGAATTCTATTAACTTCATCCCATGGTATCCTCTAATTCTAGCCTTATGAGTTACTTGCATATTCTCTTAAGTACGTGCCCGGGACCCCCGACGACACTTTTAATGATCTAGACTCGGGACCCTCTATATCTAGTCAAACATTAAGCGCGAACATACAAACATAATAAAAACTAGAATCATAAAACACATAGAAAATTGAATTAACGCAAATCATAAAACCAAGAATAATATTAGAAATCAATTCATAAACCAAGATATTCAAGTACAAAAGATAACTATAAGGTAAAGAGACTGTGTTACACTTTTTCTCTTCGAGACATCCTATGGATACGAAGTGAATGAAAACTCTTTGGTGAGATAAGCAAGAATCCCCCAATATAGTCACGGATGAAGGTGTAAAATATGAAGTATGGTATAATTAACCTTGCACAAGAAATCTTGAAATTATTAAAAAGGGAAAATTGGTTAAGCAGAGCTTTGGGTACAAAAATGGGCGATTTCTTACAAAGAACCTAGACCTCTTTATTTATAGGAGAAAATTAATTCCCAAATAAATAGGACTTTACAATTTAAATTCAAAAAGGAAAAGGTTTTAACTAATTAAATTAAAATCCTAAAGGCAAAAGGTAATAAAATTTTTATTTAAAAAGGTTTCCTAAATAAAAAGGAAAAAAATCCAAGCTTGAAATGGACAATTTCCACAAGAAATAAGGAAAATAGGTGCTGGAATTGAACAGAAGACAGTTCGATGGAAGCTCACCAAAATTTGGGCTGAATTTCGGTGGTCAACACGCAAGGCGAGGCTGGGAGGGAAATCGGTGGACGCTCTGACAGGACCCGTCCCCGAAGGACATAGATAACCGTGCCCGGTCCTGCTCCCGTCTGACAAGTCAACAGAAAGTCCGAAATAACCCTTCAGCACCTGCCAGACAAGGGAATTTTGCGCCTGTGCCCACACATACCTCCACCTCTGGAATAGCCTCGATCATCGCGCCACGACCTGAAGGGTCAATAAAACAGAAAAGGTGTGAGTGGACAAAAATGACCTCTTATAAAAACATTTATCAAAATACATTCTTACCCTCCAGTTTTCAAAAACTTGCATGCATATCATAAAACATGAGTAATAGTATGAAATCATTCAAGAATGAACAGTGGACCGATAAAATCAAAACATATTTTCCTATGGTCCACAAAACTCATGTTCACCAAAACAGTTCATGTTATAAAACATCAAATCCCGGCTCTCAGGCCAAAACATGTGAAAACATAATCACTGGCCACAAAGACCAAAAACCCGTACTCAGTACCAGTACGTAATCACAAACAACATGTTTCCTTAAATCATTTTAACCGCTAAACCACGGTTTCCTCAAAATCATTTTTCATAATCCACGAGACTTATTTCCATATCCTGTTGCTTAGAGTCACGTTTATCCCTGCAACGCGTGCATATCAATAGGCTCAAGGACCGCTCAAAATCCGAGCATCCGCTGCTGTGAACACATCACCAGTCAGCAATCCGTCGCTGTGAAAACCTCACCAGCCGACGATCCGGATCTCGTGAACACATCACTTACCGATCCATATAATCCAGCACATCTGATCTGAGTCAAGCCTCCCTCGGTTGCTCGACAAAGATCGTGCTACGTGACCTCTTCGGGGTAAACACTTCCATCTCGAAGGCGAGCGTTATCTCCAGGGTGCACTGCGGGGAAAAACATATTTTCTCCCGAAAGCCCTAATTATCCGCAACATATCATTATCACAAAAACCAGTGAAAACAGTTGCATTGAAAACCAAATCATATATCAACACAGGGTCTCAGCCCCAAAATAACCAAAAGTCCCGATTTACTTTATAAATCCGAAATCATCAATATCATCATGTAATCACATGGAAATACAAATCCAATCAGAAACACAATTCCATTGGGTCCCAAGCCCAAAATATCATTTTCACATAAATCCGTGCAACCGTAAACCCGAGTTGCCACGATCACGTAAATCCATAAAATCAATCACTGACTCATAATCCGAGTCCAAATATCATTTTCAATTTCCTGACTCATAACCCGAGTCAAAACATCATTTTCAATCCGGGCCTAGCCCAAAACATCATTTGCACGTTCCTCGTAAAACGTGCCCGAAAGACTGATTAAAATAATCACAAAATCACGAGAATACAAAAATCATCAAATTCATCAAATTCACATGTAACTCCAAATCCGAGTCAAAATCATTATTTACTTGGGTTCTCACGCTCACAATATCATTTTTAACCAATTTCATGATTTCTCGAAAGTCGTGCCAAAATATAATAATATAATAATCATAAAACCGAGAAATCACCGAATTGAAATACCAATCATGCCAAAGCATATCAAATCATATAATAAAGCATTTTAAATCATATATGCATGCATCACAGTTAGAAAACCAAAAGTCCACTCACACACACCGTCCAAAACGGTTCGTTTCCGGGCTGCACGTTTTTCCGTAAAATCTGGAAATCGCAACTCCTACCCAAAATCATTATAGAGGGTTACTAACATATCAAAATACTTCATATAATTTTCCCCAATTTTTCCGGAATTTAAATACGTATTTTTAACGTAAAACAAAACTTCGGATACGCGGAACATTAACGAAACAATATCCGATTTCCTCGAAATCAACGTCAAAATGTTCGTTACACTGAGAGGATCAAAAGTCACGTTGACCTCACCTTGAGACTAGGCCGGACGCGCCCTCACGCGCCGCCGTGAGTGGCTGCGCGTGAAATCCACGCGCCTGCTACAGTGTCACCAGCCTAACCCGTTTGTCTGATAAACGGATCCTTTAACCCGCGATCAGACCCGGTTCCAATCCTATCAATTCGACACTGATTTCATCAATTGAGCACTCAGTTAGTTTCATTTTAAGTTCAATTAGAGTTCTGTAATATTAATTACATGAAACAATACCTCAATCCTCACGATCACATAGGATCAATCGAAGGACATCCGGCCATTGTTCATCATTCGAACTCCCTTAGTTTCAATCGATTTCTCTTAATTGATTCAACCAGAAGCATCAGTGGACTCCGTTAAACATTTCCCCCAACTCAATTGCTTCAATCCAGTGCTCAATCTCCACGACTCAAACTCGATTCTTCGAAGAACAGCCGTCACTGTGCAACCATGGAGTTCCATCAATCCCAACCAGTTTCTTCCAATTGATGAACCCAGAAGCATCGTGGGATCCTCAGGAACATAATCCCCAGCTCAATTTCGTCAATCAAAGCCTCCAATTCCTCGACTCAACCTCGAAATTTCAGAGACCTCCTTCCTTATGTTCTTCCTCAATTCGACCCCAATTCCCTTCGTTCTTGTTGCAGATCGAATCATATTGATCCCAGAGAGCTAAATGAGGCTTCAATTCCACTCCTCACGGCTCAATTCTTCCAATTTGATTTCCCCCCCAAATTGTCTAAAATCCGAAATTCAATTCCTCAGCTCACTCTCAATCTCCCGTGTTTACCCAGTTGAGTTAGTCTCAACAAGCACTCGATTTTGCCCTCAAAACCAGTTAGAGAAGGCAGCAAACTCTCTCCAATTTTCTTCCCAAATTTTACACGGTTTGAAGAACAAAGGAGATTAATGGAGGAATTAAAAATAATTAGGATTAATTAATTAATAAAACATCATAATTGTGTCTTCCCAAAAACATGGGATCTGGTTTCATACTTGAATTTAGGGGATGAGTGACACTTGTCACTCATCCAAGTGTGTTCAGTCACCGGTACTTTTCATATTAAAATATTATTTTAATCCCGGTTTGTTCGGTTAATCGAGCCCGATTCCGTGACCATAACTTCGTCGTCGAATTTCCGATTTCGGTATGCCGCTTGTCGTTGGATTCGTATCGACGAGACCTACGTAACGGTCCTTGGCCCTCGTCCATCGGACCTCCCGATTAAAAAGTCAACATTTGGCCCCTAACATGCCAAATTACCAAAATACCCCTCAACTTCCGAACATCATAACTTTCTCTACGAATGTCGGAATTGAACGTGCCACCTGTCAATGAACTCGTGATGTCCCGAACTACGTCACAGTCATCGGTCAAAGTCCGTTTGACCGCTCGAACTAAAAGTCAACGTTTTGCCCACGCGAGGGGCAAAACGGTCATTTTGCACGTTTCGTCCGATTTCACTCAACTAATCCCCGATTAGTCATTCTAATTCATAATTAATTAATATTCAATCCCGATATTCGGGACGAGTCATTACAGTTAGACCAAGGATAATGCCCCAAAGAGTACGCACTCATCGTGATGCCTCAGCCTTCCTACAGCCCACGTCGCAAACAAACTTGGTGGGTGCCAAAACCAAAATCAAAGTGTGAGTGCACAGGAAAATAAAACGTTGAAAACCATTTTCCAAATGTATCTTTTAACCCTCTGTTTAGAAAACATACATGCATAACCAAGAAAACAGTGCTTTCAAATAAAACCACAGTTTCTATATAAACCCTGGTTCCAACCCAAAACCACATAAATATAAAGAGCCATCAGGCTGACATGCTAATGTAATCATCGGGAAATCATCGACTCTAAGCCGCTTTGTAAACCTTTACACATAATAATTAATCAAACCGCAAATCAAAGTACATGCCAAACCTGATCTCGCTGGCCCAACTAGCTCAATGTCATACCTCATCATGCTGGTCCAACCAGCTGTTAGTCCTAATAGCATCCTGTGACGACCCATCCCTAATTTTTAGGGATTATTTAAGACTAATTACAGATTATATGGGCTAATCGGGGATTATCCGAGTATTAACGGACGTTCAGGGTGAAATTACGATTTTGCCCCTAAACGAGGGCAATAGTTGACTTCTTACCCGATAGGTCCGATGGTCGAGGGCCGAGACCATTACATAGATTGGGTCGATATGAGTCCGTAGACAGGCGGCACGTCGAAATCAGACGTTCGACTGAAAAGTTACTATTCAAGGAAGTTCCGATGAACTATTCACGGTGGTACGTTTTATGAGGCAAAAGTGGACTTTTGTCTTGAATGGGGCCCAGATCTTTTCCCTAGGCCCAATAGATGAGTGACAAGTGTCACCCATCCATTTGCTTCCCTTACACAGACACATGCAACCACCCCTCCCCCCTCTGTGTTCATTCGATCGATCCAAACCCAAAAACAATGAACCCAAATCCAAACCCTTCCCATCTGCATCCATCTGAGGCCATGAGAGGAGCTGAGGATGAACGAGAGGATGAGGAGACGGTGGCAGACGGCCAGCCGCTGTGGATGGCAGTGGATTGCACGGCTAAGGTAAAACCCGATTCCCCTGTATGTTTCAAAATTTCAATTTTGGGTTTTGGACGTTAGGGTGCTTAGATGTTGGTTATGATGGTTTTAGGGAATTGGTATGAGGGCTAGGAGAAAGTTTTGGTGGCTGAGGACAACTGAGAAAGCCAGTAACGAAGGCAGAGAGATTTCAGTGGCTACCCACCGAATTCCATTTCCTGCCAAGTTAGCCCAAATCGATCCTCCCAATCTCTTTCTAGTGATCCTAGGAACCTATTGAAACCCTTAGGATGAAGCTTTGACCCCTAGAAGTTCCCTAAACCTAGAATGGAAGTTTTGGTTCAAAATGGTTTTAAGAACCAATAGGTTTTTGGATTGGTTTCTAGGTTTTGAGGACATGGTTGGATAGGAAATGAAGAGAGGAAGCCATAGGAGTTGGAATTGATGAAAAAGGATGAAAAATGAAAGAGATGCAAGGCTGGACCGGTCACGCCGGTCCAGGCGAGCCGGACTGCAAATCTGACCTGACCAGTTGGCTTGGACCAGCCTGGTCGAAGGACAGGGACGACCCTGTAGCTGGCGCGTGGTTCCCACGTGCAGCCACTTCAGGCGGTGCGTGCGGGCTCATGGGGGAGTTTTTGGGGAAGGTTCCAACATGTGAAATCATCTATTCGATGTAACGAACATTTTGGGACTGGTTTCGAGTCGACCGGACATCGTCTAGATATGTTTCGGGGTGTCCAAAGGATTAGGGTCGACTTTAAAAATAGTTAAAAATTTGGGAAAATTACGGGGCTTTAATGAGGGGTTATTTAAGTAGTTAGTAACCTTATATTCCGATTTGGACAAGTTCGGGAGTCCCGATGACGGTGATTGATCCGGGAGAGGCATATGCCACGCGTATCGAGGCGCGGCTTTAGACGGTCTGTGAGTTGACATTGCTTTCTAAATTGATGCATGCATAATTTTTTTATATACTTTAATGAACATGTTTTGTGGCTTTGTGTCGTGCCTATACGTACTGTGTTTTCAATGATGATTTGATGAACTGGTTTTGTAGTTTTGGATTTAGAAATATGGAATCGAGCATGAGACCCATTTGATTTACGAACTCTCAGACTTGGAGTCCATTTGAGTTATACAATCGGGCCGAGGGCCCCGTTGGTTTACGAATTCGGGCTTGAGACCCAGTTGGTTATGAAATCGGGCATGAGGCCTAGTTATGGCTCATAAACATGATTTCGGATCGGGGACCCATATTTGAATTTACGATGGTTTATGGAAAACCCGGGTGTGGTCCTTTGAATGGTTTTGGAAATGAACTATGAAAATGGTTTTCCATATACCATCCTCGTGAACGGATGCCCTCCAGACGTCTCGTAGTATCCTAGAGTGGCAGGTTGTCTCCTCCAGACGTCTCGTAGTATCCTAGAGTTGTCACAGGGCATTACCTGCGAGGGGTCATTGCACGGAGCGACCGGTCCGTATAGTGACTCAAGAGCAGGGTTGCTAGAGGTTAAAACCTCCCCCTTAGGGAGGGTCATTGATTTTCGGGTCATTGACCTGGGTGGACCCTGGGGAGACTTGGGATTTGAGACCCCGGGTAGCACGCGTAGCTTGGAACCGTGACAGATGTGATTGTGACATCTCGGATGTCAGGCATCAGGGATGCCGAGGATTGGTTTTGGGCTGAGTCCCATTGGCAATGGTTTTGGGCTGAGTCCCACTAGTAATGGTTTGGGTTAAGTTTCACTGGGAATGGTTTTGTGTCAGGACCCACCCCGGTTTCACCCCGAAACCCGAGGTAAATCCTGCTCCCGTCTGACTCCCCGACACAACACGCAAGTACAACTCACTCAAAATCACCCAAAACTCAATCAGACGCAGGAGAAACTATAAAAAATATCCCGAAGTTATACTGTACAGAGCATAGTACGAAACACAAGGAAATGAAAACCGATGACATTTACACGCACGCGGAAGAAAAGTAAACACTCCGGGAACCCGTACGAAATGTCTATGCCTCAGACGCTGCCTCGACGTCAAGACCCCGCGCTCGCTCCACAACCTGGAGGGCAATTTAAAACAGAAGGTGTGAGTGGACCATAATAAAAGAAAAGTTCTAAAACCATTTATCAGAAAACCGAGTTTAACCCTCTGTTTTGAAAACCACATGCATAACCCATTTTAGGACACAGTTATAAACCAAGTTACCGTAAATCACATCATAAGAAACAGAAACACTATAAAACAGTTAGAAAAACCACAGCATGTGAATCATAAAACCGTATCAGAAACCATAAACATCAAATCCTCATTTTCTGATCAAACCTGCTGGACCTATCCGAGTCTTTAAACTCCCGAGTCTTTAAACTCAATCCAGGCCTTAATAATATCCGAGTCTTTAAATTCCCGAGTCTTTAAACTCAATCCGGGCCCGTCCCCCGTCAAATATATCCGGGTCTTTAAACCCAATAACCAGATCCAGCAAATCCAATCCCAAAACCATTTGAAAACCACTGGAAATCCATATCCAAACTCGAATCCGAAATCCCCGGTCTGAAGCCCTTCCGGCGTTCAGAACCGTCCTTCCGAACCCAAATCCGGAATCCACTTTTCAACCTTTAACCAAAGTCCAATTGTCAATTTCGATTTCAAAACCAACCCTTTCTCAAAATCATGTTCCAAAATCCATTTATCATCATTTGAAATCATTTACCATTTGAAATCCCAAAACTATAACATTATAATCAGAAATCAACCTTTTATCGTAAAACGTGCCAAATACCGTATTTTCTCAAAAAACGTGCAATTATGTAAAATCACATCCTAAATCCAAAAATCATGAAATCACATATATAAAACAATTATAGATAACAGTTATGCATGTTTGAGTTTAAGGAAAGGGTCCACTCACAGTACCAAGCCCTCAATCGTGTCCCGAACGTCCTGCACGTTCCTCGGCTTCCTCGGGAAATCCCGATCCTGTCAACAACCACCAAATTACTTAACTAACACATCCACGAGTATCCATCTAAATTCCCTCAAAAATCCCCGGGTCCTAAACGTAACGAACCGGAACCCTAAACTTTCACCCTCGCAGAACTACTTCGATTCAACGTCCAATCAACCTGAAACTAAAGCCAATGGACTCGTCACAACGCCTAGACCAAAAACCATGTTGCCCGTTTTCCCCATCGCCGCCGCACGCGCCCCCACGCGCCGCCCAAAGTGGCTGCGCGTGGCCCTCACGCGCCTGCTACAGTGCCCTTCAACCTTGAGCAGACCCGGTTCAGCACAGTAGTCTGCAACCTGAACCGGCGTCAGCGGTTCACCACCGTGCCTGCACGATTTCTCTCCCTTCCTTCACCTAAAGCTTCGTCCAGTTCCAATCTATCCATTCCCCAGCTCCTCAGACCTCGACACCGCCCCAATCCCGTCGACTGAAGCTCGAAACCAGACGGCCAAACTCCCCCTGTTTCACGATCCAGCCACTCTGGTCATCCTCCGTCACGGTGGAAACACCAGACGGTTCCTAGGGCCCTTCTAAGTCTAACCCGACTCCCCTTAACCGTCGACTCTTGCCCAAATGTCAAGACTCACCGTTTGAACCCACGGCCAAACTAGAGCACCTAAAGTCTCTCCGTCGTGCCATCCACCACCGTGCACCACCCCTCACGGCAGCACACACAGTCGACTCTCGGGACCTCTAGGAGTTTAACCCTGGCCTCCAAATCCCTCGACTCTACGCCCAACCCCACAACTTTCGAATTGAACCCCACGGGAAAAACAGAGTAATTGTACAGGGATGAGAGATTACCTGCAACCGTCCGCAACCGTGCTAGCCGCCGTGCTCCCTGGAGTCTACGACGCCGCCTCAGCCTCCTCTCGAGGTCAATTGCACTTACACATGGCCACAGCACCACGATTCCTCGCAAACTCTCTGCTTGCCTTCCTGTTTCCCCATGATCTTCCTGTGGTTCACAACTCACACACACACACCCGCTGCACCTCTCTACAACCTCACCAGCTTCCCTTCGATCTCTCGTCCCTCACTCATTCACCAGAACTCATCCACATCCTTGATCAACCCTCAATTTTTCCCTCTCAATCTCCCTCTGTTTCTGTTTCTCTCTGTGTACACACAAGAACACGGGCACGGCTGCACCCCAATTATTTGGGCCGTGTATGTACAGGATTCCACCAGAATCCTCTACACACCTGCCACATGTCACAATCCACTCACACACTCCCACATGGCCCAATCTCAGCCGTCCATTTCCTTTCTCTGTGCACAAATCCCAATGTGCAGAAGGACCAAACTACCCTTCTTTTTACCTCAATTTTACGGATTTGCCACTACCTTTCTAGACCCATAACTCACAACTCGTAAGTCCGATGAATACGTGCCGCCTGTCATCGGACTCAGGACGACGAGAAATATCTAACCATCCTAGGTCAACGTACCAAAACCCGATTCTACAAAAAGTCAACTATTCCTCCTACTTTACCCAAATTACGGTTAAGCCCTCAACCTTCCGAACATCATAACTTCCTCCTCGGATGTCGGAATCAAGCGTGCCACCTGCCTACGGATTCGTGACATCCCAAACTACGTCCTGGTCACCGGTCAAAGTCCATCCGACCACCCGAACTAAAGTCAACATTTTTGCCCAGGTCAGGGGCAAAATCGTCATTCTAAGCTTACGGACCTATCGGGACCACCTAACCACCAAGAAACCTTACTAATCCCACCTTAATCACTACTAATCCCGGCTCTCGGGACGGGTTGTTACATTTTGGGCTGAGACCCACGTGATGTGATTTGGGCTCAGTCCCACATGTATTTGATTTGGGCTGAGTTCCTATATGGTTTGATTTACGTTTTGGGCTAAGGCCCTAATGGTTTAATGATTTGATAACTGGTTTTCGAATGCATGCATGCTTTTTAGTGAAGGGCATAAATGTCTTCTTTTCGTGAAATATTTTTATAAATTGTTGTTTTGTCTACTCACAGCTTTCAAATGGTTTTAATGCCCTTCAGGTTGATCGCGGATGCGGGCTGTAGCCGAGACATCACATTCCTCCTCTGGATCCTGGCGTACTCTGGAAGCCAGGTGGGGCTAAAGTCGGAACATTCCCTTGTCTGACACTTTGTGTCAGACGGGATCAGGTGTATCCCGCGTCAATCCCGGGGGGATTTGGGACGGGTCCTGACACATCCCATGTGCACTACCGATAGGAGAGTACGGGATCTATAAGGTCCAACCTCGTCGATACGTGCGGGGTCCACCTTGTTTACGTCCGAGCCTATCTATGGGAGTCTACGGAGTCCAACTCCAAATATGGCGATCCAATCATCTGAGGTTAACTAATCCATCATACAAAATCCAAACCGAAATATAATTTAGTACATGGTAACAACCTAAAATAGTTTTCATGCGGGCTCCCGTGCAAAACATGGTTTTCCAAAAACCATGTTCCAACATCTAGAAATATAATCATAAACATTTTAAAACTAACATTTATCCAACAGCCAAAATCATAGTCATAATCTCCACAAATCATATCAAAAAGCTAGTAAAAACAAATAAATATGCATGCATCAGAGTTATAAAAGAAACTGTCCACTCGCAGTACCGTTGCGTGCTCGAACTATGAGCCGTAAGCTAATCCAAAGCCTCCGGAACATCCGGGCTTGTCCAAGTCACACCCAAGGGTCATTATCAACCTATATAAGTCCATATGTAAAAACCCCAAAAATTCTGAAACTGAGAACGTGTCCTAAACACGCTTCCCGAGGAGAAAAACCTTCATATGACCTATCAAATGATCTCCGATCGACCTGAAACCACCACCATTGGATTCAGAACGTTGAAAATTTTCGAACAAGATAGGTTTGATCTAGAAATTCGTGCTCACACACTCACACACGCTGGTCAAAGTCTGGTAAAAGAAAGTCAACGCTGGTCAGCGTTGACGTCAGTATTGACGTCACCTGATAACGTCAGCCGTTGACATCAACCATAGCTGACGTGGCACTGACAAGGTTTGACACCCCTATCAAGTGGCAACCCTTAACACATGCCACCTGACACCACCGATCCCCTACCACGTGGCACTTGACATGTGTCATATGACATCATCAGGTGATGTCATCACTCGTCGGAGAAGATGACCAGCACCGTCGTGCGCCGTCATCGCCGCCGCTCGCTAGCTGGAAAACCTCCATTTTTTCCCGAAACTTCAAACCTCCATATCTCCCTAATTTCTCATGTAAGACTAGTGTCTTAGAGGGAACGGTGAATGATCCCACATTCCTGCAAAGGGGAAATGGTCTAGGAGGGGGAATGGTGGTGTGCCTTAAAGGTGTAGGCACACACCTGTCTAGCATGAGGCCTTTTGGGAGCTCAGTGGTTTTGGGTTCAATTGGAACTAAAAATTTAAGCGTGTTGAGGCTGGTGCAATACCATGATGGGTGACCCCCTGGGAAGTTGCACCGTGATCTCCCAAAAACAAAATCGTGAGGGCGAGGAGGCCCAAAGCGGACAATATCGTGCTAGAGTCGGGTTCTGATTGAGGAGGGTCGGTTCTTGACATCTCAACCAAATCTTACAAACTTTATATGGAAATTCATCTACTCGAGCCAAGAAATCCAAAATCGAAACCTGAATTGAGAAAATCTACCTAGATTTGGAAATATAAGCCTCGAAATTTTCGGCCAGATTTCAAACTCCCAAACTGTACAATCCTTTCGGTCTTACCCTTCAATCCTGAGCTCAACTTGATCCTTAGGTTTCCTAGAACCTGTTTCCATCCATAGTTTCTGTCAGGACCCGACCCTCTTCTGTCAGGTCCCGATTCATCTAGCACGATATTGTCCGCTTTGGGCCTCCTTGCCCTTGCCCTCACGGTTTTGTTTTCGGGAGCTCACGGTGCAACTTCCCAGGGGGTCACCCATCTGGAATTGCACCAGCCTCAACTCGCTTAACTTTGGGGTTCCAATCCCCCCCAAAGCCACTGAGCTCCCAAAAGGCCTCATGCTAGATAGGTGTGTGCCTACACCTTTAAGGCACACCACCATTCCCTTCCCAGACCATTCCCCCCTCGCAGGAATGTGGGATTGTTCACTGTTCCCTCCAGGACACAGGTCTTACAATCCACCCCCCTTAGGGCCCAGCGTCCTCGCTGGCACACTTCCCGGTCGGGGTCTGGCTCTGATACCAAATTGTCAGGACCCGACCCTCTTCTGTCAGGTCCCGATTCATCTAGCACGATATTGTCCGCTTTGGGCCTCCTTGCCCTTGCCCTCACGGTTTTGTTTTCGGGAGCTCACGGTGCAACTTCCCAGGGGGTCACCCATCTGGAATTGCACCAGCCTCAACTCGCTTAACTTTGGGGTTCCAATCCCCCCCAAAGCCACTGAGCTCCCAAAAGGCCTCATGCTAGATAGGTGTGTGCCTACACCTTTAAGGCACACCACCATTCCCTTCCCAGACCATTCCCCCCTCGCAGGAATGTGGGATTGTTCACTGTTCCCTCCAGGACACAGGTCTTACAGTTTCTCTCAAAAGCCCCTCCAACTCAAGGTTCCAAGATTAGATATTAATGGGTTTTGTGTGTGTTCTTGTTTGGGGTGGGTTGCACGGTTTTGAGGGGAGAGAGTGAGAGATGAGAGTGAGTATGATGATGATGAAAATCCTTATCCAAACATCCCAAAATATCCCAACTTTCCCCTTTCCAAAAATACCCTTTCCCTAAATAGTAAGTCCATACACATCTTAGGGCTAAAATCGTGCAAACATCCAATTAATTTTTGTAAAATCCCGAAAAAATCTCGAAGCATTCCCATAAATCCCGAATTTACGGGTCGGGTCGTTACAATAACAGTAGTCCACATCCCATTTTCAGACGTGCTCCAAGACAAACATGCTCTAGGATAAACATGCTCCAAAATAACTACTGTGAGACCTTCTACAATACCATAACACTAGGCAGAGATAAACTAATCATCACTATGTTTGAGACGATTAGATTTCTCTTAATGAAGAGGATGGTATATAGAAGAGATAAGATGGCTACTTGGCCTCAGAATGTTTGTCAAAATGTTTTCAACTAGGTTCAAAGGGTGAAAGTATAGTCATGTCATTGTAGTGTTAGATAGTCTGGTAAACCCAATTACGAGATTTATGGACGTAGAGGAGAGCAATGTGTGGTGAATTTGGAGGTCCACACTTGTTCTTGAAGAAAATGGCACCTCACAAGAATCCTTTAGGTGCATGGTATTGCATCCAAACATTACAAAGGTGGACCATCGGTGGAGGAATATATTGACCCAATATATTCTAAGGATAACTACATGAAGTGTTACAGCAATTTCATTGCGGCTATTAATGGACCAAAATTGTGGGAGAAAACTGACCAACAACGTATTAAGCCACCTGAAAATAATAGGCAATCGGGAAGGCCTAGAAAAAGTGACAACAAAGGAACCAAATGAAACCATTGATAAAAGTGGGAAGAAGAAATTAGGGAAATATGGCATTACTATGAGGTGCAGTATTTGTGGGTCACAAACTCCTAATGTAAGAACCCACCATCGACACGTACCTAGAAAGGAAAAGACAACCCTAGGCGACAAGGCAAGTCAGAGAAGAACAAAGAACATAATTCTGCTGCCAAAGGATCAACCCATAGGAGGCATGCATAAGATAGAAGAATCCTATCATTTTTCAAGTTTTCTCTTGTTGTCTTAGTGTTGTCACCTTATTGTTCTAAATGTCTTCTTATTATGTCTACATCTTCATTTGTAGGACCCAAGTCAACACTCCACAAGTTCTGGTGGTAGTGAGAATGCATTAAGACGAAGTAAAAGGACAAAACAGAATTGAACTAGATAGAGAGCATCAAAACCTGTTGAACTGGGTTCTTTATGTATGTTTTGGTTGGAACTCATATTTTGGTGTTGAAATAGCTAGTTTTTGGACATGTTAATTTTGGATTAGATTTCAACAAGCTTTGATAGGTTAAATAGCTAGTCTTAGTGTTGTCATGTTTTTTTTGAAACAATTCATGTTATGCTTGAATAGCTATTTAAATGGTTGAATAGCTATTTGAATTGAAGTGGTTCATGCAAAATGTTTGAAAATAGGTTGTAATCAGATTTGATATTAACAAGTTTTCAGGTACTCACATTCTTTTTATTTACAAATTCTTAATTGACATTGGATTTGAATTAGATTTTCTCATGGGATTTGAATTGGATTTCCAAGTACACAAAATTTGCCATACTTTAACACCAATAATATCATTCCATTCACACATCACCATTCATATTACAAACATGATGACCCAACTGCATACTACAACTAAAACTCAAGAGCTAGGTTAACATTCTTATTTGACCCCTTTTTTGGTCCTCCTCCTCCATTGATTATCCTTCTCACCAATAAACAAATCAAAAACCATGAAATCACAATAAAAAAAAAAGACCAAACACCTCTGCCCATTTCTCACATTCTTTACTCTGGTTCTTCAAATACATAATTTCTTCATTTTTCAACTGCAATTTTTTCAAAAGATTAGGAATAGGATCGGGAGACTTCCGATTCAGCTTTGGGTAGCACCCTTCAAAGAAATTGCACCCACCAACTCCTTCTATTCTTTCCAACACCTCCTTATCTTCTTTGATTTCTCTTTTACCCAGTTTCAAATCTATTTAGAAATAAAAATTCGAACTCTAGACAACAAATTCAAATATAAAAATCAATCATCAAATACAATAATCTTACCCCATAACCAAAACATCCCCAAAATCCTCATCCAGGATTTTCTTCGGTGAGGGATGTCATTAACCTCGATTGTTTACCATAGTGTCAAATGAGGGCTGCTACTTCCATCGTCGTCTTTTCCATCTCCACACGGACACCGAATTGGATTTCGATTTAGAGGAAAAGGGCAAAACTTGTGTCGTCGCAAATGGGAGGAAGTCATTGCAAATGGGAGGAAGAGCTCATGGAGGGGGGTTGGGAAGTCGAGCGGCGGCCGGGGGGGGGGGGTTGGGGTTGGTATTGTAGTTCGGGGGGGGGGGGTTGGGGTTGGTATTGTAGTTCGTTTTCGCATTTAGGGATTTCTGGGTGGGTTTTAATTGGTCTTTTTGGAATCCCAAAAATGCCCCTCTATTTTTTGCCACTTCAGTTGTTGATTGGAAAAAAAAAATTTATACATGACATTAGGGGGGGGGGGGGGGGGGGTGGTTTGGTTGGTATTGTAGTTCGTTTTCGCATTTAGGGATTTCTGGGTGGGTCTTAATTGGTCTTTTTGGAATCCCAAAAATGCCCCTCTATTTTTTGCCACTTCAGTTGTTGATTGGAAAAAAAAAATTTATACATGACATTTTTATGGTCAAATGGATGTAATCTTGATGGAGGTAATTAAATATTAGTAGTCATATAGTTTGGGTAGTTTGGATATGCATTTGTAGTGACACCTATAGTTTGGAGGCTTATATGTAGTGGTCCAAATATTTAATGTGCTCGAAGGAGGCATAGAAAAAAATAACGCAAGCAAAAAACCCGCTTGCTCCACTTTTACTTAATTTGAACAAAGGTGCTTGAGCTGCAATTCAAAACTCATTTCTAACTTTGCCTAATAACAACTTCTACTAGTGATATACTTATTTTAAAGGCAGCTAGAATGCCAAGTCAGCTGAACGAGCCCACCTAGGTCAAGATCGCACACTATGACCCAAGGCTTTCAGCCTTCTCCTTATTTGCCCTAGTTACTTACACCACAATCTATTGTATCAAACTATAGTGAAGAGATTCCCCACATCCGAACACTTGTATATCCACTTCTTTGGAAGCGAACCACCAAACGGCAACCACAAATTCCACTACAACATTTTGAGCACATACGGTTTCTCCCAAACAGTTTCTCAAGCCATGTAGTGTTGTCCTTTTGGAATTTTTATAATGCGCTTATTTATGGTGCATCTATGAATTCGTACTTTCTTACTGTGATACCACCATTTATAAACATGTATCTTATTTACCAAAAAAAATTGTGACCTTAAATATAGATTTCTCGTCCGCAGCTAATGCTCAGAGTGATTTCCGAAAGGGAAAACTGTCTTGGATAGGAGTTTCTTCTGATTTCATCCATGGTATGAATGACATAGTGACCCATGACCTCCATTCAAGCACAATTTTTTATCGTTAGAATATCTCTGCGTCACCTTAATTAAGGGGCGGGGGGAACAGAAGGAATCTTACCTCAAACCGGCTAAAACAAATGAACCTCTGACAAATTAAACTTCTCTTTATAAAACACATTCCTGAAAAAAACTGATACAATTGACAGATCAACTCAATCACCGATGAATAGCAGGCAAGCGGCCAAGAGACAACAAGGACTTGCCCGGGCATGACCCAAAAAAGCTTTTCAAACTTTAAAACATTATATATGACAACTCGAGGCACCCACTTGTATTTATGACAACTTAAAGCTCCCACTTGTATTTATGACAACTTAAAGCTCCCACTTGTATATATATACAAGTAATTGTTCTGCCTTGGTGCTCGGCTAACTTGCCATGCAGGATTCACCTCACCAGGACAAATCTTAAATCTTTCAAAAAATTTGAAGCTGACATGTTAATGGAATCAACAATATGAAGAAAAAGCAGACATCCATTGGCACACCTGATTCATTAGTAACATATGTTACTTGTTAATTGCTAATTGTTGATTGGACTATGTCAAAGCTACGTTCAATCAGTCCGCTCTCAATTTTAGGATCTCCTTGGCCATTCTCAATCGAAAATATGACATGTGTTCCTGCAATGGCAAGAAACGGAGTTGAATCACATACTAATTCACAGTTGTGTTAATTCAATGTGGTATAGTTCGTTAATGGACACCATATAACTTCCATTTTTAATAGTCTGAACGCAGGTCCTAGCAAATAAAAATGAACAAAATCACAAGAGGATGCTTTAACTTGGAACACAAGACATATACACTTGCATTTGACAAAGCAACATAGACTACTCCATGAGAGTTACCTGATTGAAACAGAGCCCCAAGTTCCTGCTATAAAAGTCGGCATATTTAATCATGAACATGCCACAATCATACCTGTTATCAAAATTAATTCAAATATAAAAGTCAATCACTACAAGCCTCTTTGTTTGCTATATAGAGTTCGCAGAAGAAAACGATCTATTAGCAATTAGTTTGAAGATATAAAATGCCTACCCGTTCTCCTGCTCAGGAAGGTCTTCAACATATTCTAATTTCCAAGAACTCAAATTGATGTCTTTTCCACTCTTGTCCTTCACTTCATCAACGTAGTATTTCGCCTGCCAAACATAAACAGTCAATGTTAGCTGCAACTTAATTGGTTGATGAACTTATTATCTTTCCTAACATTTTGATGGTAGATGCTCTATAAAATATTTTTCTACAAAGCATGAAGATTTAAAAGTTTCCAAGTGAGGATTTATGAAAAAGTAAAATTTGTTCAGGATCACTTTGTCTTCAACAATGTGATAATGTCCACAGCAGAACAAAAGATAGCTACAAACATACCAATTTGTTCATCACTTGGGTATCCCTTCCTTTGAGTGAATCAAGATACTGCAACTTCTGATCCGCCTTATTAATAACTGCCAAGCACCAATGTATTTCTTGGTGGATGGGGACAAATATCTGAGATGAAAACCAGTTATAAATAAATAATTTCACTAAAATTAAGTAGATGGGATAAGGAAGAAGGTTTTACCGTACTTTTTCACAATCAGCGAGGCTGTATCCTAGCTTCTTTTGTGTAGTCCACCTTCTGACAGATTTATAATCATAGCCACTTTTCCCACTAATCAACTGCATATAAATAATAGTGAATACAGAAATCAGTAGCCAAAAACCAAAAGCAAATAGGGTCACCCAATAGGGGGGCACACAATAATCAGGAGTGCAAATTGCAAGCGCTGAGCTGATAGAACTTGCTCAAGTTAGGCCAACCATAAGCCTGAAGTTGATGAAACTGTGATACATGTATGTTAAATGCTCCCCATTACTGAAGGCCCTTGAATGTCTATGTGTGCTCGTAAAGAGACGATTCTATAACCAAAGAAATTAGAAAGAAACACAAGAAGCAAGAAGCAGGTGGTCAAGATATGTATAAAAATGTAAAATAAACAATGGGTAGAAGTCAGGTTGGCTTACATCAAGCTGATTTATCCTCAACTTAAAATCAGGTCACAAATTCGGACAAAACTCAAATAAGACTCCTCCAAATAAAAATTTCAGGCCAAAATCATCAAGCTTTGAACTAAGCCAACTCACCTAGCAATCTTAATAAATATCACTACAGCAGTATGATGAGACTATTTATGTTTTTATGAAGTAGAGAAAGTGCAAAACATGTAAAGCTCTAATTCCTGTTCAGTTTCAAGTGTTTCATAACTCAAACAGAAACCGTATCTAGACAACAAAAGATATCAATAATTTTCTCCCGAACTCTTCTGACAATAATAGAAAAGGAAAACCAAAAAGAGTATCCAACAGTGTAAAAGATTGAAAAGAAAGAGATGCAAAATACAAACCTTTTTGTAGAAAAATGTGCTGAAGAAATGGCATTTCAAGAACTTCGGTGGTTCTCTCTTTTCCCTCTCTTTCAGCAACTCAAAGTAGACGTTTATCACCTGAAAAGGAAGAATGTACACATATATCAGTTACATAACAAGCTTGGTATGCTCGGAAAAGTATCCATCCACCATAAAGAGTAAAACCTAATGCAGAAAACTTCTTTTGTTACTGCTAGTAACAAAACATGAAAATGTAACTAAAATAATACCTCATCATTCAACCATGCACGAGGTCTAAGGCACTGCAGAATTTCACCCGTGATCTCTATGTTTGAGTTCTCATGAGTTACCAAGACCCTCCTCCTGCAGGAAGGAACCCCAACAAGTTTATAGATTCAACTATACTGATTGAAACATGAAACAAGATATGTATCTAAACATACCGATTGACAGAAGAAAATGCTTGTTCAATCTCATCCTCCTCCTCCTTTCTGAGAGGGACAAAAGGTTCAACGGGTACAGCCTAAAGAGAAATGGGTTTAAATATTAAAAGAAAACTCTCGAAGTACATAATTCATGATCAATTTTACTTATTTGTTCAACCTTCGAATACAAAAAAACACTAATCAAACTAAGCAATCCCTAGACAACCAACAAATGCAAGTGATATTTCACCTTCACTGGTTTCTTTTTTGGGCGCAGCGATTCAAACAGAGACAATTTTTTCAAATTGAACTCTATTTGGAAACCCAAATCATTCAATTTGGGGGTTTGATTGGCTACCCTCTCAAGCAGATGCTTGTACGCTTTCACGCTCTCTACATCAACCTCGCCATTCAGCGATGGTGAGTTCAACATCTGCCCTGCACTATCCACTTTGAAACGGGTATTCGAGGTTGTGGTTAAGTCTGAAACCACCGAAGAAGCAGATGGCTGAGTAGCCTGAGTTCCAAAATCCACCATCTTTTTATCCAATTCCTGCCCATTATCCAACACAGAAGGCCCTTCTTGCCCATCTTCCTCCACAGCCGCAATTTCTTCTATGCTCGAGTCCTCAGAAAACGGATCATTTACAACCTGATCATCCAAGTCAATCACCTCCTTGTCCTTTTTCAGATACCGAAATGAATCTAAAGCGTCCATCTTTGCCTTGCCACAACGGAAAGTCAGTACATTCTCCATTGTTTCACGCGATTGCTCCTTCTCCTGAACCCCTCTGTTACTCAGGCTCGGACTCCTCAAATGCTGTCGGTCCAAGGACCCGAATTTGTCTGTTCTACAAGGAGCGTGAACTCTTCGCAACGGCACCTTAATATCTGGGTACCTAGATAACCTCGAAACGCCACTATTAGGCGATGGTCGGTACGAGCTTTGCTTCATGCAAGGTAATCTGGGTCTCTTTGCAATTTGAGGACTCTGCCAATATGGAGATGGAGATGCAGAATTCAAGCTCAAACACTCATCCCCGCGCTTACGGTTGGTGGTTAGCCCTCCCATTGATAGACCAAAAGCTCAAAATCCCTAGAAATTCACATCTCATCAATAAACACAACCCACTGTAAAAATATGCCGGAGGATTGAACAAATAACAGCTGGGCAAACTCAAACCCTAAATGTGAGGACAATCAGAACAAAAAATGGGGTTTTGCGGCAACTCCGAACAAAAATAGGAGAGAATGGTTCAATTAGAGCCTCTCAAAACTAGAATAGGAACAAAAAAAAAACCCTAGAAAAAAAGCAAGGAAGAGAATGGATTTCAAATCAGCAGCAGAAAGAAAATTGGTCGAGACAAGTAAAAAATATTGTTCCTGTGCGCAAAAAAGAACGAAATAAGGATTAGGAATTGGTGAAAGGGCGTCGACGAGAGGAGATTTTACCTTCCTTTAATTATTTATTTTTTCTCTTCTGCACTATATTCTTATAAGAAACTCTTATTTTAGATTATTGCACATTAAACTCGCATATTTGTGACATTTTATCTTTTGTACTCGTTATTCGCTCACTTAACAGTGGAAATGACCGAGTAAGGCCACTCAACTCTTTTTTCGTCCAAACTGTTATGTTTTCCGTAAAAAGTCAATATGGCACATACGTGGACAAAAGTATATTAAATTGGAAAAGGGCATTTATGGAACTTCACAATTGGCTCTTTCCCAATTAAAATCCTAAATTGAGAAACCCTAAATCACGATTAACCCCAAATTGCAAACCCAGGTTTGTTTGTGGAGCTTCACCAGGCGTCGACGCCTTCGATGGAAACCCAACCTTCGACAAACCCAAGGTACGACAGAAACTGCACCTACTCGACGAACCCAGGTTTCGACGGAAGACGCGACCCGCTTTCTCCCATCGATGCGACAAACTAAGTTAAACTCTGAACTTCACTTCTATTTGATATTACAAGATCGAGATTGTTATCGTTAGGTCTCCTAAAATAAAATGACAAGGTTGGATCTTCAGTGTGCACTGTTAATTGAAAATGAACTTAGGTTTTAATCAGTGCACAATTTATGTGGCAATATATAGCCGAGGCCTTGAGGGTTCTCTTGTATGCTAGATGCTCTTGTGGCCATCATTGTAGCGACCCATCCGGGAACCGAATAAAATATTAATTAATTATGATTGGGTAGATATTTTTGGTGGGACCCTTAAAATGTGGATCTAAGCATTAAAATATTATTACTTTAATTAAATTATAATTTCACTCACCTCTCATCTCCACCACTCATTATCTTCATCTATATCTCTCCCTCCCATCCTTACCGTTCAAATCACCATCAGCCATCATCTTCTATTTTTCATACTCCCTTCTCCCAAAAAACCCGATCACCATTTACTCTTCACCTTCAAAAAACACACGAGTGCAATGGACGTGGTTTCGAGGAAGGAGGCGGCTAGAATCGACAGCAGAATGCATTTGTAGATGGTGGTCACTATTCCTTTTGGAACAGGTACGATCTACATGTTGTTTCTCGAATTGAGGTTATAAAACGGTAGGGTAGGCTTAGATGAACACGTAGGTGAAAATCCCGTTGAGAATGGTGGTCAGAGTTGAGAGAACTGGTCGGGTCAGACCGTCGGTTCCGTTAAACCAGATCGAACCAGTGAACTGGTTCAAACCGGATTCGCTGGAGGTTGACGATGAACAGTACCGACGAGTGGGTTTCATCCGCAGGGAGTTCAGGCCTCGCGTGGGGGCGTGTGAGGGGTATTTTGGGGAAACTTTCAACAATTGAAATCATCTATTCGATGTAACGAACATTTTGGGACTAGTTTCGTGTCGTTCGGACATCATTTCGATATGTTTCCGGGTGTCCGAAGGTTTAGGATCGAGTTTAAAAATAATAAAAAATTCAGGAAAATTACGGGGCTTTAATAGAAGGTTAATGAAGAGGTTAATAACCCTCTAGTGTGGTTTGGACAGGTTTGAAAGTCCTAGTGATAGTGACGGGGCCCGGGAGGGCTTATGGCACTCGTATCGAGGCGGCAGCATAGGACGGTATGTGAGTGGACTTCATTTTCTAAACTGTGATGCATGCATAACTATTTTATATGTTTTACATACGTGATTTATATGATGATGATTGTGGCACTAGTGGTTTACATGATGGCACACGCTTTTCGAGGTTTACGAGTTTATGCTATGGCTATGTGATTGTGAGTCTAATTATGGTTCTATGGCATGGTTTTTGTTTTGGAAGGATGAATTCGGGCATGAGACCCATTTGAATTATGTAATCGGGCCAGGGGCCCAATTGGTTTACGAAATCGGGCTGAGACCCTTTTAAGTGATGTGATCGGGCTGGCGCCTACTGGTTTACAAAATCGGGCTTGAGGCTGAGTTGAGTTTTATAAATGTGATTTCGGGTCTGGGACCCTATGTTTCATAAACGTGATTTCGGGTTGGGGACCCTAAATAGTTTTGTGATATTTTATAGAGATTTTGGGCAGGGCCCATTGAGATGTTTTGAAATGACTTGTAAAACTGTTTTCGATATACCATCTTGATACGAGGATATGTGATGGTCTCCTCCAGGTGTCTAGGACAATGGGGAATTCACGGTGCATTGCCTGCGAGTGGTCATTATACGGAGCTATCAGACCGTATAGTGACTCAGGAGCAGGAATGCTATGATTAGAGGTCTGGGACATTAGACATCTGGGATGTCAGAGATATTGACCCAGAGAGACCCCGGGTAGCACACATTGCTTATTACCGTGAGATATGACGTCTGGGACGTCAAGCGTCTGGGACGCTAGGCATCTGGGATGCCGAGGATGGTTATGTGGTAAATATGGACTTTTGGATCTATGAAATGGTTTTTCGGTTGGATTTGTGCTTATGGATTTGGGCAGTGGCCCACGTGGTTTTGGATTTACGGTTTTTGGGCTAAGGCCCTAATGGCTTATTGAGTAAATGTTTTGATTACTGAGTTTCGATGCATGCATACTTTTTAGTGAAGGGCATAATTTATCTTTATGAAATGTGTTTTTATGAATTTATTGATTTTCGTCCACTCACAGTTTTGAATGGTTTTGATGCCCTTCAGGTTGATCACGGATGCGGGTTGTAGTAGAGACCGAGGCATCACACTCCTCCACCGATCCTGGCGAGATCTGGGAGCCCCGTATGGGCTGAGGTACGTATTATCCCTCGTTTGACACTTCGTGTCAGACGGGAGCATGACATCTTCCACGTTAATCCCGGGGGATTGGGATGGGTCGTGTCAATCTTTTCAATGGCTAGTTAAGGTTGGCAACCTTAAGGAAGAAATATGCTTTTACTTTATCATCTCAATTATACACCTGAGTTTCATGCTTGGATTACTTTGTGATATCAATTTATCATCTTTTTTTAGCAATTTGTAAGCTTCGTGATGATATGGTGAGTAAACTTGTGTCTTGTAAGGGTTCGGAATATGTCATATTCTTTATTGTTGAATATTTAGCCCCGATAGGGGTATGGATCCCGTATTGTCAAAGTTTTGAATCATTGTTTCAAAAGAAAATAATGCAGAAGCATCTAGAACATCATTATCAGATGGAGGAGCATGAAGCTAGGCATTGCTATTGCGGGAAGAAATGTAAAATCCTGACTTCGTGGACTGACAACATCCCGGGAGGAGATTCCAAGTGTGTCCATGTTCTAGGGTAAGACAAATAAAAAAAATTGTGTTTTAATTGAATGAAATTACGATGAAAATGCTGATAAAAGTCTATGTTGATGTAGGGAAACAAATGTGGTTATTGAGAATGGTTTGATCCTGAAATGTGCCATCAGTGCAAGGCAATTATACTTGGATTGTTGAGGAAAACTGGTAAATTGGAAGACGATTTGAAAAGGTACAGAGCTAGGATAAGAAAGCTTTGGGTTGCCCTAATTGTAGCTTGTCTTGTGGCGATGTTTAAGAAGACTGAAGTTTAAGTTTATGGATTGCCTAACAATCCAATTTTGTTTGTAATTGATGCTAAATGACGATATAATTTGGCAATGTAATATATGGATTGTTTGTGCAATGTAAGGATGTTAATTTAACCCTTTCTGCAATGTAATTCTATGGATTTTTTTTTTGTCAAATTCAACCATTCTGCAATATGTTACAGGGTGCAAATTTGGTAGTTCAGGGTGCAAAGTGACACATGCATTAGTAGTCCATGGTGTAATGTAAAACACAATGGGTAGTACAAGGTGCAAAGTGACACAACTTTAGTAGTCCAAGGTGCAAAGTGACACAACTTTAGATGAACATGATTCAACTAATCCTGCAATATTTAAGGAAGATAACTTGAAAGTGAAAACATAATTCGTTACACAAACAACAATTGAAGCAGATGAGATATAATAGCATTGTCAAATAGTGTAAAAGTAGGCCATCTTGTATGTTACATGATGCAATGAAACACAAAAGTTATAGTCCATGATTGGGGTTGAATACAAAAGGTATAGTCCAGGGTGCAAATTAACACATAAAACATCAAACAAAAGATTCACCAATCAGCTTGCACCCACCAGCCTACACCCACCAGCCTATACCTATATGTTTTCCACTTCATGCTAACCTAACACCTAACATAACACCTAACCTAACACATAAACTAGCCTACAAAACCCTATGCCTCTTTTTTGATGCTACCTCTTCCTCCCTGCTGGAGATTTGAACCTGAGTTTCTTACAAACATGTTCTATTTGAGGTTGAGGTTGGGGTTGAGGTTTTGGATTAGGTTCTGGTTGAGGTTGGGTTGGGGTTTTGGATTAGGTTCTAGTTGGGGCTGGGATTGGGTTAGGGTTTCTCTTTGGGGCAGGGGCTGGGATTGGGTTTGGAGTTGGGTTTCTGGTTGGGGCAGGGGCTAGGATTGGGTTTGGGGTTGGGTTTTTGTTGGTGCATGGGATGAGATTAGGTTTAGGGTTTGGTTTCTGTTTGGGGCTATGGCTGGGATTGGGTTTGGGGTTGGGATTGGGGTTCTGTTTGGGTTTGGGGCTGACTGGATCCTTTTACCTTGGCTTGTTCCCTCCTTGCTTTAGCTTCAATTCTTTTTCTTCTCAAACTTTCAGCCTTTTCTGTCATGACCCGTCCCCAATTCCCCCGAGATTAACGAGGAAAGCTCCTGATCCCGTCTGACACGGAGTGTCAGACCAGGGAAAATTAAAACCTTTAGCCTTCCGGCTTCCAGAGTACGCCAGGATCCGGAGGAGGTATGTGATGTCTCGGTCTCTGCTACAGTCCCCACCGTATACAGCTTGAAGGGTATTGAAAACAGAAAGACTGTGAGTGGACAAAAAGTAATAAGTTTAGTAAAACACATTTCATAAAAGACATTTATACCCTTCACTAAAAAGCATCCATGCATAGTAAAACCATTTATCCAATCACATATGTTTAAACAACCACATCCATACGGGCTCCTGCCCAAAACCATTTAAAGAAAACCATAACATAGTAAACATATGTGGGATCTCAGCCCAAATCCATTTATCATCATAAAATACAATTTCGTAAACCAATTGAAATCATGTTTATCCATATATTTCATATCACCAATCCTGTCACGGTATTTAGAGCTAAGCGCGTGCTACCCGGGGTCTCAAACCCAAGTCTCTCCAGGGTCCACCCATGTCAATGTTCGTAGATCAATGACCCTCCCTGAAGGTTATAATCCATAGCCTTTCTGAGAGTAAGGAACCTAACGGGGGCGACTCCACTCAATCAGTGCTCCGTGACTACTCCGGGATTCACCCAGGCCAACAACCCTCCCTGGAGGAGACAATTCATATATAAAGGAGACGGTATACGAAAAAACCATTTAAGGATTCATGTTTGGCCCCCATAAGCCGTGATGAATCATAAAAACCTTTCAAGGGCTCATGTCGGTCCCCATAAACTATCATGAACCATAAAAACCTTTCATGGGTTCATGTCGGTCTCCACGGTGGCCCTACTAGCCTCAGCTCAGCCTCCTCTTCACTTTTCATTCACGGGTCATCAGTGTTGGATGAGGTTTTGGGGGAGTGGGGTGGCGATATGTGTGTGTTCAGTTTTGAAAGAAAGAAGAAGAAATGGAAAATGGTGTCGTAGGGAGAGAGGAGAGATTGTTAGATGATGATGATGATGATCAGAAAAGAAAGAGATATGGACGGTGAAGATTGAGGGAGGATAGGAATGGATGGCTGTGATTAAAAGATGAGATGAGTGGAAATTGTAAAATAATTAAAATATTATTATTTTAATCAAATCTCACCAATCAATGTGACATCCACAAATTAGGGGTTTGGGCCAATGGGATGAGTGACACATGTCACTTCTTACCAAATTACCGGTCATTGGACCATTGGACCTCCCGGTCTAAAAGTCAACTATTTACCCTTTTTAACCAAATTACCAAAATTCCCCTTAACTTCCAAACGTCATAACTTCTTCTTCGAATGTCGGAATCGAACGTGCCACCTGTCTATGAACTCGTAAATCCCGAACTAGGTCACAGTCATTGGCCAAAGTCCATTTGACCGCCAGAACCAAAAGTCAACATTTTACCCACGATCAGGGGCAAAACGATCATTTTGCATCATTCGTCCGATTTCGCCCATTGGGCTCTCCTAGTTTCAATTTCAAATCCATTCTAAACTGCATCAAATCCACTCTAAACTGTCCATCAGCTTCTATCTCAGCCTTGATTTTTACTGTACTACCTTGCTTTACCTTAACAAGCTTCTCACAATAGTCTCTCAGTCTCTCATATTGGGACAAGTAGGTCCCCTCTAGAAGCTGAAAGGTCATCCTTCTTCCCCTCTAAAAACTGAACTACCAGCTTCTGAAATTCACATACATCCCACGCATTGCTTGTAAACGGCCTCATATACTTCTGCTTCAACCACTTCACATTGGCATGATAATTGACAGTCCATTCCACATAAATGCACACCATTATAAGTTTGACTTGCAGGTATTCCCTCATGTTTACTTTAGAGGAATATATTACAAAAGGATATCCTTCTGCCTCGACACACTTGGCCTTAATCTGGTGTACCTTATTCACCTTGAACACAATCCTTTTCTGTTCTTTGATAGAATATGCCATCACAGCTTCTTTGAAAACTGCACCACTTGAGAACTTCATCCCAAGAGCAAACTTTGGATTTTTCATATCCACCTCATTGTTAAACTCCCTACATGGCCCAATAGACTTCGTCCACCTTGACAGTTTTTGAGAAGGTTGAACCAAATTTCTCCCTCACCAGTAGATGGTTATGACTCCAATGCATTGAGCCTTGGTGAATTAGGTGCTTCATCTTCTACTTGGGCTGCCTCACCAGCCTCTTCAACATTTTCACCATCCACACATGCTGAAAACAATGAATCATCATACTCATCCATGTTTAGCCTCTTGCCTAAAGTCATCAGCCACCCACTTAGGATCTTCACTATCTTGATCATCTTCCTCATCACCAGTCTTAGAATCAGATTCAGTGGAAGAATACTGAATCCGTCTATTTGGGAAACTTCTCTGTTTAGGCACCTCCCTCATATCCACAGCCTCACTTCTAATATGTACATGCCTTGGAAGTTGGATCCCATCACCCCTTCCCTTTTGCATATCTAGAGGTACACAAACACTACTCTTTGCATACTAATCACAGAATTTAAATAACTGGCCATCAGAGGTTATCTTCACCAATATTTCACTATATATGTCATTAGAGTATATAGACAACTCAGAAGGTAGATGACCTAGTTTATTCCCTATGAACTTCAATTCCAAAAGGGAAATCCAATCTACTGTAACAAAGTCAGATAACTTGAATTTTCCCCCTATGTAATTCCAATAATCCTTATCTTCTATTAGTAGTTCACCTCCATAGTGAACTTTCATACTAAAGATATCTCTGTCATCTGCATGCATATACCAAATAACAACTAAGAAACTAACCAACTAACTACAAACTATGATTGATTCATGAGTTTAAGGTACCAAAGTGTGACCAGCAGTCCAAGTACAGAGTGCAACATGTAGTAAACATAATCAATACATGGTGCAAAGTGAAACTAAATCATCAAGTTCAAGGTGCATAATGAACCAGAGCATCGAGTACAGGGTGAGATATTCTTCAACACATGGTGAGTACAGGGTGCAAAGTGAAACCCGACCATCGAGTTCAGCATTCCTTTTCACCAACAACAACACAAACCGACCATCAACTACACAAACCAGCAACAACACATACACCCCATCTTTCAACAGATATGCCAAAAACAACGAGACAAACTAAGCCTAGATATCCTATTTCAATATGCACATGAATTTGAGCGAAGACATCAATTCCAACATGCACATCAATTAGGAAAATAAAGACACATGCTAACCTTATAAGCATATTGAAACAGAAAAGGAAGCAAACACATAAACCCAGCCTCACTTCCATGGATAATAAAACATGGGTGAAACTAGAAACATGGAGGAAAGGAAAACTCACCGTAGACAGACTGTTTCTGAAAGGACCCATCCCAATCCCCCTGGATTATCGGGGGATTTGCCTCATCCCGTCTGACACTGCGTGTCAGACCAAGGATAAACTCATCACCCGCTCGGGGTTAGCCAGAGTACGCCAGGATCGGTGATGGCATGTGATGTCTCAATCTCTACTACAGCCCGCGTCCCCGATTAACCTGAAGGGTATTAAAAACCATAAAAGGTGTGAGTGGACAAAACAACAGTTTACAAAAATCAGTTAATCGAAAATACATTTATACCCTTCACGTAAAAGCATGCATACATCATAAAACACCATTTCAAATACTTTCTCGGAAGCAAGACGTATTGCTTCCCAAATCAAATCCAGTGAAAAATACTTCTCAATCGAAGCCATTACCTTAGTGGGGTCTCAGCCCAAAACCAAATCATAGAAAACAAGTAGGGGTCTCAGCCCAAATCAAAACCTGTGGGATCTCTGCCCACTATCATCATCCTCAATGTCAGTCACGATTCAAATCCTAGCACATGTGCAAATAGCTCAGGATCGCTCACAATCCTAGCATGTCGCCATGAACACATCACCCACCGCGACCATCTATAGATCATTGTGAACACAACACCGATTGATCTAAGAGAATAACATCGGCACTCCTAAGTCGAGCCTCCCTCGGCCACAGCCTCCAGTGGCTGCTCGACAATAGGCAGTGCATCGTGACCTCTCCAGAAGGAACACATATGCAGTCCGGAAGCGAGCGTCATATCATCCAGGGCTCGAACCCGAATGTCATCATCAACTAGGACTCTAACCCGATCGACCAGGACTCTAACCCGGAAATCATCAATAGGGATACAAGCTGGAAAATCACCAAATGGATCACAGGCCGAAAATCCAATGTCCAACGACCCTTCATATCCCAGGATTCCTCGAATCCTATCAAATCTACAATTGGGTCTCATGCCCAAAATATCTTTCATAAAACTCATAACTGGGTCACAACTCGACTTATCTCATGTTGGATTCCTCAAATCCTGTCAAATTCACAACTGGCTCTCATGCCCGAAATATCTTTCAAAATCCGAAAACCATTTCTCATTTTCAAACACTTTCCAAATCATCCTTAACTTTCCGCCAGGTCAAGGTCTTTCAATTAGGTCTCGTGCCCGAATCTCGATTTCACGCATCTCCGTGAAATCCTTTAAAATCTTATCTCAAATCCTCAGTTTCATGTTTCTCCGTGAAACCCTCAAATTGATATAAAACACATGCACGTAGTACACTCGGTCGAAGCCCAAACATTATATAAAACAGAAATCCCAAACTACGTGCAATAACGCATTTTCTACGAAAATGGCAAACAAATCATATTTAAATCACATGCACTCATGGCATCTAAAATCATGTTCATAATCACATATAAAACATTTATGCATGCTTCACAATCATAAAACAAAGTCCACTCACAGAATATCCAAGTTGCGCCTCGATACGCGTGTCATAAGCCTCTCCGGGCTAATCCAACCTTTTCGGGTCATCTAGACCTATCCAAATCATACCCTAAAGGTTACTACTAACCTATACAAGTCCATATCAAGAACCCCCAACATTCCTAGAAAGGTCAACGTGTCCCAAACACGCTTCCCTAGGATTTAAACCCCAATTTGACCAACCTAACGATCTCTGATCGACTCAAAACCACAACCATTGGATTTGTATCGTCGAAACCTTTAAAATGGTCCTAGTCGAACCTCAAAATGCATGCCCATACGTCCCCACTCGCTAGTCAAAGGTACGATCAATGTTGACAAAAAAGCCAACGTTGATGTCAGCAAAGTCAACAATGACGTCACTGCTAACGTCAGCATGACATCATCTCTAACACTCTAACATCTGACACGTGTCAGCTGACAGTGCCACATGTCAGTAGCTCTTGGGTCCACGTGTCTGACATGTTAGTGACACGTGGCAACATCTGATTGGTCCACGTCACTGACATGTCGGGTTGACTGGGCACTGACAACTGCCACGTGGTTGTCTCCCATTATCCTTGTGGCCTGACATCTGACAGATGATTACGTCACCCTGCCACGTCATCATTATCCTCGCTTAGTCAGGTCGACCCGCATGACTAAATCGGGTCACGCAGACCCTTGATCCTTACTTGGTTCTAATTCCCTTGTTTCTAGTCCGTTTTCAATGCCATTTTCAATGCCGTCTAATTCCCTCAAAATAAGAAGAAAGCGTCTGAATTTACCTGTTCTGAAGTTCACCATACTCGATCAACTTTCCAGCTCCCTACCTGAGCTGCTCCGCCGTCCATAGCCCCTGCGTTTGATACCCACAGACTCGTACAGACCCCACAAACACCATCAAATCATTAGAAACTGCTCTAACCATTCAAAACCCAAAATCCAATTTTCAAAACTCACAAGTTTCGGGTTTACTTGAGTTTTCTGGATACCTCCGCCGTCCACGAAGGTCTTGTAGCCTCCCACGACGTCTCTCAGTCCCTCACTCACCCTCAACCATTCTCTTAGCCTCAAACTGAATCGAATGGGGGAAGGGTAATAATTTTTGGGGCTTTGGGGTTGGTCAATTGAAAGAGAGAAAGAGAGAGATATGCATGAATAATAAAGGAAGGGGCAATGGATGAGTGACACTTGTTCACTTTCTTGTAAAACGTGATACATGTCGCCTGTCTACGGACTCGTATCGACTCGATCTATGTAACAGTCCTCGATCCTTGTGCATTGGACCTCCCGTGCCAAAAGTCAACTTTTTGCCCTCGTCTAGGGGCAAAATCATAATTTCACCCTGAACGTCCGATAATCCTCGACTAAGTCTCGATTAGTCTCACTAATCCTTAATTAATTCTTAATTAATCTCTTAAGTTTAGGACGGGTCGTTACAGCTCCGCTCCATCCTCGCGAGGAATCATTTTTCAAATCATCTGCACCTACTTGTTCGCACCTTCGCGTCAATTCAACGCCCATTCCTCGATTCAAGCCCCAATTTCGATCGCAAGAAAACCCTAGAAATTTTCCCGAAAATCGTCCTCGAATGCAAACGGGAGGGAAGAGTTTGATTTGGCACTTGTGCGTCCCAAAACCATCCCCATAACCGGGCTGACATGGCAAAAAGGTGCCAGTGTGTCAAAATTTCCCATTTTACCCTCCATTTTCACAGCAACATAACAACTTGGATGGAAAAGGTGCCGAGTGGCCCTACTCGGACATTTCATACTGTTAAGTGATCGAATAACGAGTTCATGGTGCAAAGTGTCACAAATATGCGAGTTAAAGGTGCATTAAAGCCAATAAGCCTTTAGATTATATTCATATTCATATTATTCATTAAAAGTGCATATTATTCATTAAAAATGCAGCTTAAAACAGCCGCATTGAATTACTCAACTTTTTTACCATAGTTGGATTCAAAAATTTTATTTGGCGCCTCTGTGGATGAAAATATATGGAAGCAAATAAGAGCAAAAATGAAACTTTATAATCCAAAAGTTCTTTGGCCATTTAATTTGACACCTTCTTCCCATCCCTAATTATTGTGGCTTACTCCAATTGAATCTCCTTCAACGCCGCTGACACCTTCACCGCTTTGCCCTATTTCCTCATCACATTCTTCGAAGAGAGTGATCGGCTGCTTGAGAATGCAGAGCCAGCTAATGACCTCTTGTTTAGCGAGGTTCATTTTGCTGATATTTTGCTCGACAGTTAGGGATTTGTAGGTAGTGGCCTTGAAAGAGGAGGTGGCGGTGGACTTAGTGGTTGTGGCGGCATTAAAGTTTAATTTGGCAACGGAAGACCCAATATTGGTGGTGGTATTTGAGGCGATAGCATGGAATTGGGCCTTAGCTTCTAATTCGCACTTCTCTTATTCCAAAAACTTCTTAATTTCCTTCTGTTCAACCTCTGACCACTTGAAGTCACCAATTCCAGTTGTTAATTGGAGCACTGGCCACAACCTTTGATGTGTTTACCATTGGATTTGATCGATGTTGATGGTGAAGACAAGGAATTGCTTCAATTGGTATTGAAGAAGAACAAAAATCCCAAATTTAAGATTGACCAAAATGAAAAATTGTATTACTAGTAGAAGTACGTACTTAATGATTCCAGTGATGTCGTGTGATGATGGTGAGGATCCAAAGCTGGTTCAAATTTATTTTTTAGCTTTATCTTAAGTAGGTGTTCCATTAGTTCTTTATATCATTGTTTGTTCTTTATGGATGTTACTAAGCTATGGCTACCGATCGAAATATTCATGTAGTTATTATTTGATTGAATTAAAAATTAAAATGTAAAAGATAGGTGTTTTTCCATTGGATTTGATCGATATCAATGGTGAAGTCAAGGAATTGCTTCAATTAGTATTGAAGCAGACCAGATATTCCAAATTTGAGATTGACCATATGAAAAATTGACTTTCAGACGATTTCGTGATGACTCCATTCGAAAAAGGAATTGAATTGGATTTGTAAGCCATAAAAAAGAGTACTTGATTATCTTCAAATTAAGAGCTCGACCGAGTGCAACATGGAGATCAAATACTTGGAAGAAGAAATCAATTTCTTGGAGAGTTCGACTCCGACCCACAAGAGATTCCACTTCTCTAGGTTCTAAACTTCGGTTCATTCCTTCTAACGAGCTTTGACAGTTGATGAGGGTAAAGACAGCTTCATCTCGAAGAGAGGGGATTCCTGGGCTTGATTGTGAGGCTGACGGTGGCCTGTACTGGTAACAGTGGCGGTGAGGTTTGTGCGTGGTCGATGTCGCAGAGGAAGGAAAAGGATAAAGCTATCGGGGGGAAGAGGGGGAGAGGGAAGTGAGAAAGGAGGTTTTTGTTCCAGTGTGTCCAAATTTCCATTTAGCCATATTTTTTCACACACACCTAACAACTTTAATGGAAAAGCAACTGAGTGACTCAACTCAGCTATGTTAAGGTTGATTAGCCTTGAATTAAACACCATTTTATACCCTTTATGCTTATCTTTTAATATTTAAATACCAAAAATTTTTAGAAAATAATATATTTTGTGGGAAGTGTGCAGAATTGGATAGAGCACGGAATTACGAGAATTTAGGCGAAAGAATCACCTCGATCGGAGTTATAACGAAGAAATTATGATTAATTGAAAGAAAGCCACCAAAAAGTGGAACTGCTTTCGGTAGGAGGCTACCGAACTAATCCTGACAGGCCAAGAACAATTCGGCCGCCACCTGCTGATCTAGTAACTGATGTGTTCGGAGCGCGCGTCCTGAAATGCAAGTCCCTCTGTCGGCGGGCGTGTACCGAATCCAGCCCCCCTTCTCAGCTCGCGTTTCCTGATCCACTAAAGGTGACTTCAGCCAGCTTTCACCGAACAGCTTTTTTAGCCTCCCTTTTTGTGTTGACCAGAAGTTGACCACCGAGTTTCAGAACCCATTTCAACCAGCGCCTACCGAAACTAATCCCTTCCTTCAGCAGCTTCCTACTGTTTCGTTTACTGTTACTATTCCAGCAAGCAAACTCCAATTTTCCCTTTTTTATTAGGTTGTATATGTCCTTTTTAATTAGGATTTGTTTTCCCTTTTTAAATTAGGATTTTTATTACCTTTTTAATTAAGTTTTGTATTTATTCTTTCTTTAGGATTTAGATTACCTTTTTAATTAAGACTTTTATTACCTTTATCCTTTAGGATTTTAATTTAATTAGTTTAATCATTTTCCTTTTTAGAATTAAATTGTGAACTCCTATTTATTTGAGGATTAATTTTCTCCTATAAATAGAGAGGCTTAGGTTATTTGTAAGGGTCGCTCATTATTTGTATCAAAACTCTACTTAAACCAATTTTTCCTTTTCAATAAATTCAGGATTTCTCGTGTAAAGTTAATTATACCATACTTCATCCTCTACACCTTCATCCGTAGCATAGTCAGGCTGTCCCTGAGTGTCTCACCAAAGAGTGCTCAATCACTTCGTATCCATAGGGTGTCCCAAAGAGAAAAAGTGTAACACGGCCTCTTTACCTTATAGTTATATTTTGTGCTTGAATATCTTGGTTTGTGAACTGATTTTTAATTTTATTCATGATTTTATGATTTGTATTGCTTCAACATTCTATGTGTTTTATGATTCTAGTTTTTGTTATGATTGTATGTTTGTGCTTAATGCTTAATTAGATATGTCGGGTTGTCCTTGAGTCTAATTCATTGAAAGTGCATGTCGGGCTGTCCCCGAGCACGTACTTAAGATAATATGCAAATAACTCGTAAGGCTAGAATTATAGGATTTCATAGGTTGAAGTTAATCTAATTCATGAATGAGTAAGGTATAAAGAATGAGTTGACCACGTGTAAATAATAAATTATGTTAGTTTAGATTAGTTTAATTACTTAGGACTTTTAAATCAATCTTTTTACCCCCAATTATTCAATCAAACGATAATCATGCTTAGGTACCCTCAATCCCCGGTTCAGAACGATCCCTATTTATTAATGCTACATCTACAAAAAAGGGTTTTTAATTGCATACGTTTCCTTTAGTGTTGAGTGTGACTTTGTGTTTTCTTTAATGCTTAGTTTTTGCGTATCAAAGGTACATTTTCAACAAATAATGAAAATAAGTTGCAAAATGGAACTTCCATATGAGAATAGGGTGCATTTGAGGTAAAAAGTCATAATTATTTGTCATTTATATAAGAGGTCATCCAAATCATAAGAGGACAATGGGCAATTAATAATTATATCCAATTATATCCCTAAAATAAGCAATTAATAATTATTTTTGCATTTGAATTATTAATAGAGCACAATGCTCATCCAAATGTAATTAAGAAATGAAATCTTTTACTTAGAGTTTCATTTTACTCGTCACCTCTCATGACACATATGCTCGTAAATTTTTTCGCGTGCATAAACTTAATATATTCAAAGTCATTTTATGACCAAAGTAACATTTCCTTTTAACATAAATTCACCACACAGACTTCCTTCCACACAAAAAACCCTAGATCTCTCTTCGCCATGAGAGTCCCTGTTGATAGGATCCCTCCCGAAAACACTTTGATAATCGTGAAAGGTGACAAGACCCATCCCAATCCCCCTGGATTATCGTGGGATATGCCCTGCTCTCGTCTGACACCACGTGTCGACCAGGGATAAAACTATAACCCATTCGATTGGGATGGGTCCTTTCAAAAGGTCCTGCTCCCATCTAACAATAATCTAAAATGCTGAAAGTACCCCTAGACAACTTTAAGCATAAACCACATTATTATCAGACAAGGGATAACCAAATTGACTCAACCGTAGAAAGTCCAGTGTAACGACCCAACCCGTAATCACATGATTACAAGGAGATTAGCGAGAATAATTGGGATTAGTTGAGTTAAAATGATAAATTTACCCCTGGGAGGTTATTTGCATGTAGATCAAGGTCCATTACGTAGATCAAGAGATTCCGATTACGTAGATAAGCGGCACGTCGAATTTGGACATCGTACGGTGAAACTACGGGTCTAGAATGGTTTAATCGGGTTATTCGATACACGTTTTACGAGAAAGGTGGATTTTTGTTTGTCTGTTGTGTGGCCCAAAAAAATCTAGTGGGGACCACAAGATGAGTGACAAGTGTCACTCGTCCTATGACCCTTACACTTCATCCATATCATATTCTCTCATTTTCTCATTTTCCAAGCACACCCCAAACCACCCCAAAACCATTTCCCCACATTATCATATTCTCTCTGTGCAGATTTGAGGAGTCTCGAGTGAGGCCGAGAGTGAGATTGTGGACTGAGGAGGAAAGAGAATGGACCCTGGGTACTAGTTGGATGACAAGGAGCAGGAACCCAGGAAGAAACTAGGTAAACAATGAGTCTTGAATTTGGGTTTTGGATTTTCGATGCTAGAACGTGAAACTAAGGCCATGGTTACGTTCTGTGAGTTTGTACGATCGTAAGGACAAAAAAGAGACAAAAGGACATAAGGACGAGCTCAGATGGAAGCTCGAAGGACGGTCGTGAAGGATTCGAACTTGGCTCAACGTTTTCGGGTATGGTTTCTCAAATTTAACACTGTAGGACGATTTCTGGCTAGATTTTGAGTAGAACGGCAAAAGAATGGTGGATTTTGGTTGCAAAATAGCGAAGAACAAACCGGGTCAAGCTTAGGGGTCGAACAACCCGTTACAAGGTCACGGGTCGACCCGGCTAGAGGTAGGCGACGATGATGTGGCAAGCCACATCATCTTGTCAGGCTACGTGGCAGACCACAGTTAGTGCCACATGGCGCGCTGTTAGACATTGTTAGTGGTGACGTGGAAGGATGACGCCAATAGTGACATCATGATGGTGTCAGCATGTGACATGTGGCACATGTCAGGCAATGACACGTGGCACCAACCAGGGGGTGTCATGTGGCAGGTTGTCAAACGTGGTCAGATGTTAGGTTGTCAAGCTGATGTCAGCGTTGACCAAACTTTGACCAGTGCGTTTGGGCGTGGGCATGAATTTCAAGGCCAAATTGATCTTGTTTGAAAGGTTTTGACGTCCTAAATCCAATGGTGGTGGTTTCAGGTCGATCAGAGATCATTTGGTTGGTGTTTTGGAGGTTTTTCTCCTCAAGAAGTATTTTTGGGACGAGTATTCTGTTCTGGGGTTTTTAGGGGTTTCTTGTATGAACTTATATGGATTTTTAGTGGCCCTCGTGTATGACTTTTACAGGCCCGGACGTCCCGGTAGCTTCAGTTTGGCTTACGGCTAGTGTTTGAGCAAACGACGGTATTTGTGAGTGGACCTCTTCCCTAAACTATTATGCATGCATACTTACATGATTTAAATGGTTTTGTATGTGACTTCGGTGATATTTGAGTAATCTGGATTTTATATGGATTTTCAGTGATTTTATGAATATTTTATTGTACATTTTACGAGGTTTGATTAAACGGTGGTTTTGGGCTGAGGCCCGAGATATGGAATTATGGTTTGAATTGTTATTGATATAGACATGTGGTTCATTAGTATTCGTGATAATTGTGGATTTGAGTTGTGATATCAAGAGGTGACCTATGTAAGTGTTAGTGGTATGGATGCTATGAGTGATGACTTGTGATAGTAAGTTGTGATGCGAACACGTCTTTCTCGATAATGCTTGTTGGATGTGGGATTAAGATATTGATATGGTCCCATGTGGATATTCTGGTCTTATGTCTTGTTGTGATGACTTGGACATCGAGAAGGGCTCCAGTTCTTGAGTCAGCGTCACTCAGACGTCGAGCATGGCTCCAGTTCCCGAGTATATTGCCTACAGGTAGAGCACTTGTGATATGATGATTGTTTTGGTGCACGCGATGATTTTTGTTGTGCTTGTGCATCAATATTGAGTGTTTGTTGTGAACTTGTGATGTGCCTGCCAATGGGTGTCAGGACCCACCCCTAATCCCCCAGGATTAGGGACTAAACCCTGCTCCCGTCTGACTTACGCATGACACGAAGGCCAAACTGACGTCCAACCTTCATGTGACACGTAAGTCGGACAAGGGATTCTCGATTCGACCGTCCAAAAACTTCCGAGCTTCCCAGAGTGCGCAGAGTCTACTATGGAACGTCCGTGTGATGTCTCCGTCTCTCTCGACGAACAGCCCGCGCCGCAACAACCTGGAGGGTTTCAAAAACACGAAAAGACTGTGAGTGGACAAAAATAAAGTTTAAGTTCAAAAACAGTTATCAGAAAACACATACATTTATACCCTCCGTTTTAAAAACCAATGCATGCATATCAATTTCATATCATAAACCATGTACGAAAAATCAAACACATTTTTTTTTTCTCAAATCCCGGGCCTCAGCCCAAAACCACTGAAAACCATTATCATTAATTCTCCGTGAAATCCAAAAACACATTTGCAACCACATTTTAATCTATCGAACCTGCTGGATCTATTCGAGTCTTTAAATTCCCGAGTCTTTAAACTCAATAACCAGGCCTCAATAATATCCGAGTCTTTAAACTCCCGAGTCTTTAAACTCAACAGGCCTACGGGGGAAATATCAATATATCCGAGTCTTTAAACTCCCGAATCTTTAAACCCAATCCGGGCCCGTCCCCCGTCAATCATAATCCGGGTCTTTAAAACCAATAACCAGATCCAGCAAATCCAATCCAAAACCATTTGAAAACCATTTTCCATTTCCATATCCAAATCCAAATCTGAAACCACTGGTTTGATGCCCTTCCAGCATGCAGAACCGTCATTCGGAATCCAAATCCAGAATCATATTCATCTCCCTTCTAGATCCGAGTCTGCAACCATCATTCCGTAAGCCGGCATCCGAAATAACCATTCCGAACCCAAAGCTAGAATCCACTTTCAAGTCCCGAATCGTCATCCGGAAATCCGATTCCAAAACCCGAAATCACCTTTCCGAAAACTACTTTGAACTGGGCATTAAGACCAAAAATACTTTCCAAAATCCTTTTACTTTCCTTGAAATCCAACCGTATTTCAAATCCCGAAATCAATTCATTAAACCAAGTTCAAATCACGATAGTTATCAAAACCTCGTAAAACGTGAAAAATATATTTTCCTCGAAAAACGTGCAAAACCGTAAACCATCACAATCATAAATCAAATCATAGAATCAAGTATAGAAAACATATAAAACATACTTGCATGCATCAAGAGTTAGAAAGCAAAGTCCACTCACAGACCATTTCAGCGTCGCCTCGATACGCGCGCACTTACACCGTCCCCGGCCATTCCGTTATCCTCGGCTTTCCCGAACCTGTCCAAATCCCAAAATAAGGTCACTAACTACTTCAAAAAGGACATAATAAAACCCCATAATTTTCCCGTATTTTTAACTATTTTTAACCGAGCCCTAAAACTTTCGGACAACTCGAAACATATCGAGTCGATGTCCGATTAACTCGAAATCAACGTCAAAATGTTCGTTACATCGATTACATCATTTCACATGTTTACCACTTCCCCGGAATGTGCCCCACGCGCCGCCCAAAGGGGCTGCGCGTGGGAGCCACGCGCCTAGCACAGTGTCATCATCTTCCCTTGGGAAACCCGGTCCGACCGGTTCGGTTCAGCAGGTCTAACTGTGAACCGGCGTTCACGGTTCTGGCTTATTTTGACCCAGTTTTCAATCCTAATTAATCTATTACGATCGTCCCTTCAAGTCTAAGAGATCTAATTACTCAAATGAACCAATTAAAACTGATTCCATACCTTCCCAATTCAAGCAAACCTCCACACTCTGTGACCGTGTCCATTGTCGAAGTTACCCTCCTCCAACCTTCAATTCCATCCCAGTCAACCTGTTTTCCTTTCATTATCAAATTCCCATCACAAGTAAACATCAATCAAGCCGAAAAACCCATAATCGATTCTTGAAACCAAAACTTACCGTGTTGGTTCACCGGCCACCAGTCCACGGCGGCTCAATCCAAGGCCACCAATCAACTTGTCTCAACTTCCTTTAACAAATCCTTCAGACAGGACAAGTACTTTGGGTCATATGGAAGCCGTTCAACTCTGATTCCTCTTGACTCCTCTGTTTTGTTTCCTTACGGTTTAGGGTCGTGGCCACCCCTTCACAGCCACCACAACGGTGGCACCACCTTACCGCCGCCCTAACTCTCTGTTTTACTCAAATTCACCTACAAACTCAATTGAACCCGAGCTACACACACACACGATCGATTTGTCTCTGTTTCGAGTCTGGGAGTAAAAATGTGGGAAATGGTTTACTTAGTCTCATTAAAAACAAATGAACGATGGGGGTGGAACCAACCAGACCCCTTCCACTTGTCCACATCCCTCTGGTCTGGCTCAAATCCCACAAGGACAGGTGTCCTCATCGCAAAGGTCAGCACCAAAAACAAGTAAAAGACCAATTTACCCTTGTCTTACAAAATTACCTTTTTGCCCTTCGTACGTTTAGACCCATAATTTTATTTCTCGAACTCCAAATGCTACATGCCGCCTGTCGTTGGAATCAGGGACTCGAGACTTTCCTAATGATCCTCGGTTTGCGTGAAAATGACAAATCTAGCAAAAAGTCAACGTTTCCCCCTATTTTACCCAAATTACGAAAGTTCCCTCAACCTTCCGAACATCACAACTTCCTCCTCGGATGTCGGATTCGGGCGTGCCACCTGTCTACGGATTCGTGACGTCCCAAACTACGTCACGGTTATCGGTCAATACCCAATTAACCACCCAAACTCAAAGTCAACTTTTTGTCCAAACTAGGGGCAAAATCGTCATTCTACGCCAACCGTCCAAGGTAACCAACTAATCACCAATTAAGTTCACTAATCCTTCACTAATCACTGTCTTAACCCTAATTTCCGGGACGGGTCGTTACAATGGGGCAGTGGTTTGATGTTTAATATTGTGAGTCGAGGATGGATTGACCGTGAATTGTATGGATTGATGTCACAATGGATGTGGTTAGGTTATGTGGCTTTTATGTGATAGATTTGTATGTTATGACGTGTTCATATTTCGTGGTTAAAATGATGTGTGATTACAATCTACTGATTTGGGCTTTCTTTGTATGCATGCATGGTTTTTGGAAAACGGAGGGTAAAAACTGAATGTTTTCAAAGTATGTTTTCTAAACTATTTCTTTTTGTCCACTCATACGTTTTCTTGATTTTGTAACCCTCCAGGGCTACTGCACGGGTATCGAGACTAGGGAGGTGGAGGCATGAATGAACAGAATTTGTGTTTATCCCTTATTTGATAATGTTTATGTTAGATTGGAGTAGGACCCGAGTGTACTATTCTTGTGTATTTTGGTTGGGTACTGTCATTTAGTGCAGTCAAGCAATATTATTACAGAGCATCAGCAGCCGTACAATAAAGGTAAACGTATGTCTTAGACTATGTGTCAGCCTCGGTACCTATGTAATAGTTTGGAGGATCGATAAAATATCAAAGATGTGAGTGGACAAAAATAAGCATTTAGAAACATATTTGAGGAAAATCAATCTCACCCTCCAGTTTGAAAACATGCATGCATATCATAACACATGGATAATCATATGGAAACCAATTCGAATCATAAACAGTGGACCAATAAAAATCACAACATGTTTCAAAATTCTTGTGGCCTACGTTTCCCAAAATCCATGTTCATCAATCAAAACATGAAACAAATATTTAGACACAAATATCAATAATCAAAACATATATAACCAATCCACAATATCTAGTCACTAGTATCACATCAATCACTATATCAATGCGACGCGTAGAAAACTCGGGAACCTCGCATCCGAGTACATCCCCATGATCAACGACATCTTGGTTATGTCATCCCCGGGATCAACAACATCCAGGCAATGGAATAATCTGACACTCTTGAGACTAAGACTCCCTCGAAGCTACTCATCTCCATGCAGTGTAATCATGACCTCTCTGAGATCACCAGACATTCGAAGGCAAGAGCCGTATCATAGAGAATGGTATATGTGAAAAACAATCATCAAATCCAGTAAATTCATTTTCATAAAAATTTATGTCTTAAATCGAGTCAAAACATTTCAATAGGGCATGTGCCCGAAGCATAGTTTACACAAAAAATAGTTTCCACAAACCATCGTAAAATAGTGTCCAGAACTCATTTCATAAATCAAAAATCCATCAAAGCAATCATATCAAATCATTACTCAAATCATTTTAATCGAATCATATGATAAAGCGTTTAAAACATTTAATAAATGTCCACTCACAAACAGTCCAAGCTGCTCAATCTCGAGTTGTATGCTCCTCAAAGGTCTCGGGAATAGTCTGGCCTGTCAAAGATGAATAATTAAGATTATAAACCATCTCCAAAAACTCACATTTTAATCCTATAATTTTTTTCGGGATTTTTAAACGAACTGAAAATAACACCTAAAACTTCGAGCAACTAAAATTATCCCGAAATGGTATCCGATCGACTCAAAAATTGTGCCATTAGATTTGTAACATTGATTACATTAAAAAGCATGTCGACTGTTACTTGTGAAACACACGCCCCAATTACAGTTCATCATCGTCTTGACCCATTTCTCTACAAAATGGATTGCTTAACCTGGTTTCAACCCGTTTTCAATTTCGACCATTTTCAAGTAATTCTTCGATTCCATTCCATTCAAAACCATACTAGGGTACCCATAAACACGAATTCAACCTCAAGTGGACATGTCCTTACCTCAAACTAGTCGAATTTCAAATTGGAATTTCGAAATGGTTGCAAGCTCTATTCACAGCACAATCCTCATTAATTCTTTCCAAATTTGTGATGGTTCAACTCGTTTGGATCCCAAAAAGCTTAATCCAAACTTAGTTTCCACAATCAAGGTCTAAAACTGAACTTCAATTTCTTAAATCTTCAAGTTCTGGGTTTTGGGTGAAACTCCCACTCTCAGGTTTTCTCTTCCTTTCTTTGCTTTCTATTTCTCCCTCATTTGCTCTCTTTGTTCTCTGTTTTCTCTCTGTTGTCTCGAATATTTGGGCTGTGATCAATCAATTTGGTTCTTTATTTAGTTTGCACAAACACCCACACAAGGGTTTTGAGTTTCAAACTCAACCAGCACCGCACTTCAACACGCAATGTGCCACTAATGTAATGACCCGTCCCGGAAATCGGGATTAGAGTTGTTGTTAATGACAAATTAGTGAAGTTAATCGGTGATTAGTTGGACGTGTTCGGACAGACGGTGCCAAATGACGATTTTGCCCCTAGAATTGGGCAAAATGTTGACTTTTCAGTTGGACGGTCAAATGGACTTTTACCGATGACGTTGATGTAGTTTGGGACGTCACGAGTTCATAGACAGGTGGCACGTCCAATTCCGACATCCGAGGACGAAGTTACGACAATCGGAAGTTCAGGGGCAATTTGGTAATTTGGTTAAAAGGGGCAAGTTGTTGACTTTTCAAATGACATGGAATTTTCACACACTTTGAGGACCGTTAGGTAGGTCACGAGTCCCTGAGTACAACGACAGGCGACACGCTATCATCAGAGTTCGGACGACAAAGTTACAGGTTAGGGAAAACGAGGGGCAAAATGGTAATTGTACCTAATAAGGGCATTTTGGTCATTTTCAGTGCATGGGGATTTGTGCCAGGGAAAGTGTGACATGTGGCTGCCTAGGGATAGTGACCCACCAGATTTGGGACACTTGTCCCTTGCTGGAAGGTCGTAGAACTCAGCCACCGTCCTAAATTCAAGTTAAACACGGTTGTGTGTGTGTTAGTTGAAAAACAGAGAAACATAATGAAGGTGTAACCGTGAGGGAACCTTCCAATTTAGTCCCTTGATCGTCATCTTCTGGCCTTGATTTATGAAGGAAATACAAAGAGGAGTACGGGACGAGTGTGATGGTGTTGTCATCATGGACCGTCGTGGACGGTGGCCATGATATCAAAAGAAGCAGAGTAACGGTGTGCAACAGAGAGAACCCAACCCCATACCACCACTCAAATGTTAGGGCCCACCCCTAATCCCCAGGGATTAAGGGCTAAATCCTGCTCTCGTCTAACTTACGCATGACACGAAGGCTAAACGAATGTCCAGCCTCCATGTGACACGTAAGTCGGATAAGGAATTTTTCGATCCGACCGTTCAAAAACTTTCGAACTTCCCAGAGTGCGCAGAGGCTACTGTGGAACGTACGTGTGATGTCTCCGTCTCTCTCGATCAACAGCCCGTGCCGCAACAACCTGGAAGGTATCAAAAACACGAAAAGACTGTGAGTGGACAAAATAAAGTATAATTTAGAAAACAGTTCAATAAAACAATTACATTTTTTTTTACCCTCCACGTAAAAACCAATGCATGCATATCCATTCAAGTCATGAAACCATTCATATCAAAAACCATTAACGAAAACCATTATCAAAACCCATATCAAACCCGTTGTTCAAATCCAGGCCTCAGCCTCAAATCAATTTCAATTCCGGGAACTCAGTCCCAAAACTATCGAAAACCAGTTCATCCGGGCCATTGCCCGAAACATCGGAAAAACCAGTGAAACACATCAATCACACAAGTTACTGGATCTCAAGTGCACCCGAGTCTTTAAACTCAAAACACAATGCGCAAATAGCCAGGCCTTCCCGGGATATCCGAGTCTTTAAACTCAAAACACAATCACATGCCTTAGGGGGTATCATATCCGAGTCTTTAAACTCAAAACATATACCGAGTCTTGAAACTCAAAACATATCAATCCAGGGCCCTCCCCCCGTCAATCAATCCGAGTCTTTAAACTCAAAACCAGATCCAGTGGGTTTTTCTTTTCTTTTCCGGGTCTTTAAACCCAAAACCATTTTCCATTCCATCAGTGAAAACCACAGAAAATCCACAGTCGAATTGGCAACAATGATTCCGTAAGCCGACATCCGGAACCACTGTCCGAACCCAAATCCAGACTTCATTTCCATCTATCAAAACCAAATCCGAAATCCTGTTTCAAACCGAAAGCTCATGAACAGGGCTCCAAGCCCGAAATCACTTTTCCGAAATTCATTTCAAATCATTGAAATCAAATCATATTCCAAATCCCGAAATTAAAGTATTAAAACCATCGTCAAATCACAAGAGAAATAGAAGCCTCGTAAAACGTGCAAAACCGTGAATTCCTCAAAAAACGTGCAAAACTGTAAACCATCAAGATCAGAAAGCAAATCATAGAATCAAGTATAGAAAACGTATAAAAACATATATGCATGCATCAAGAGTTAGAAAGCAAAGTCCACTCATAGACCATTCCAACGTCTCCTCGATACGCGCGCACTTACACTGTCCCCGGCCATTCCGCTATCCTCAGCTTTCCCGAACCTGTCCAAATCTCATACCAAGGTCACTAATTACTTCAAAAAACTCATACTAAAGCCCCATAATTTTCCCATATTTTTAACTATTTTAACAGAACTCTAAACCCTTCGGACATCCCGAAACATATCGAGACGATGTCCGATCGACTCGAAACCAACGCCAAAATGTTCGTTACAACGATTAGACTAAAAACCAAGTTGGACACTTCCCCTGAACAGTCCCCATGCGCCCTCATGCGCCGCCAAAAGGGGCTGCGTGTGGGCTTCACGCGCCTGCAACAAGGGTACTGTTCATCGTCTTCTTCGACAGTCACCCGGTCTGAACCGGCGTGACCGGTTCCTCACCGTCTTCAGTCCATTTTCCATCCAAAAAATTCTAATAGCTTTGTCCTAGTCTAGGTAATTGATTCCCTTAATTAATTCGTGAAATAAAGAACCAAATCCCATCGTCCAAAGCTAAAAAAAAACTCATAAAATCTGAGTTTCTGTCTCCGGCCACCCATGGTCACCGTGAAGCTCCAGTTCACACCCTAAGGTCACTCTCACCCTCTTAGAGCTAATAGGATCCCTAGAAACCTCAAAAATCACCCAAACCTCACGACTTTCAATTTAAAGAAATCTGGAAAAACAGGGGACAATGAACACTTACCCTTACTCTAGCCTCCGTCGTGCTCGCCGCCGTGATCCTCCGGGTTCACAAGGCTGTCCTCAACCTCCCCAACACTCCTTCGAACCAAATTGAATCCAATTGATCGACTGTGGTTGCACCACAACTCTCGACTTCTCTCTGTTTTTCTGAGTTCTGCACACCTCGCACCCACACAATCTTCACTCCAATTCACCTCAACACAAACACACACTCACACTGAACCTCCTTTGACCACTCACTCAAACTTAACGTCCTTAATGGCTGGGAATCGATCAACAATCACTCTCCCTATTTTCCCCCTCTCTGTGAACGGTTGGACGATTGCACAACCGTGCAATTTGTAGTCGTGCACACCCAAAACCAACTAGAAACCTCTAGGTGTCCCCCACGTGTTCATCATCCTATGGACATAAATTAAATATCCAATCACACCTCCCCACATGGCCTTATCTGATTGGCCCAAGTGTGAAAAGACCAAAATGCCCCTAGAAGTCCAATTTACCATTTTACCCCTCAACTTCCTAGAGTCACAACTTAACTGTCCGACGTCCGATGAGAGCGTGCCGCCTGTCGTTGTACTCAGGATGTCGAGACCTAGCTAACGGTCCTCGGTCTACGTGAAAACTAAGACTCCAGTAAAAAGTCAATATTTCCCCTCTATTTAACCAAATTACGAAAGTGTTCTCAACCTTCCGAACATCATAACTTCCTCCTCGGATGTCGGAATTAGGCATGCCACCTGTCCACGGACTCGTGACGTCCCGAACTACGTCACGGTCATCGGTCAATGCCCAATTGACTGTCCAAACTAAAAGTCGACAGTTTTGCCCATTCTAGGGGCAAAATCGTCATTCCGCGCTAAACGTCCAAAAGTAACCAACTAAACACCGATTCATCTAGCTAATTTGTCACTAATTAATAAGCCGATCCCGACTTCCGGGATGTGTCGTTACATCAAACCTCATCCTTTGCCTATGTTTTCTGAAGGAAAGCTGGAAAGGGAGGTGTGACGAGTCCATTGGTGGCCATGACGGCGGACAACACTCAGGTAAAGACAAAACCCGTGGAACTTCGCTTTGAAATCAAGAATGGAAGTTTATGTTTCGAGAGTTACTAAGTGAATTGTTTGATTGGCACGAGTTCTAGAGGTAAAAAGGGAACGAAAGGGCTTGGAAGCACGGGTTGTGGTGGCTGGAAACACTGGAACTGTCCGGAGGGAAACAGAACGTGTGATCTCGATTGGAAAGGTAACTTACAACCCAGAAATTCATGTTTTAATTAGTAAGATCGATCATAGACGTTAGGACGAAGCTAAAGAAATTAAAAGTAGGAAAAATGGATGAAAATTGGACGAAAACTGGCCACGCTGATTCGAGTTGCAGAGACTGGTCTGAACCGGGTCGACCAGAGGTTGCTCGTGACACTGTTCACACGCGTGGGTTTCACGTGCAGAAGCTTCCAGATGCGCATGGGGGTGCGTGAAGGGTAGTTTGGGGAATCTTCCAACACAACTTTTAAAGTATTCGATATAACGAACATTTTGGCACTGGTTTCGAGTCAATCGAATATCGGCTCGATATGTTTCGGGCTGTCCGAATGTTTTTGGCCTCGATTAGAAATAGTTAAAAATTCGAGAAAATTATGGGGCTTAAGTATGATCATTGTGAAGTAGTTAGTGACCTTATTCTGGGTTTTGGACAGGTTCGGAAAAGCCGAGGATAGAAGAATGGCCGGAAACGGCATAAGTGCGCGCGTATCGAGGCAACGATGCTATGGTCTATGAATGGACTTTGTTTTATAACTCTTGATGCATGAATATTTATTTCATAAGTTTTCTATACGTGATTCTATGATTTTGATTTATGATCTTGATGTTTTATGGTTTTGCACGTTTTTCGAGTTATTTACAGAATTTCACGATTTACGAGATTTGATGGATGTTGTGATTTGAACCTGGTTTTAATGATTTGATGTCAGGATTTGAAATATGATTTAATTCCAAAGATTTAAAAATGGATTTCGGAAAAATGACTTCGGCTTAGAGGCCCAGTTCAAAAAGTGGTTTTAAGAAACGTGTTTTCGGGTTTTGGAATCGGTTGAGAACTTGAAAGTGAAATGCTAGTTTTGGGTTCGGAATGGTTATTCCGGATGCCGGCTTACAGAATGATGGTTTCGGACTCGGATTTGGAAATGGAAATGGATATGAATATGAGTCCTCGGTTTGGATCCAGGTTCCTAATGAGATTGCGGATTCGGATTCGGATATGGATATGGATTTGCTGGATCTGGTTATTGGGTTTAAAGACCCAGATTATGATTATGACGGGGGCTGGCCCAGATTGGGTTTAAAGACCCGGATTGAGTTTAAAGACTCGGAAGTTTAAAGACTCGGATATTGATATTTCCCCCGTAGGCCTATTGAGTTTAAAGACTCGGGAGTTTAAAGACTCGGATTATATTTAGGCCTGGATTGAGTTTAAAGACTTGGGAGTTTAAAGACTTGGATAGATCCAGCAGGTTCGATGGATGGATATGTGGTTTCAATATTAGTTTTTCGATGGCTTGGGCTGAGGCCCGGGATTTGAGAAAAGGAAACTGTGTTCATTTTTTCTTACATGGTTTGCTTAACCGGAATACTGAATGGTTTTATGACCTGAATTTGATATGCATGTATTGGTTTTTAATTGGAAGGTATAAATGTACTTGTTTTACTGAACTGTTTTTGAACATATACTTTATTTTTGTCCACTCACAGTCTTTTGTGTTTTCGATACCCTCCAGGTTGTAGCGGTGCAGATTGTTGGTCGAGAGAGACGGAGACATCACACACGAAATCCACAGTAGTTTTCCGTACACTCTGGGAAGTCTGGATGCTTTTAGACGGTCAGATCGAGAATCTCCTGTCCGACTTACGTGTCACACGGAGGTTGGACGTTGGGTTAGCCTTCGTGTCAAGCGTAAGTTAGACGGGAGCAGGACTTAGCCCTTAATCCCGGGGGATTGGGGGTGGGTCCTGTAAATTGGTATCAGAGCAGGTTTTATGCGCTATGCGCGAGGTTTGGTTCCCAGAGTCGTTGGTTTGTTGACGTCGGTGTTGTGATACTACTGTGAATGTGATGTCTCGATGTGGAACAGCCTGTCAGCAACCTGGACTCGATAGAGATAGTACGTTCATTTTGGGGTTAGTTAGCGGCAGTTATTAGTGCCAGGGTGATAGTCGCTCGATACGCGGTGCAGGGTATGATGTTTTTCGGCTTAGGGTCAGGATAGTTAACGTGTTTGACACTAGAGAGGCTCGGTGGTTGGACCATAGGGTCGAATGTTTGCCAGCAGGATTAGCCTGGTTGGTAGCCGGTGAGCTACGTTTGCGTAGACTGGTCGGCCTGTGGGGCCCGAGTGTAGCCCATTGAGCTAGTGAGGTTCGTGGGCCAAGGAGGCCGGTTAACGGTGGCCTGTTGGGCTGGATGGTGTTTGGTTGACGATGGGTCAGATCGATCGAGCTTGGATTTGTACGGCTACGAGTAGCCGGATGCTTCGAATGACGGGATATAGGAAACTACTGAGTGATGTTTGTGTGTGGAGTTGCGATAAGGGATGGTCTTTGTTGGGTGTGACGACTCGAGTGTTAAGGTTATAGTGAACCAGTGGTTGTTACGGGTTTGGATAACCCGTAAGATGTAGATGATTTGAGGAAACCCTATGGGATGACTGGTTTGGATTGTGAGTACCTAAGTAAGAAACCCCAGAGTAAGAGTTTAGTTTGGAAACCGTGAGTTGGGGTTGTGGTAAACTAGTCGTTGTGGTTGGGCCGATTTACGGCTGGATTGGAAATGGTGCTGCTAGGTGCAGCCGAGGTAGTGGCTGGCTGGTGGATGACTTTGGACGAGTCTAGTGAGGGTACAACGTTGGTTGAGCATTTGTGTTACTCAGAGATGTGGAGTACGAGGACGGTTAGTTCCCCTGACCTGAGCATAGACTGAGGGTTTTGGCTCGGTAGGAGTAGAGGCTCGGGATTGGTGTGCTGTGAACACTAGATCGGAATGATGTACCATGAGTTGGGATACTTGTAAATGGTCGGATGGGCACATTGAGTCAAGGATGTGGACGGCTGTGAGGTGCCAGTGCCTGGTAGGAACCATTAATCGAGCAGGGATTGGTGATGACCATTGGAAGGTCATGTTTTGGGATGAACGGTCAGGGTGTCGTTAGCCGATTAGAGTAGCGCAGCGGAAGCACGGTGGACCTATGCTTCGTGTTGGAATGGGCTAGGTTGGTATAGTCGGGATTGACCGTCTGTGAGGATGATTTCGTGGGCTTATCCTGCTGAGTTAGAGATGTCGAGGGTGGCATTTGGGTAATGCCAAGGCCCGTGCTTGGTAATTTCTTGAGACGGGTGGTTGAGGAGTCCGAGGAGAGTGATTGTTGTTTGAGATCCTAAAAATTGGTGACCCAGTATGGAACCTCGGGAAGGTTGTTATGTGAGAATTAGGATACATGATGACTAACATCCTTTTAGAGGTGCATAAACGGTGTTAACCAACAAGCGAGTTGGTCGGTGAGGTGGTTTGATTCTGGACACATGGGTGTGATCGGTTTGAGTTGAGTATTGGATAATATAGCGGAACTGACGTAGGGAAGGTCGGTCAAATGGTAGTATCCATGTTTCGGATCGAGTTCCATGGTTGGAAAAGGTGTATATACTTCCAACCTGATTGGTATCTCAGAATCAGGAAATGTTGTTTAGATGATGAGATGTGTGATGATTCGGAGTTGGTGTTAGATGTCAAAGTATGAGGAATGGATACTTTGGAGTGGATGAAAGGATTCATTAAAAGAACTTTAGGAATTGTGACCCCCCCCCCCCCCCCCCCTTGGTCATGGTCATGGGTGAATGTGTTTGGGACTAGTAGAGTACTTGGTGACGACAGGAGTGGCCTGTGTGTCAAGGGCCGTAGGATTGTGCTAAGTTGGATTAAGACAGGATGACTTGTGATGTCCTAGTTGTGGACCATTGAGAGTTCTGTTGGAGGGTGACAGAAGGAAATGGAAAATGAGTGACTCTACGGATCGAGATGAGGTTATTGAAGAGAACCCACAATCTAGACGTGCGGTATATAAGATCGTTTGGATTTGATGTAGTGGTATGAAACCTAGTTAGTAGGACCTACTTAGGAGTGTGTGGATCGAGATGGGATTGCTTCTAATAGGTTTGAGTAGTTGTGGAGCAGGAGGATCGCCTGTAAGACACAAGTTGGATAGTTTGACCACCTGGGAATTGTGCTGGACATGTGTGGTCCGTCTCGCAGACGTATGAGTATTGGACTTGGAGCTAGTGCAGGGGCTGCCCTATGTAAGCGAGATGTGTTGAGGTTCATACTGACCAGGAGACCAGGAGACACGGAAGGGAATTGACTTGGACTTTCCCGGAAGACGTGTAGTTCAGCATAGTGATAGGGATGGATTAACTAACTATTCAAGTAAAACGTGACTGGCAGGTAGGCACGTGTTAATCGATATAGGTACGAGGAAGTTTGTGTGCCCTGGAGATCTTACTGGAGGGTGACGGGTACACTGTGGTGTTGTTGGTTGATAAGTGTACGTACCGTAAGATGACGTTGGAAGTACGTGAGGATATACTCTACGAGCTGTGTTTGAGGTATTCTAAAATATCTTTGTTTCCTTCAAGGTTCGTAGGGTTGTCCTTGCGTGTGGTTGGTGGTATGCACCATGGTTCTAGTTGGTGGCAACGGGTGCATGTACTTGGAATGTGTACGTACTGGTTCTGCAGTGGTCGGAGTCATGCTGATACTTAGACGTGCAACGTGATGCTCTGATAGAAGTGTTGGTAATCGGCTGAGTGCCGAGGTATATTGTGGACGGATGGATGATCGGCGTAGTTCCGATATGATGGATTTTTTTGATAGGGCATGTGGCTTGGAACTGAGTGACCTAGAAGAATCCGTTGATGATGACTGACAAAAGCTGGATGCTCAGGGCCATGAGTGGCTGGTGGGACCCTAGTATTGCAAGGTGTAAGCACGGATAATCAGGGTTGTGATAGGATCCAGTTGCAGACAGGTCGGGTAGGATGTGGATGAAGTTCCACAGGATGACAGTGTTGGTGGTTAGTGGAACCGCCGGTGGAAGGATTGGTTGAGTTAGGGGTTTAAGACGAGTATGTCGGCGCGGATTGCTGACGGATGTAATATGGAACATTGTACGAGTCTTGATACATAGAAGTACCGAGATTGGTAGATGTCGTCTTGTGAATGGGTGTACTTGAGTTTTGTGTTCGTTGACGGCGAACTCACAAGATGTGTCGGGACGTTGGTACGAGGTACGCTCGACGCGAAGGGATTCGGGAGTGTTAAACCTGATAATAGTGGTGCGTACATAGTGATAGTTGAGCCGTGAGTGTCGGCTGGTATGGTGTTGGAAATATCGTGGGAACGACATGGATTTGTGATGAACCCAGTGTGATTGGGACGATCTCCTGATGAACTAAAAGTTGGTTGAGTTGATTCACTAGGAGAGATGTGGTGTCAGTTTGGGGACTATCAGGATATTTTGGATTGGCAGGTGCTGGACACCGGGTAGGAGACCCAAGTGTGAGACCAGTTAGATTTTCCCCAATTAGTTACGGAAGTACGAGATTCAGAATTTCGGGGATGAAATTCTTTAAGGGGGGTAGATTGTAACGACCCGTCCTTGAAATTGGGATTAGAGTCGTTGTTAATGACGGATTAGTGAAGTTAATCGGTGATTAGTTGGATGTGTTTGGATGGACGGTGCGAAATGACGATTTTTCCCCTGGAATTGGGTAAAATGTTGACTTTTCAGTTGGACGGTCAAATGGACTTTGACCAATTACCGTGACGTAGTTTGGGATGTCACGAGTTCATAGACAGGTGGCACATCCGATTCCGACATCCGAGGACGAAGTTACAACATTCGGAAGTTCAGAGGCAATTTGGTAATTTGGTTCAAAGGGGCAAGTTGTTGACTTTTCAAATGACATGGAATTTTCACGCACTTTGAGGATCGTTAGGTAGTTCTCGAGTCCCTGAGTACAGCGACAAGCAGCACGCTGTCATCGGAGTTCGGACGACAAAGTTACAGGTCAAGGAAAACGAGGGGCAAAATGGTAATTGTACCTAATAAGGGCATTTTGGTCCTTTTCAGTGCATGGGGATTTGTACCAGTGAAAGTTTAACGTGTGGCTGCCTAGGGATAGTGACCCACCAGATTTGGGACACTTGTCCCTTGCTGGAAAGTCGTAGAACTCAGCCACCATCCTAAATTCAAGTTAAACATGGTTGTGTGTGTGTTAGTTGAAAAACAGAGTAACGGAGTGGAGGTGCAACCGTGAGGGAACCCTTCAATTTATTCGCTTGATCATCATCTTCTGGCCTTGATTTGTGAAGGAAATACAGAGAGGAGTACGGGACGAGTGTGATGGTGTTGTCATCGTGGACCATCGTGGACGGTGGCCATGATATCAAAAGAACCAGAGTAACCGTGTGCAACAGAGAGAACCCTACTCCATACCACCACTCAAACCTCATCCTTTGCCTATGTTGTTTGTAGGAAAGCTGGAAAGGGAGGTGTGACGAGTCCATTGGTGGCCATAACGGCGGACAAAACTTAGGTAAAGACAAAACCCATGGAAGTTCCCTTTGAAATCAAGAATGGTAGTTTGTGTTTCGAGAGTTACTAAGTGAATTGTTTGATTGGCACGAGTTCTGGAGGTAAAAAGGGAACGAAAGGACTTGGAAGCACGGGTTGTGGTGGCCAGAAACACTGGAACTGGCCGGAGGGAAACAGAACGTGTGATCTCGTTTGGAAAGGTAACTTACAGCCTAGAAATTCATCTCGATTGGAAAGTAACTTACAGCTGGTGACACTGTTCACGAGCGTGGGTTTCACGTGTAGAAGCTTCCAGACGCGCGTGGGGGCTCGTGAAGGGTAGTTTGGGGAATCTTCCAACACAACTTTTAAAGTATTCAATATAACAAACATTTTGGCACTTCTTTCGAGTCAATCGGACATTGGTCGATATGTTTCGGGCTATCCGAAGGTTTTAGGCCTCTGTTAAAAATACGGGAAAATTACGGGGCTTAAGTATGGTCATTGTGAAGTAGTTAGTGACCTTATTCTGGGTTTTGGACAGGTTCGGAAAATCTGAGGATAGCAGATTGGCCAGAAACGGCATAAGTGCGCGCGTATCGAGGCGACGACGCTATGGTCTATGAATGGACTTTGTTTTCTAACTCTTGATGCATGCATATTTGTTTTATATTTTTTCTATACATGATTCTATGATTTTGATTTATGATCTTGATAGTTTATGATTTTGCACGTTTTTCGAGGTATTTTTGGAATTTCACGATTTACGAGATTTGATGGATGTTGTGATTTGAACCTGGTTTTAATGATTTGATGTCAGGATTTGAAATATGATTTAATTCCAAAGATTTAAAAATGGATTTCGGAAAAATGACTTCGGATTAGAGGCCCAGTTCAAAAAGTGGTTTTAAGAAACGTGTTTTTGGGTTTTGGAATCGGTTGAGAACTTGAAAGTGGAATTCCGGGTTTGGATTCGGAATGGTTATTCCGGATGCCAACTACAGAATGATGGTTTCGAACTCGGATTTGGAAATAGAAATGGATATGAATATGAATCCTGGGTTTGGATCTGGGATCCTAATGAGATTGCGGATTTGGATTCGGATATGGATATGGATTTACTGGATCTGGTTATTGGGTTTAAAGACCCGGATTATGATTATGACGGGGGCAGGCCCGGATTGGGTTTAAAGACCCGGATTGAGTTTAAAGACTCGGGAGTTTAAAGACTCAGATATTGAAATTTCCTCCGTAGGCCTATTGAGTTTAAAGACTCGGGAGTTTAAAGACTCAGATTATATTGAGACCTGGATTGAGTTTAAAGACTCGGATATTGCTAACTCCTTTTGTACAATCAACAACAGATAGGCTAGAAACAGCTCTGGAATTCATAGGGGGCTAACAATGGTGACATGACAAGACCCAACCCGGAAAACCCTAAATATCCCATATCAGTGTCCTGCTCCCATCTGACAAGTAACCTCCAGTACCAAAACTACCCTCGAACCCTGTCAGACCATGAATGCTAGCATACTTGCATGCTCATTCCCCCGCCCAACAAACAACCTCTATTCTCGTGCAATGACCTTTGAGGGTTTCAAAAACCAAGAAAAATGTGTGAGTAGACGAAAATAAAGGTTTATAAAAACATATTATTCAAAACATATCATTTACCCTCCGTTTAATAAAGCAATGCTTGCATCAAATTTACGAATAAAATATCACTCTCAAAATACGAGCAGTAACTAGAAAATCATAGCTTCCCAACCTGCCAACACAAAACCATCTCAAGTACCACACATAAAAGCCAGTATGCCAACGCAACCACATCAGTACACAAAACCAGTCACATTAAACCCAACAACACATCAAACATCCAATCACATCAACTGACCCAACCTTGAAGTCTGCAAGCTGAAACATCATATCAAATGTACACTACCGGTAGGCTAATTTCAATCGGGAATTACGAAGCCCTGCTCGATGTCCAAGGGTGGACCAGCTAAGGAATTACGGAGCTCGGCTAGACATTTGATTCACGGTCCTACTCTCAGGAATTACAGAGCCCCAAGCTCGACGTCTGAGACAAGTCTTGGGAATGAAGGAGCCCAGCTCAATGTCCGAGAGCATGCATCACAATTGGCATCACAAGAAGAGTCTTCACATCACAACTCACATCATCATACATCATCACAAAGATCTCAAATACCAAGGGACCATATAAAAAACAATTCAAACCATCATCCAATACCTCGGGCCTAAGCCCCAACATCACGACTAAATCAAAACCTCATAGAAAGAGTCATTAAAATATTCCAAAAAATCACATAAAATCCCAATTCATCAATCACACATCATCTCAAACATCACAATCATCTCATATACCAAAAAATCACAAGTCCATATCAACTACAATTCAAGACCAAAACCAAACCACAACTTATTGAGGAACCGGGGTTTAATAAACCCAATTTCCTCGTAAAACATTTTAAAAACACTTTCCTCATAATAAATCATATAAAACCCCTATAAAAATGCATGCATATGGTTTAAGAAAACAAAAGTCCACTCAAACATACTTTTCGGGAGATCGAACCGAACCGTACGCTTTTCTGAAAAAACCCGAGAACCTCAATTCCAACCAAAATCACTTCTAAGGGTTACTAATCATCCCAATTCATTTCCATATTAATCCCATAATTTTTTGAGATTTTTAAACATATTAAAACGGACCCTAAACATTCGGACAATCAAAACTATCCCAATATGATGTCAATCGGCCCGAAGATTGTACCTTCAAATTCGTAACGTCGGATACTTTATAAACGATGTTAATACCTCTTCTAAAATCACCTCCATTGGCCCCCACGCGCCACCTGAAGAGGCTGCATGTGGAAGCCACACGCCTAACCACTGTTCATCGTCTCCTACCTCGCGCCAGACCCGGTTGTCTGCAAACTGGGGGATCCCAACCCGCGAGTTCAACCCAGGTAGAAAGCCGTCATTTTAACACCTTTGCTCACATTTTAAGCCCATAATTCATCTAAATAGCACCAAAAATATATAAATGAACCGAAAATGGCTGAAACTCACCTCGATGGCCTGTTTTGAATCCACGCACTTCGGTCGTGGGTTTCAAGTTTGTGCTACCTCGTTCATGCGTCCTAGAACCTCTAGTTCTCATTCCAAAACAATCACAAGACTTCCAGGAGCTCACGTAGTGCCTTAAATCCCAAGTTATGGGCTTGAAATCAGGAAGCTCGAAATACAATCTCACGGGTCCAAGTTCCTCATTTCACTGTTTCATCATTTTTCTCACGGTTTTCATGATCTTTTCTTCCTCTCGTCTTTTTCTTCAACTTCCCTCACTCCCAGCATCTTTTTCAGGTCCCTCATCACTTAGTCCCCTTTTCTCTTTCTCTCTCTCTCTCTCTCTCTCTCTCTCTCTCTCTCTCTCTCTCTCTCTCTCTCTCTCTCTCTCTCTCTCTCTCTCTCTCTCTCTTTTTCTTTCTCGCGACCAACACCATCCATGGTGTTCGGCCCATGGCCATAGAACCTTTACCAGCACACACTCACACGTTTATATGTAGAAGGGCAAGTCGGTGGAGGGGAGGGCATACCAGAACCATCCACAGTGGGACATTTGTCTAACTCCAATTAGTTCACATTACCCAATGTCCAAATTGCCCTTAATGTACAAATTGCCAAAATGCCCCTAGGGTTTCATGACCCGAAACGACCTCACACGATCTCCAATTTTGACTTTCCAACTGTTGATGTACTCGGGAGGCTGAGACTTTCGTAAAGGTATTTTCGGAATAATAAAAAATCGTCTAGATTAAAAAGTCAACTCGTTGAAGGTCTGGGTCGTTACAATCTACCCCCCCCCCCCCCCCCCCCCCCCCCCCCCCAAAAAAAAGAAATTTCAAAACTGACCATTTCATGTGCATATTCCAATTGGACTCAAAACTCAATCATCAGTATAACCATAACGTCAAGATTGCCAACTCATTTTCAAGAATAACCAACTTATTGTCTCAAACATCTAGAACTTCATAAGTCACAATATTGTAATATTAGTACTATACGGAAGTCAAATCGACCATTGCACCTAAGCAACACCCGGACACAAAACCATTTTCACAATCACGAGTTCGAATCATCGTTATCTCCACAATAATTTCACTAATACACACCCATCTCATTTCAAGTACCTCAAAGTATTACAAGTATTTATATTAAAAACTGTCCTAAAATCGGACTCAACATCGCTTAACTAAGCCACAACTACTTAATACCTTGTGTATGTTTAGCATCTAATTAGCTCACTAAAGTGGGGTGCATCATTCAACAACCAAACTATTAACTAGGCCCACATTACAATAAACAACAACACAAGGTATAACTTTTATTTCAATCCTACCCATCAACTCTCAATAATTTCTTCACTCCTCAACTAAGAGTCAATAACCACATACGCTCCAATCTTGTAATCACAAACCATAGTACATGGAGCGATTGCAGTCATAACAATATTTCCGTTATTTTGTAAGACGAACACCGAGATTGACATACTCACCTCACATCTTAGCATCACAATTTAAACCCATAAGTCAAAGCCTCGACCAAGCTAAAACCTCAATTTCCAAATCCATAGACATCGGGCCAAATAACTAACTTAGTCACGATCAAATACACATTATGTCATACCAAGCAAAAATATTACTAGGCTAACACCATCATTCTGAAGTCCACATCATAACCACAATTTTCACATACAATCTCATAACTAGAATGAATCTCAACCCCTATTCAACTTCATATTTACTAGTGATTCCAAACATTATCGAACTTGAGTTCATTTCGAACTCATGTTTACTATGAAAAATCATAATCTATGAGTTCATGATCGATATCTTTTGATGCATAAAATGTATCAACGAGACTGTAAAAGCATGCATGCACATCAAGACACAAGAATGTAGGTGGGTCACCCAAATCGGGCTACGTCCATGGTGTTACCTCACTCTCATTAATAATATGATATTTTGTACATGTACATGATGCTATGAGCCTTTGAGAGATAGTAGTGTTTGTGGAGAGGATGGAGAAGGAGAGTCCCCTTGAATGAGGGAAGAGGTTCCCTATTTTTAGGTAAGAGCTAGGGTTTAGTTCATGGGCCTAGTGATGGGCTGTTAAGGCATGGACCTTGATTGTGAGTTTTGTGTAATTTTTCAAGCCTTCGTGATCCAATGTAGTGTTTTGGCAAGCTCGTTGCTTGGTCAGATGTAGCGTCAATAATATCCAACAAAGACATTATCATTCCCTTTTTTTTACCGGCATACCAATATGTCACCATTTCATTCCCGAATTAAACACAAGAATTCTATCATGACATGTATACGTTTTTCTTCCTGTTTCATTATATGAAAAAATAGTTCTTCAACTCTTCAGTTATTTTGATAACCATCCAACTGTCATCTCCACATCAATATTCTATTACATCTGAAGTTTCTATATCACCAAACCTTATCAGAAGGGCTCTTAAAGAAATGCTAATGATAACCACTTACCTTATACTTTCAAAAATTCCATAAGGTCCTATACGAATAAGAGTTTTGCACAATACTATCTATACGCTTCCCTAATAATTGGGTAGTTTCATTAAACTATTCATATACTTCCTTAAATTCCAATTAACATATTCACTGTTACAACTTCATGCAGTTGACTTAAATTCTCGATTGATTTCCAATCCTCAAAATCAAACATTAGTCACAGTATTAATGCAATGTATAGAAACTCAGAAACCTCACATCCGAGTACATTCCAGAGTTACTAGACACCCGAAGGAAATCAACAACACATTAAAGGATTAGTTCATGTAGGATCATCAAATCCAATGAACTCATCCTCATAAATAATTATGCCTCAAATCACAAAATACTTCAACAAGGCTTGAATTCAAACATAAAATTTCCAGGGAAAATTTCCATAAATCATCATGTCATAGTGTCCAGAAATCATGTATTAAATCAAAGTTCTTCCAATCGTATCAACTCATTTCTCAATTCATTTCCATCAAATTATAAGATAAATAGCCAAACACAATTAGTAATACATAAAAAAAAATCAAATCCTTAATTCATACTACCTTATCTGTGAGCACTTAGGGGTTAGAATGTTCTCTTTCTCCCTTAAGGTATTATCCACCTCACACTTTCCTTTAAACAACCAAGTAGCATACATCTCATAATCAAGAGGTCGAATATCCCATTCAAGCTCAACGATAAGATAACCCTGTTACAAAGCACAACCATAGTCATACATTCAACCCACAACAACCAATCTCCTTATTACTCATATCAAAGATCATAAGGCCATAGCAGCCATCACACACCTTATCTATGAGGCACTCCATTCTATGGCGCACTATCCAACTTATGAATCTACTAGCTCTCGAATTCACTTCCTTCATGATTATCTATAACCAAGACTCTTCTTTCTCTCTATTTTCACATTCCCTTCAACATGTCTTTCATTGTATTCACACAATCTTTCCACAATATTTTCTCACCCCTAAGGAATTACATTACTAATTCAAAGAACACGTATTAGATGTATACCACAGAACTTGTTAGGGTAAAGTTCCTTATTACAAATCCAGAGCATTCAACTTACCTTCACCACTTTCCTAAGGGATGTAAGGCATAAGTGAGTCCCAACAACGACATTAGCAACATATTCTAGCCCTACTCATAGAACGATCGATTTGGGGAAACTTCCCTTATTTATTCAACTTACGATTCACCATTCCACTATCCCAAATTGCTTAGCTTGTAAAGATATATCTCATGTCTAAGATAGGAGGAAGGTGTATTTCTAGCCATACTGTCATTTCTTTCAATCAACACAAAACCATGACATTAGCAACATATTCTAGCCCTACTCATAGAACAATCCATTTGGGGAAACTTCCCTTATTTATTCAACTTACGATTCACCATTCCGCTATCCCAAATTGCCTAGCGTGTGAAGATATATCTCATGTCTAAGACAGAAGGGAGGTGTATTTCTAGCCATACTGTCATTTCTACCAATCAACACAAAACCATTACACTTGATGCACTCAATTGTAGCACGTTTGCCTTCCGGTTTTTCACATCTTTTATTCCCGCATCACAATTTACATTCAAGCCACAACAAGATATTCAGACTCCTAGTGAAGTTCCTCTTGATATTCTCAATCCAACAATTTTTTTACCGTTACATATTAACCAAAACACCACCACACATGTCAGATCCGAAAAAGAACCTTAGTCACTCTAGTTTGCAAAAACACCTATTCCAATCAAGGAATACAAATTCACCCTTCTCCTTCAGGTCTAACATACCAACCATTCCATCGACTTCCACCAGTGAGCTCACTTGTTGTAACGACCCGTCCCGAATATCGGGATTTAATAATATTTAATTGTGATTTACTAATCTGGGATTAGTTGAGCGATTTCGGACGAATTGTGCAAAATGACCGTTTTGCCCCTAGGCGTGGGCAAAACGTTGACTTTTCATTCGGATGGTCAAACGGACTTTGACCGATGACCGTGACGTAGTTTGGGACGTCACGAGTTCATAGACAGGTGGCACGTTCGATTCCGACGTTCGTGGCGAAAGTTGTGATGTACGGAAGTCCAGGCGCATTTTCGTAATTTGGACGATATAAGGGTGAATGTTGACTTTTCGACCGGGATGTCCGATGGCCGAGGACCAAGGACCGTTACGTAGGTATCGTCGATACGAATCCAATGACAGGCGGCACGCATCAATCGGAGTCCGTATGATCGAGTTACGGGTCAGGATGCGTGAGGGGCATTTTGGTAATTTACTGCACAAGGGCAGAATGGTAATTTCACGGGTGTTTGAACGGCTACTGTAGCACCGTGGAGGGAACATGGCCAGCGCACGGGTGGTGCGTTTATGGAGCAAATTGATGGCCTAAAACTATTGTTTATAGGTTGTATGGATTGTTTAGTGGCATTGTGCGATGCCAGGCCGTGTGGGACGGTGGATTTAGCCATTAACTATGGCTGGTGCACGATGAAAAGCAGAGTGCTTCCCACATGTGTTCAGCCTTTCCAGGGCCCAATTGAGCGGATTGCAGTGGGCAATGTAGTTATGGGACTGAGTGAAGTGTTCTGGGATTGAGAATGAGAGGAAATGAGCAATTTTGGTGTGGAATTGTTCAAAAACCCGAAACTGGTTTTTGAAGAGTTCAATATCGAATTTCGGTTTTCAGGCCAGCCCAGGGCAAATTGATGATTCATTTTGTTCTCTGGGATCATTTCCAGTCGAACCAGATCAAATGAGGCAAGTTTGGAAGCTCCTAGGGCCGTGAACGGACGAGGTGGACGGCCGGAAAACTCAAGCTTGAGTTGTGACGATTGAGGTATTGTCGAGTTCAATTAATCATGCTAATTAGTTCGTATTAGTCCTTATTAACTTCCTGTGAAGTTAATTTGATAATGGTTGAGGATTGGAGGAGTTTTGGTGATCGACCCGTTTTGGGTGATCACGGGTTGTTGACACGATTGATCGATGGTTGATGCTAATCATGGACACATAACTGAAATTAGTGGATTGATGATTGTTGTAGGATCAAGAACGGATTGAATTGATATCGAATTGAGGGTGATTGAACCGGATCCTATCGCGGGCTTTTCGACCCGTTTACCAGACAAACGGGTGAAGAAGGAACACTGTAGCAGTCACTGTAGCAGGCGCGTGGCTTTCACGCGCAGCCACTCACGGCGGCGCGTGACGGCGCGTGGGCACGAATCTCGAGGTAAGGTCAACATGACTTTTGTCCTATACAATGTAACGAACATTTTGGGATTGGTTTCGTGTCGATCGGATCCCGTTTCGTTATTGTTCGGGATGTCCGAAGGTTTTAAATCCAGTTTAAAAATACTTAAAAATTCGGGAAAATTACGGGACTTTAATAGGATGTTAATGTTGAGGTTAGTGATCCTCTAAATTGATTTGAACAGGATTGGGAGTCCCGGTGATAGTGATGTGGCCCGGGAAGGCCTATGGCACGAGTATCGAGGCGCTCGGTTAAACGGTCTGTGAGTGGACATTGGTTTTATAAATTCGATGCATGCATAACTGTTTCATGATTGTTATAATTGTGATTATATGATTTATTTTGGATATCAGTGAATTTATATGTTTTCACGCATTTCGAGGCGATTTACGTGTTTGCACGTGAATCGAGGTTTTCTGGATTTGCACTGATTTCCATAAATATGGATGGATATGATTTCATGAAACGGTTACGGATTTGTTAAAATGAATCGGGCCAGGGGCCCAGTTAATTTGTTAATCGGGCCAGGGGCCCAATTGAATTATGAAATCGGGCCAGGGGCCCAGTTAACTGATGAATCGGGCCAGGAGCCCAGTTGACTTGTATATGTGATTTCGGGTCGGGGACCCTAAAATGGAATTGAATAAACTATTTCGGATTTGATTCAACTATTTGGACTTATGACAGTTTTATGGAAATTCGGGGCAGGGCCCTTGTGATATTTTGGAAATGAATAATTGAATGTGTTCCATAAAACCATCTCGATATGAGGATATTTATATCCTGGTCTCCTCCAAGTGTCGGGGACACTGGAGAAGTCACGGTGCATTGCCTGCGAGGGCTCATTGTACGGAGCTACCGGACCGTATAGTGATCCAGGAGCAGGATTGCTGGACGTCAAGGACGTCAGACATCGGGGATGTCAGAGATATGGACCCGGTGAGACCCCGGGCAGCACGCGTTGCTTAATACCGTGAGATATGACGTCTGGAACGTCAAGCGTCTAGGACGCTAGGCATCGGGGATGCTGGAGATGGAAAAAATAATAAATGAATATTACTGGATTGACGAAATAACTCTTGGATTGACTTTTGGAATTTGAAACTATGCTTGGGTTTCCGGGCTAAGGCCCTAATGGTTATTTCAAAATAAATATGGGATTATTGGTTTTTGGTGCATGCATATGATTTTACTGAGGGGCATAAATGTCTTATAAATGTTTTAAACAGACTTGTTTATTTTCGTCCACTCACAGCTTTTGTTTTCAATGCCCTTCAGGTTGATACCGGATGCAACTGCAGCAGAGACTTGAGCATCGCACACCTCCTCCATCGATCCTTACGCACTCTGGAAGCCCGTTTGGGCAGTGGCAATAGGTTATCCGTTGTCTGACACCTCTTGTCAGACGGGAGCATGGCACATCCCGTGGTAATCCTAGGGGGATTGGGATGGGTCGTGTCACTTGTTGCCTTAAAATTATACAATTATTTCCCCTTATCAGTATGTAGCATCCACTATTCATACCACTAATTCAATCCAACATCACAAATATTAAGGAACACATTATCATACAACACAAATACATTTTGACTAGTTTAGGTAAGTTGCCTAAACAACACATATCACATATATTCAATTCATATCTAGTTTCAAAACTACCCGGGACTCCTATTCTCATCTCACTACTAGGCCGTGCACGAGGCTCACATCTCGGAGGCATGACAATTTGAAGCACATATCAGCACCCAAGCTATGATACCAAGCTGAGAGGACCTAACCCGGAAAACCCCAATTATCCCATATTCGGGTCCTGCTCCCGTCTGACAGGAAATCTCCAGTACCAAAAGTACCCTCGAACCCTGTCAGACTAGGAATGCTTCATACTTGCGTGCTCATGCCCTCGCCCAACAAACAACCTCGACTCTCATGCAACGACCTTGGAAAGTTTCAAAAACCAAGAAAAATGTGTGAGTGGGTGAAAATAAAGGTTTATAAAAACATATTATTCAAAACATATCATTTATCCTCCGTTTAATAAAGCTATGCTTGCATCAAATTTAAGAATAAAACATCACTCTCAAAATATGTTTAACTAGAAAATCATAGCTTCCAAAACCTGCCAACACAAAACCATCTCAAGTACCACACATAAAAGCCAGCATGCCAACATAACCACATCAGTACACATAACAAGTCACATTAAACCCAAAAACACATCAACTAGCCAATCACATCAACTGACCCAACCTCGAAGTCTACTAGCTGAAACATCATATCAAATGTGCACTACCGGTAGGCTAATATCACTTGGAAATTACAGAGTCCAGCTCGACATTCGAGGGTGGACCGGCTCAGGAATTACGAAGCCCGGCTCAACGACTGAGTCAAGGTCCTAGTCTCAGGAATGATGGAGCCCTAGGCTGGACGTCTGAGACAAGTCTGGGGAATGACGGAGCCCAGCTCAACGTCCAAGACCATGAATCACAATCGGCATCGCGAGGAGGGTCTTCACATCACAACTCACATCATCATACATCATCACAAAGATCTCAAATACCAAGGGACCACATCAGCATCAATTCAAACCATCATCCAATATCTCTAGCCTAAGCCCCAACATCACGACTGAATCAAAACCTCGTAGAACGAGTTAATAAAAATTCTAGAAAATCACATAAAATCCCAATTCATCAATCACACATCATCACAATCAATACACATCATCATAAACATCACAATCATCTCATATACCGAGAAATCACAAGTCCATATCAACAACAATTCAAGATCACAAACCAAAATCAAAGTCTCCCGGCCAAAGCCCAAAACCACAACTCATTGAGGAACCGGGGTTTAATAAACCTAATTTCCTCGTAAATTTTTTTAATAACACTTTCCTTAAATATTCAGAAAAATTCCCAAGAAATCCATATAAATCGTATGTAACCAATCATAAAAAAATTCTCATAATAAATCATATAAAAACCCTATAAAAATGCATGCATAAGGTTTAAGAAAACAAAAGTCCACTCACACGAACCTTTTGCATGACTGAACTGAAAATCATGTTTTTCCGTAAAACCTGAGAACCTCAATTTCCGCCAAAATCACTTCTAAGGGTTACTAATCATCCCAATTGATTCCCATATTAATCCCATAATTTTTTGAGATTTTTAAACGTATTAAAATGGAACCTAAACATTCGGACAGTCAACACTATCCTAAGACGATGTCCGATCGCCCCAAAAATTTTACCTTTAGATTTGTAACATCGAATACATTAAAAATGACAGGACCCGACCGGGGTACATAAGAATTGTACATTCGAGTCCTGCTCCTGTTTGAAAAAAAACCTTACAAGACAAGGGAAACATAACATGTAACACCCCAGAAATTTGAGGATTTTATTAATGTAAATTATTGAATGAATTGACGTTTTTACCCTTGTGAATTGTATTGCCAAATTGTTGACTTTTTGATGGGTGGGTAAAACGGACTTTGACCAATGACCGTGACGTAGTTCGGGACGTCACGAGTCCATTGACAGGTGGCACGTCCAATTTGGATGATCAGAGAAAAAGTTATGACTATCGGAAGTTCATGGGCATTACCGTAATTTGGACGTTTGGGGGCGAAAATGTTGACTTTTCGTTTGGAAACTAATTTTCACATGACTCAAGGACCGTTAGGTAGGTCCCGATGCCTTGAGTCCGTAGACAGGCGGTACGCCGAAATCGGACTCCGTACGAGGAAGTTATGGTCAGAAACGTGAAATCAGGAGGTTTACGTCTCGGTTTTCGTGTCGATTATTTTATTCTGATATTGTGATTGGAGGACACCTGGATGAGTAACAAGTGTCACTCATCTATTGGCTAGATTGGATCAAGCTCCACTAAGTAATTAATTACAATTAAATCCAACTTTTAATTTCAGCCATCCATCTAAAGTACCTCAGACTTAATCTGAACCCTTAATCTCATTTCTGACATTGAATCTGGACCCTCCATTTCATGTTATCAGATTCCCTCCCCATACTATATATTTCTTACCCGAAATGCACACCCACGATCCATTCAAACTGTGCACCAGCTCATCACCCACTCTCTGTGTCCGTGGGAGTGAGACTCACTGGTGAGGCTGAGTGACAGTGGTGATCACGGCGGCAGACGGCGGCGAGGTAGGCAGTCCTAAAACCCGAAACTGTTTTGAAAACTCAGAATTTGGAAGCTTGACTTTCGAGGTATATTTTTAATTTTTTTTGACCCTAATCGACTCTCTAGACTGTTAGGAACCTCTAGGGCTTGGTTTTGTGATCTGTGGTGACCTGAACAGAGGTTAAACGGCGTCGGGAAACCCAGATTCTGTTCATCGAGGTAAGTCTTCAATCCAGGGCTTGTTTTATGATTTTAATTAGATTGAACTCTTACTGGGATTGAGATGAGCATCTAGGAAGAAATTAGACATAAAATGGTTGAGAAATTGAGGATTGGTGATCGGGTCAGATCGCAGGTCTAATCGACCCAGTTGTAGAGGAACGGGTTGACTCGTCAAGAGGACAGTGGTGATGACGTGGCACCCTGTCAGACCTGTCAGGTGACGTGGACCACTCTTCAGGCGACATGTGTCACATTTCAGTGCACAGTCAGCACTGACATGTCAGTGACGTGGCCCAATTAGGGACTGCCACGTGTCACTGACATGTTAGTGACGTGGACCAGTGTCGTGCTGACACGTGGCACATGTCAGATCTAACACGTGGCCTGACAGATCAGTGATGTGGACCAATCAAGTGTTGACACATGGCACCTGTCAGAGTCTGACACGTCAGACCTGACAGCTGTTAGATGACGTCATGCCGACGTCAGCAGGACTGTTCCTGCATTGACCAGAGCGTTGACCGGCGCGTGTGGGCGCGTGTGAACAGTATTTTTGGTGGGACCACCACCATTCTTTAGGTTTCGACAATCCGGATCCAATGGCGGTGGTTTCGGGTCGATCGGAGATCATTAAGTTGGTCAAAATAAGGTTTTATTACCTCGGGAAGCGCGTTCGGGCGGCTTTTTTGGGCCGGTTTCAGTCTAGGGTTTCATGGTTGAATGTTAGGGGTTTATATTGACCTTTACATATACTTTGGACATGACAGGGATTGTATAATTGTACCAGGTCGAGGGTATACGTTCGGTTTTCAGTAGGATTGTACTATGAGTGGGCCCGATTTCATTAAACGCTTGCATGCTTAAATGTTTTCTGATTTACTTATATATTCACATGCTGGAATCAAGAAACGGTTTTGATGATATTGAAATTATGATTATGGCACGTTTCACGGTATTTGGGTTTGAGACCCGTTTTGGTGAAACTTAAAGATTGGTTTGGATTTTATCTATGTATTTATGTTTTTCATGTGGATATCAATAAAATGTATTTGGTACTGCACTGTATAGATCCATTCTTGTGATACTGTCTCCTCCGGATGTGGTACCCCGGAGTGGTCACGGCGCATTGCCTGCGAGGGGTCATTCTACGGAGGAACCGGACCGTAAAATGACTCAGGAGCAGGATTGCTTATTTGACGTCAGGGACGTCGAGCGTCGAGGACGCTAGGCATTTGAGATGTCGTACCCGGACAGGGTTCGGGGATTGGATTAGGGATTGAGACCCCGAGTGGCACGCGTAGCCTTGGGACTGTGACCTTAGTGAACGTCAGGGACGTCAGACATCGGAGATGTCAGGATTGGAGTGTATAGTGCAGTGGTTAAAATTATGTTTATGGTTTTATTACATGCCTTATGATTCATATTATATAATTTATGGTTTAAAATTCTGATGCATGCATGTTTAGAAAACGGAGGGGTAAATTATATGTTTTACTTATTAAACGGTTTTATAAACTTGAGTTTCGGCCCACTCACCCTTATTGCTTTGGTAACCCATCCAGGCGGTGCTACTGAGGTAGAGGAGGATCCTGAGGCTGAGACATAGATCTACTTCTGCGTACCTGAACCTCTGTTGGGTGGTTTACCTGCAGGTTTATTTTAGAGTCGTGCTCGCAACTTGTAATTTTGGATTTCATCCCTTGTCTGACATCTGTTTATTTCGGATTTGATGTATAACTTTTATTTGGTTATTTATGCATTTGAATGGTTGAGGTTGAAATTGGTATGTTATTTTGGGTGTCAGACGGGAGCAGGACACGTCCCCTTGTGGTCCCTGCGGGATCGGGATGGGTCCTATCATAACATTTCTTTAGTTAATGCCTCCGCCTCTCGAGCCTTGATTCCCGTGCAGTAGCCCTAGAAAGTTACAAAATCAAGAAAACGTGTGAGTGACAAAAAGAAATAGTTTAAAATCATAATTTGAAAACATCCATCCTTTACCCTTTATTTTCCAAAACCATGCATGCATAGAAAACCATTTTATTATGATTAGAACGAAATGCAGTTTTATATTTCTTGAAATAAGTGAAAACCATAAAACCAGATGTTTTGAGATAACACCTCATCAACCCACAAAACTCACAACCAAACACGACTCAACACATCAATCACATCAAATCCATCCTCAAAGCACAATATCAAACACCAATGCACTGCCCCAGTGGTAGGCACACCATGATATGACCCATCCCGATCACCTTGGGACCACCCGGGGATGTGCCATACTTCCGTCTGACAATAACCCTAGAAAGTACAAAAACTACCCTTAACATGTTTTAAATTAACATAACAGTAATTAAACATAAACGAATTCGGGTTCTAAAATTTCATACCAAGGATAATACAACACAAAATATGAGAACAATTGTCAGGTTACAAAAACAGTGCTCAACCTACCCAAACAGATGATACAACTATGCGTCGATCTCCAGATCATCCTCTACCTCGATGTCATGTCTTGCAGGGGTCAAAAAAACCATGAAAAGGTGAGTGGGTTGAAAAATAAACAATAGTTCAAAACTATTTATAGATAATAAAATAATGATTTACCCTCCGTTTTCAAACATGCATGCATTTGAGTCAAAACATAGGCAATAATAACTGAGTATTAAACTCATATAATCTCATATAATTGAATGTATAAACCAGACCACCTCCTTTGGATATGTTTTGGACAGGCCGAATACTGTGATTTAGCTTCGGAACAGGTTTAAGCGGTTCGATTGCGAAACGAGGACCATGCGTAAGTGGGCTTTTTATTTCTAAATGGATTGCATGCATAACTGTTTTCACTGTTTTACTATATGATTGGATTTGGATTATTCTGGATATTGTTGATTGATGATTTAAAGGTTTTGACGATCCATGAACAGTGACAATGAAATTCCTTCTCCGTTTTCTCTCAACTCATGCCACCTCCTTCCTCAAAACCAACTCTTGTGAGTTCGTACTGGTGCTAAGAATAGGTTAGAGTCATCAGGAACCCCCAACAAATGTCAAAAATCAATTTTCCAAAATTGGGTCAAAACACAGTTTCGGGTTCTTACTTCCTCCGTGGTCTGCCGCCGTGCTAGCTCGTCACCGTTTTCCTTCCTCGTCCCCTCACTCTCACCCACTCAGTCCTAATGATGAACACACGAGATGATGAAGCAATATAGTTGTATGGTGTTTGTTTTTTGTGTGTTTATGGTTTAGAGAGTAATGAAGATAATGAGGCGATAATTGAAGGAAAATGATGATATTTGAACCCTAATATCATATCCAAACCCATAGGGGAATGGACCAATGGGATGAGTGACACTTGTCACTCATCCAAGGGTCCCACCAAGATATTTTAGCCAATCAAAATCAGCCATGTGTTTAAATTCTCGGAAATCATAAATAGTGCCGATTTCGCTTCCGTGACCATAACTTTTTCGTCCGACGTTCGATTTCGACGTACCGCTTGTCTACAGACTCTTAATGTCCCGATCTACGTCACAGTCAGTGGTCAAAGTCTAAAAGGTAACCCGAGTCAAAATTAAACATTCCCCTCCCCATTAGGGGCAAAATGATCATTTTACATTAAATATTCGAAATTACAAATTAAATACGGTTTGGGTTGTTATAATCTACCCATCTTACATAAAATTCGTCCTTGAAATTTACTCAAATAGATGTGGATATTGTTCCCTCATCTAAACCTCTAGTTCCCACGTGGCTTCTTCCACGTAATGGTTCCGCCACAATACTTTCACCAAAGGAATCGTCATGTTCCTCAAAACCTTGTCCTTCCAATCTAGAATCTGTACTAGTTGCTCCTCGAAGCTCAAATCGGTCCTAAGTTTCAAAGGTTGTTCCGGTAAGACATGTGATTCCTCACGCACGTATTTCCGAAGCATCGATACATGGAACACATCATGCACTCTAGAAAGTTCATGAGGTAAAGCCAACCGGTACGCTACCGAACTAATTGATAGGTCCTCAAATAAGCATTATTTTATATTATTTTATACCCTTTATACTTGACTTTTAATATTAAAATATTAAATAATTAGATAAATTAATTTATTTTGTGTTATTTTTGTTTAAATAAATAAAGTTTGTAATTTGGAGTATTTTGGCGAAAGAATCTTCCCGATCGGAATTATAACGAAGAAATTATGGACGAATTTCGGTGAAATATTACTAAATTAACTAAATAAATTAATTAATTTTTATTTTGCAGCCCAGCCCAATCCGTGCAGGCCCGGCTGCACAGCCCAACACGCGCCAGGCCCAGCCCGCACATCCACCAGCCCAGCGGACCCGTCGACAGGCGCTGGCCGATCTGCTGTTCCTCCATTCGGCGCGCGCTTGTCGATCTCCCAGGCACCGTCTCAGCAGCAGCCCGCCGAGCTCCAGTCCCTCCATTCAGCAGCCTCCAGCCGAAATTCCATTCCCTTTTTCAGCAGCCCTCTGTTGAATTATTTTCCAGCAGCTTCCACCTAATTTCCACCCAACTTCCACCCAAATTCCTTCCACTTTCCAACCCAATTTTGCAACTTGACAACTCAAACCACTTCTAAACATCATCACTAATCTTTATTACTCATCATTCCATTATTTAACATTTTTTATTGTATTTGTTTATGTATTTTTGATAGCTTTTTCCACCTATAAATAGGGCTTCAATTCTTGTATTTTGGGGAGTCCCCAATTAGTTTCATTCTTCCATTTCTTTCATTTTTCTTAGTTCTAGTTCTTAGTTAGTTCTTTTGTTTCTCTCTTTTGAGAGACATTTTTGGGGACCATTTTAACTTCTTGTAGATTTTCTTATTAATTAGCTTTCTTTTAATTCTTGTTCTTAATTTATGTTATTTTTATTTTTCTTAATTTCATTTCTTCTTTACTTTGTTCTTGTGATATTTCTTTGAGATCTCTTAAACACATTTTTATGCTTTCCTTAAGAAATACCTAGGCCAAGTAATTCTAAGGCAATTCAAGAGTTTTAAGACCGAATTCCTCGTATTTCTTCTTCCATCTTCACAAGTTTCCTGCCGCTGTTCGGTGATTCTTGTGAAAATCCATACTTCTCTACTTAAATTCTTGTTATTGTTATTGGTTTTACTTATAATTCAATATATGTGTTGGTATTTTCTTTCTAACATTTGTAAGTAAGAATGCAATCTCCATGTGTTTTACTTTTTGAGTTTCTTTTACTTCATATGTTTTAGTACTTAAACTTCAATTCGAAACTAAATGTTGATCCGCTGTTCGGGGCATTTAGGATAGAGTTGAAGAGATTTAATGTTTGATCGCTGTTCGGCGCATTAAATCACTTACTTAAGGTGAATCATATTGTAAGTAATAATCCGCTGTTCGGTGCATTTATAATATGAAAAATGTATGCATGTATTTGAGATGATTAAGGTATGATTTCGTGATTGGTTCAATATGAGCATGATGTTAGAGTGTTGGTAAAAATATGTGTTTGAAGAAAATTCACTAGTACAAAGGTTAAAGTAGAAGTAGAATTAAGTATTTAATTATTTTTACTTGTTTTCTTTATTTTATATTTACAACTCTTTTCAAAACCCCCCTTTTCAATTCTTTATTCTTTTATTCTTTTATTCTTTTATTCTTTTATTCTTCTTTTCTACTTTTAGTTTATTATTCTTTGATTCTTTCATCTCTTTATTCTTTTATTCTTTAATACTTTTAGTTTATTATTCTTTGATTCTTTAATCTCTTTATTCTTTTATTCTTTAATACTTTTAGTTTATTATTCTTTGATTAATTAATTCTTTAATTCTTTTATTCTTTAATTCATTAATTCTTTAATTTGTTAATTCTTTTATTATTTAATTATTTAATTCATTAATGTATTCATTATTCATTTATTCATTACTCTTTCCCACTAACACATTATTAATGTTCCCTAATTTCCCCGGTTAAGAACGATCCCTATTTACCAATACTACATCTACACAAAAAGGGTTTAAATTGCACAATACTCAAATTACGTGTTTAATTTAATGCGTAGTTTGGGCGTAGTCAATTTTTGGCGCCGTTGCCGGGGAAATTGAAAATAATTTTAATTTGTTAGTGTATGTATATAAATTGTGCATATTATACTTGTTTATAAATTTTACTTTTGTTAATATTATATTTGTTTATAACCCTTACTTACTTGTTTATATTTTATTTATCCATCTTATTTTTGTTCTTATTATTTTTGTTTATAATGTTCATACTTTACTTATTCATAGTTTCTAATTTATACTTGTTCATAAATGTTCATAATTTTTTTTTATATATTTGTTCATATTCAAATTGTTTATGTAAATTTAAAATTCTATCATACTTGTTCATAATTTAATTTAATTTGTACTTGTCATAAATGCATATTGTACATATTCACTTTTCCTTACTTTTATTTTTTTTTTTTCTTTACACTTTCTAACTTTTTCTTTAATCTACTAACTTTAATTTTATTCCATAAACTTTTTCTTTATTCCTTTAACTTTAAATTTATTCAATTAACTTTTTATTCCACTAACTTTTTATTCCATTAACTTTTTATTCAATTAACTTTTTATTCCACTAACTTTTTATTCCATTAACTTTATTTCATTAACTTTTATTCCATTAACTTTTTGAAATTTGAAATAACTAAAAAAATCTTATCTTAGCTTTATGTTAGTATTAATTCATACTTGTAAATAAATATTGTATATATGTTACTTGTTACCTTTTATACATGTTCATAACTTTTATATTTCTTAGTATACATACATACTTGTTCATAATAATCTTTCATTTATGTTTGTTTATAATTCTCTTACTTATTATTTTACTCTTGTTCATACTTGTACATAATGTTCATTCTTTTTAATTGTTCATAAATGCTTATAGTAAATATTCACTTTTCCTTATTTTTATTTTATTTTTAATTTTTTTTGGTTTTTTTTAATTTTTTTAAAAGAGCATAAAATTCGTAAAAAAAAAAAAATTTCATTTATTTAATTTTTAAATTCCGAAATAAATAAATAAATAAATTATAAAAAAAAAAAAAAAAAAATTGTTCATACGTAAATAAATTATTTTCTTTTTCTCTTGCATTTCATCTTTCATTCTAACTTGCATTTCATCTTTCATTTAACTTGCATTTTCACTTAACTTGCATCTTTCATTCTAACTTGCATTTCATATTTCATTTAACTTGCATTTTTAACTCCACTTGCATATTTAGTTTAACTTGCATTGCACTCTTCCTCTAACTTACATCTTTAACTCACATTGCATCCTTAACTTTAATTTGCATATCTAAACTGCATTCTTAATTAACGTACATCTCTGACTAACTAACTTGCATCTCTGTCTAGGCTGGATGGACGTTAAACTTCAAGCGCTTGTTGGGAGGCAACCCAATGTGTTCCCGGGATGTGAAGGAGTCATCAATACAGATTTGCTATCCTCTACCCTTCACTCTCTTTTATTTTGTTTATTTAATGTTTTCCTATTATTTTCGTAAATCATTTTCCTTACTTTGATTCTATGTTTAATTACTTCGTATTTTCCTACATTGAGGACAATGTAGAATTTAAGTGTGGGGGAATGGTTTACAATTTTAATTGTTCAAAAAAAAAAAAAAAAAAAAAAAAACAAATTGAAAAAAAAAAAAAATTATCAAAAAAAAAAAACAAATTGAAAAAAAAAATTATTAAAAAAAATTAAAAAAAAAAAAAATTGTTTTCTTGAATCTTTTTATTTTAACTTAGTGTTTTTATGAGTTTTGAGTTGCCATTTAACTTGTCAATGATATAAATGAACGGAAATGAATATGTTATGGCCATAAAGATAATCACTACAACTTGAATTTGTTTGTTAATATTTTGTGATTAAGTGTTATAACTTGAAGATAATGCATGTAAATTGGTACATAAGCAAGCATGATAAGATAAGTATGAATCATATGAACCTTATGTGAGCTTTAGAACTTTATATACATCTTTGATGAGTGATTCATAAGTTCTTTGTTTAAATTGATATACATATGCCTCATAACTGCTTGCCATAGCTTTTAATGAACTCTAGAGTACTAGAACTTATTTTATGTGATTTTCAAAGCTTTTGAGTCAATAAACTCTCTGATTTTGGATATGATTAAGGCATTAGGGTTAACACCACAAATTCAAACATCCATATTCCCTATTTTGTGCGCACAAGTTGCGACCCCCTTAGTTTTAACCCTTTCGAGCCCACGTTAAGCCTTTCTTTCATCACCATGATTATCTAAACACTTGAGCTTAGTATAGACATCCTTTACCCTTGTTCCAAGAACTCGGTTGAAGATATAAAGATTGTGTAAGGAGAAAATGATGATGTTGAAAAGACTTTTATGTGAATTATTTGGATTTACCGACTCAAGCTTTATTGTATTGTTGACACATGTTATTACCTTGATATAAAAAAAAAAAAAAAAAAAAAAAAATCAAAAAAATCAAAAAGAAAAAAAATCAAAAAAAAAAAAAAAAAAAAAAAAAAAGGTTGAGTCTCGATCAAGGTAATAAGGTTTGGTTATGTAATGTTTGAGTTAAGTCCCTTACATTTGTAAATCCGACACAAAGAATGACTATGAGGCCCAACATGATGAAATTAGGCCTATGTTTGAAAGGATGGATTACTGACATCATTGCACTAAGGTTGGGAAGCTATGATACGTTTTGGGAGTCTATTGAGTCTTGGAACGAATTGAGCACCACTTGTCCTATATATTCCTTGCCTCTAAACTTAGCCCCATTACAACCTTTATAAAGACCTTATGATCCTTAAGATGGTAAATTTTGATTAGTGGAGTCAATCACTTGAGTAAGCTTATGGTTTTGGTTCATTTGTGCAAGTATGTTTTGTTTTTATCTTGAGGTGTTTGTTTGAAATTTTGCAAAAGTACTTCATTTCGATTATGTGAGTATTTCTCACATACTTTGAGTGCAAACACAAACCCTCACAAATTGAGTGAACTTATGAGTGCATATCCTTGTGAGTTGATTCATACTTGTTTTATTCATGTTGAGATCCATTTCACCATATTTACTCATTATCTTATTTGTTAAAACATTTTGTTACCATATATTAACTCTTGAATTCCATATGCTTAAATGCTTTAAGTGAAAATCTTTTATGCCATGATGATAATAATGAAATATTGAGACAAATGGTTAAAGGTTCACTTGTTTTGATTTTGTAGTTTAATTTTAGTATTTGCTAGGGACTAGCAAAGTTTAAGTGTGGGGGTATTTGATAGGTCCTCAAATAAGCATTATTTTATATTATTTTATACCCTTTATACTTGACTTTTAATATTAAAATATTAAATAATTAGATAAATTAATTTATTTTGTGTTATTTTTGTTTAAATAAATAAAGTTTGTAATTTGGAGTATTTTGGCGAAAGAATCTTCCCGATCGGAATTATAACGAAGAAATTATGGACGAATTTCGGTGAAATATTACTAAATTAACTAAATTAATTAATTAATTTTTATTTTGCAGCCCAGCCCAATCCGTGCAGGCCCGGCTGCACAGCCCAACACGCGCCAGGCCCAGCCCGCACATCCACCAGCCCAGCGGACCCGTCGACAGGCGCTGGCCGATCTGCTGTTCCTCCATTCGGCGCGCGCTTGTCGATCTCCCAGGCACCGTCTCAGCAGCAGCCCGCCGAGCTCCAGTCCCTCCATTCAGCAGCCTCCAGCCGAAATTCCATTCCCTTTTTCAGCAGCCCTCTGTTGAATTATTTTCCAGCAGCTTCCACCTAATTTCCACCCAACTTCCACCCAAATTCCTTCCACTTTCCAACCCAATTTTGCAACTTGACAACTCAAACCACTTCTAAACATCATCACTAATCTTTATTACTCATCATTCCATTATTTAACATTTTTTATTGTATTTGTTTATGTATTTTTGATAGCTTTTTCCACCTATAAATAGGGCTTCAATTCTTGTATTTTGGGGAGTCCCCAATTAGTTTCATTCTTCCATTTCTTTCATTTTTCTTAGTTCTAGTTCTTAGTTAGTTCTTTTGTTTCTCTCTTTTGAGAGACATTTTTGGGGACCATTTTAACTTCTTGTAGATTTTCTTATTAATTAGCTTTCTTTTAATTCTTGTTCTTAATTTATGTTATTTTTATTTTTCTTAATTTCATTTCTTCTTTACTTTGTTCTTGTGATATTTCTTTGAGATCTCTTAAACACATTTTTATGCTTTCCTTAAGAAATACCTAGGCCAAGTAATTCTAAGGCAATTCAAGAGTTTTAAGACCGAATTCCTCGTATTTCTTCTTCCATCTTCACAAGTTTCCTGCCGCTGTTCGGTGATTCTTGTGAAAATCCATACTTCTCTACTTAAATTCTTGTTATTGTTATTGGTTTTACTTATAATTCAATATATGTGTTGGTATTTTCTTTCTAACATTTGTAAGTAAGAATGCAATCTCCATGTGTTTTACTTTTTGAGTTTCTTTTACTTCATATGTTTTAGTACTTAAACTTCAATTCGAAACTAAATGTTGATCCGCTGTTCGGGGCATTTAGGATAGAGTTGAAGAGATTTAATGTTTGATCGCTGTTCGGCGCATTAAATCACTTACTTAAGGTGAATCATATTGTAAGTAATAATCCGCTGTTCGGTGCATTTATAATATGAAAAATGTATGCATGTATTTGAGATGATTAAGGTATGATTTCGTGATTGGTTCAATATGAGCATGATGTTAGAGTGTTGGTAAAAATATGTGTTTGAAGAAAATTCACTAGTACAAAGGTTAAAGTAGAAGTAGAATTAAGTATTTAATTATTTTTACTTGTTTTCTTTATTTTATATTTACAACTCTTTTCAAAACCCCCCTTTTCAATTCTTTATTCTTTTATTCTTTTATTCTTTTATTCTTTTATTCTTCTTTTCTACTTTTAGTTTATTATTCTTTGATTCTTTCATCTCTTTATTCTTTTATTCTTTAATACTTTTAGTTTATTATTCTTTGATTCTTTAATCTCTTTATTCTTTTATTCTTTAATACTTTTAGTTTATTATTCTTTGATTAATTAATTCTTTAATTCTTTTATTCTTTAATTCATTAATTCTTTAATTTGTTAATTCTTTTATTATTTAATTATTTAATTCATTAATGTATTCATTATTCATTTATTCATTACTCTTTCCCACTAACACATTATTAATGTTCCCTAATTTCCCCGGTTAAGAACGATCCCTATTTACCAATACTACATCTACACAAAAAGGGTTTAAATTGCACAATACTCAAATTACGTGTTTAATTTAATGCGTAGTTTGGGCGTAGTCACTAATCCTCTCGGTAATCTCATATGGTCCAATGTAACAGGGACTCAGCTTCCCACGTTGACCAAATCCAACAATTCCCTTCCAAGGAGAGAATTTCAAGAAAACCCAATCTCCAACTGCGAATTCCATATCCCTGATTCGTCGATCGGTGTAACTCTTCTGGTGATCTTGCGCTGCCTTCAACCTTTCTTTGATAATCCAGACCCTCTCCTGCGTTAAATCCATAAGGTCTAGCTTCAAAGATGCTCTCTCTCCTACTTTAGTCTAACAAACAAGCGTCCTGCACTACCGACCATATAGTGCCTCAAATGGTGCCATCCCGATACTTACCTGATAATTGTTGTTGTAAGAAAACTCCATCAAAGGCAAGAGCATATCCCATGAATCCTGAAACTGCAGCACAAAAGCTCTCATCATGTCCTCCAATATCTAAATATTCCTCTCAAACTAACCGTCCATTTGTGGATGAAAAGCCCTGCTAAAGTGTAGGTTTGTACCAAAAGCTTTTTGTAGACTCCGCCAAAATCTCGAAGTAAACCGTGGATCCCGATTCGATAATATAGACACTGGCGTACCATGTAGCCTGATGATCTCGTTTACTAACAAATGTGTCAGTCGTTTAGGTTTAAACGGCTCACGTGCAGGTAGAAAATGTGCTGATTTCGTCAATCTATCCACAATCACCCAAACTCCATCATAACCACTCCGTGTCCTAGGCAGTTTGAATACAAAATCCATAGTAATATGATCCCACTTCCACTCAGGATTCGGAAGTGGTTGCATAGCTCCATATGGTCTTTTCCACTTTGCTTTAACCTGATGACAGGTCAAACACTTGTTGACAAACTCAACGATATCTTTCTTCATTCCGACCCACCAATAATGATCCCTAAGGGTACGATACATCTTTGTCCCTCCTGGATGCATAGCATATGCTGAACTGTGGGCCTCCTCTAGAATCTCCATTCTCAACTCTGCCACTGCAGGCACACACATACGACCCTGCTTCAGTAAAGCTCCATCATCCCTAATGGTGAAATCCTGTTGGTCATCCGCTTCAACTTCAATCTGATAAACACACAATGTAGGATCCTGATATTAAGCCTCAATGATCCGGTCAATTAGGATTAATCGTACATGAAAACTAGCCAACAAAACTCCCTCATCGTCTAACCCAAGCATGACTACAGCCTTCTAGAGTTCCACTAACAAAGGTAGATACACCATCCTCAAGTGTGCAATTGAACCCGCTGATTTCCTACTCAGAGCATCCGCCACCTCATTCGCTCTTCCTGGATGATACTCAATTGTGTAGTCGTAGTTTTTAATCAGCTCCAACCACCGTCTTTGTCACAGATTCAATTCCTTTTGTGTAAACAAGTGTTTCAGACTCTGGTGGTCAGTAAAGATCCCGCAAGTCTCCCCATAGAGATAGTGCCTCCAAATATTCAAGGCATGTGCCACTGTGATAGTGCCTCCAAATGTTTACTTTAATGCTTAGTTTTTGCGTATCAATTTTTGGCACCGTTGCCGGGGATTGAAAATTCTCTTGTGTGATTTCGTTTGTGTAAATATGCTTTTAATGTAAATATCTTACTTGTGCATAGTTATGTATATTCTTTTCTATGTCTTGTCCTTTCTTCATGTACATATTCTCACCTAAGTCTCTTGAAGGAACATTTTATATACACTTCACTTAATCTAAGGCCCATGAACCAGACTTGTGGGCGCCCTAGTCAAGGAGATCGCGCATGAACTCGACCCTCGGATTCAAGATGGATTGATGCCTTACTTAGAGAAATTTGGTGAGCACAATGTGGAGTTCGAAAGAGTGCATAGGCCCAACATCAAATGAGTTGATTGAAGCACTTCGTCTAGGCTGAAGACGTTAAACTTAAGCGCTTATTGGGAGGCAACCTAATGGAGGAGTCTACAATAGATTTGCATTCTCTTCCCTTATCTTTTATTTTTGTTTACTTTTGTTCTCTTAGTTATTTTTCCTAAACTCTATCTCATACTTGATTCTATGCCTTTAATTTTTTTTTCAAAATAAAATAAAAGAAAAAATTGTTACTTTTTCCAAAAAAAAAATGTAAAAAAATTAATTAATTTTTTTTTTGTTTTATGTATTTTTTTTCAAGAGTCTTAGGATGTCCTTAACTAATCAATGATGAATTGGAACAAACAATAATATTATGGCATTTTCATATCACTTTTTTGGAATTCTTGTGCTAATTGAGATATTTTGAGTGTTATGACTTGTAGTAGATATGGTTTATAAAACTTGGTACAGAATTCGCATGTTAGAATTATGTTTTGAATCGCATAAACCCTTGTGAGCTTTTTAGCTCTATGTTCTTTCTTTCTTGAGTGTAAATCATTTATAGCTTATACATTTATCATATGATTACTTGCAATAGCTTTAATGAACTAGAGATTGCTAGAACTTATTTTTGTCAATTTGCAAAGCTTATAGTCAATAAGGCACTTAGGTTTTCCACCACTTTCCCAAATAGCCATGTGTCCCTTTTGTCGTTGCCACACCCCTAGTTAGCCCATTTGAGCCCATGTTTAGCCTTTTTCTTTCTTTAACATGCATATCTAAACTCTTAGCCTAGTATAGGTATCCTTACCCTTATTCTAAAGACTTGGTGGAAGATTTCAAAACTAGCATACTTGAGGATGGCATGAAGATATTCTATTCAAGGTGATGATGTGTGCATGAGAATAGGCTTGTCCAACTTACTTGATGTATTGTGTGATTACCGAAAAAAAAAGATTGAAAAAAATAATTATATAGTGAAAAAAATAATAATAATACAGGAAAATATATATATATATATATATATATGAATTTGAAAGCAAAAAAAAAAAAAGCTCTCCGGCAATATGTTTTGAATGTAAGTACTTGGATTGTGTACAAGATGACATTTGGCTCCCATGTGCTCTTGGTAAGGCTATGGAGGAAAATGTGCTTGTAATTGATTACGTTTTGGTGCAATGACTAAGTCTTCAAAATATTCTTTACCACCACATATCCAAAAATTTGAATGCCTTAGCCTTCGCCCCATTACAACCTCTAATTAAAGACCTTCATGATCCATGAGATAAGTAGCCTTTGATCTGTTGAGTAAGTTGTGTGAGTGAACATATAGTTTGGGTTCATTTGTGCAAGTAATTCATTCTATTCATGCGGTATTATTTAAGTGCTTTTATTGTTGACATATGTTAGTAATTATTTCACATATGTTTTAGTGAAACCCTATTTCATTAGTGAAACAGACTATGAGTGCATCCAATGTGAGGTGATCTTAACTTGTTCGAAGCATGCACAGACTTAATTGCACCATTGTTTTCTCTAAGTCTTACTTGTTCATGACATGATTATATTTCTATTATCTTTTGAATTCCCTATGCATATTTGTTGGACATCATAATGTCATATACTTATAATAATTTCGGAGACATTTGGTTAAGGGCTATAGAGTTGTTTTCCTAATTAAAAAAATAATAATAATTTGAGTCCTTGTTTGTTTCGTTTCTTTTGTTGTGTTAAAGGTCTAGCAATGTTTAAGTGTGGAGGAGTCAATCTGGGTTTGTTGTTTTTAAAATCAATTAGGGCTTTTTTTTTAATTAGTTGTTTTAAAAAGAACAAAAAAAAATTGTGTTGTCAAATCTTAGTTTGTTTTGGTATTTGCTAGGGACTAGCAAAGTCTAAGTGTGGGGGAATTTGATAAGCCTTGAATTAAGCATCATTTTATACCTTTTATGCTTATCTTTTGATGTTTAAATACCAAACAATTGTAGAAAATAATATATTTTGTGAGAAATGTGGAAAATTAGATAGAACATGGAAATATGAGAATTTAGGCGAATGAATCACCTCAATCGAAGTTATATTGAAGAAGTTATGATTGAATGAAAGAAGGCCACCAAAACCCACTCAGTAATTCGGTAGGAGGCTACCGCAAGCATGTATCAGGCCTAAAACCAATTCGGCGGACTCTTGCCGATCAGTGCCTAATCGATTCAGATCGCGTGTCCCGAATTCATGAAGCCTTGCTCGGCGCGCGTGCACTGAAGCTCTCTGCCTCTGCTTTAGCACGCGTCTACCGAATGCCCTTATCTCCTTTCGACCGCTGTCCACCTAACCCATCTGCAGCCTTCTTTGCGTCGTTGACCATGCGTTGACCACCGAATTTCAGCCCCAGTTTCGGTGGTCTTCCACCGATCCGTCTCCTGTTCTATTTCCAGCAACATTTTCCTTTTTTTCTTGAGGAAAAATGTCCATTTCAAGTTTGAATTTGTTTCCTTTTTAATTAGGATTTTTATTACATTTTTCCTTTAGGACTTTAATTTAATTAGTTTAATCATTTTCCTTTTAGAATTTAAATTGTAAACTCCTATTTATTTGAGGATTAATTTTCTCCTATAAATAGAGAGTCTTAGGTTATTTGTGAAGGGTCACTCATTATTTACACCAAAGCTTTGCTTAAACCAATTTTCTCTTTTCAATAAATTCGAGATTTCTTGTGCAAAAGAAAACTACACCATCCTCCATAATTCACCATCGTCCATTGACATATAAGGCGTATTCCTGAGTGTCGAACCAAGAGTGTCGAACCACCTAACATCTATAGGGCGTATTCCCGAGGATTCAAAGTGTAACTCAACCTCTTAACCCCGTAGTTTTCTCTTTGTACTTGAATATCGTGTTTATTGGATTGATCATTAATTTTATTATGGTTCTATATTTTGTATTGATTTCAATAATCTTCCATGTTATGTTTATACTTAATGCTTGATTAGATATAGGGCATATTCCTGAGTATAGATCATTGAAAGTGTATAGGGCGTATTCCTAAGCACGTACTTAAGATAATGTACATGTATTTCATTAAACTAAGGTTTGGAATTTCATTGATTATGGAAATTGGTATGATTTATGAATGAGTTAGGTTAAAGATGGGTTAACTATGTAGGTACCCTCAATCCCCGATTAAGAACGGTCTCTATTTACTAATGCTACATCTACAAAAAAAAGATTTTTAATTGCATACGTTTCCTTAAGTGTTGAATGTGACTTTGTATTTACTTTAATGCTTAGTTTTTGCGTATCACACTGCCACCAACTCCATATCATGAGTGTGATAGTTCAACTCATGTGGCTTTAGCTATCTTAAGGCATAAGCAATAACTCTCTTGTGCTGCATCAGTACATAACCCAAACCATGTAGTGATGCATCGATGTACACCTCAAACTCCCCACCGCTATCTGGAAGTGCAAGAACTGGCGCAGTAGTCAGCCGTTTCTTCAACTCCTGTAACGTAAGACCCGTGTCCTGGAGAGAACGGTGAACAATCCCACATTCCTGCGAGGGGGAATGGTCTGGGAGAAGATGGTGGTGTGCCTTAAAGGTGTAGGCACACACCTATCTAATACAAGGCCTTTTGGGAGCTCAAGTGGCTTTGGGGGGATTGGAAACCCAAAGTTAAGCGAGTTAAGGCTTGTGCAATTCCATGATGGGTGACCCCTTGGGAAGTTGCACCATGAGCTCCTGAAAACAAAACCGCGAGGGCGAGGCCCAAAGCGGACAATATGGTGCTAGATGAGTTGGGTCCTGATCGAGGAGGGTCGGGTCTTGACAATTTGGTATCACAGCTAGACCCCGACCGAGAAGTGTACCAGCGAGGACGCTGGGCCCTAAGGGGGGTGGATTGTAAGACCCGTGTCCTGGAGGGAACGGTGAACAATCCCACATTCCTGCGAGGGGGAATGGTCTGGGAGAGGATGGCGGTGTGCCTTAAAGGTGTAGGCACACACCTATCTAGCACTAGGCCTTTTGGGAGCTCAAGTGGCTTTGGGGGGATTGGAACCCCAAAGTTAAGCAAGTTGAGGCTGGTGCAATTCCATGATGGGTAATCCCCTGGGAAGTTGCACCATGAGCTCCCGAAAACAAAACCGTGAGGGCGAGGCCCAAAGCGGACTATATGGTGCTAGATGAGTCGGGTCCTGACCGAGGAGGGTCGGGTCTTGACATGTAAACTCTGCTCACATCGTTCATCCCAATTAAACTTAACCCCTTTCTGAGTCAATCGGGTCAAAAGAGCTACGATGGTAGAGATACCTTCTACAATTCGCCAGTAGTATCTTGCCAAACCCATGAAACTCCGAATCTCGGTAACAGTTTTTGGTCACTTCCAGTTAGTTACAACTTCCATCTTCTGGGGGTCCACACTAATCCCCTCAGCTTAGATAATATGACCCAGAAAACCAATTATGTTTGACCAGAACTGACACTTGCTCAGCTTAGCAAACAACTAGTTCTTCCTTAACCTACTCAACACTAATGTCAGATGTTTTTCGTGCGCTCTAGAACTCCTCGAATAGACTAAGATATCATCGATGAATACGATCAAAAACTTTTCCAAGTACGATCGGAACACTCGGTTCATCAGATCCATGAATGCAACGGGTGCATTCGTCAACCCAAATGCCATTACCAGAAATTCATAATATCCATATCTCGTCCGAAAAAGCAGTCTTCGGAACGTCCTCCTTGGCAATCCTTAGCTTATGGTATCCTGATCAAAGATCAATCTTAGAAAAGTACTTTGCTCCCTGCAGTTGATCGAACAAATCATCAATCTTGGATAAGGGATACTTGTTCCTTACCGTCACCTTGTTAAGCCGCCGATAGTCCACATACAACCGTAAACTTCCCTCTTTCTTTTTGACAAACAACACCGGTGCTCCCCACGGTGAAGTACTAGGTTGGATGAATCCTAGATCCTCCAACTCCTGCAGTTGAACCTTCAGTTCTCATAACTCGGCCGATGTCATACGATACGGCACCTGAGATATCAGTCGTGTCCCGGGGAGTAGTTCAATCGTGAACTCAATCTTTCCGATGTGGTGGTAAACCGGGTAAGTCCTCCGGAAATAAATCTGGAAACTCCTGTACCACAAGTATTTCCTCGGTTCTCAACGAAACATCACACGTCTCCACGATATGATCCAAATAGCCTGACAACACTTACATAGTAACTTGATAGCTGTAAGTGCAGAAATTACCTTAGGTGGTGGGATTCCCCGCTCTCTCTGAAAAGTCACCTCCGGTAGACCTGGACTCCATAAGGTCACTCGCTTACTGCAACAGTCAACTATAGAATAATGTTCGGACAGCCAGTTCATACCAAGTATGACGTCGAAGTCATGCAAGTCTATGATGATCAGATCAGCATTCAACTCCACATCTCTTACTTTCACCGGACAATCCTTCATCACTTGATTCACTATGTAGACAACCCTCATCGGTGTACCGACACCCATCTCACTCTCTAGTGTCGACACCTCACAATCCAACATACCCACACAGCTCCACGAAATAAAGGAATGCGTAGCTCTAGAGTCCATAAAAACACAAACAACAATATCAAAAATAGTGAGTGTACCTGTCACAATACCTGCAGTCGCCCTGGCCTGCTGCTGGGTAACTACAAAAAATCTGGCTTGTGGTTCCGTCTGCCGACCACATCCTCATCCTCTATCTCCACCCTAGCCTCTGTCCCCTGTGGCATCTAAAGTAGTGGCTGCGTTCCGTCCTGGTCCTGCTGAGCTCTGACTAGCCCCTTTGCCACCAGCCAATAGCAACGGGCACTATCTAGCAAAATGTTCAGACTGCCCACAATCGAAACAAGACAACCCTCTCGCCCATATAGAGCCCACTGAAGTACCACTCGTTGCAGTCTGCTGAGGCATGTAACTAGACTTCGGTCCTCATCTCTGAGGACTCCAATATCTGCCAAACTGCCCTCGGCCTGGAGAGGATGATCTCCCTCCATAATGTCCTTCCTCAAACCTCTACGACTCGAAGGTCCAAGATACGAACGATCTTGGCGTCGTCCCTCACTAGAAGTCTGCTCCTGCCATGCCAGTAAACTAGCCTCCACTCGCACTGCTGAGTCAGTCAAATCTTTCAGGGTGGTGTAAGTCCCTTCCGTAGCTATAGTACGGATATCCCCTCTGAGTCCCTGTTCGAAGCGGCGACACTTATCCGCTTCGGTCCTCACATAAGCAGAGGAAAATCGAGACAGCTTCAGGAAACTCTGTTCATACTCCGGCACAGTCCTGCTCCCCTACAGCTTGGTCTCATGAGCATCCTAGAATGATCGTGGATAGTGTTGGTCTAAGAACCGTTCCCTGAATACCTCCCAAGTTATGGTGTTAACACTCCAGCCCGTCATCTCCAGCGCATACCACCACTGGTAAGCACCTCCATCAAGTAGGAAATTAGCCAACATTACTCGCTCCTCAGGAGGACAGTGCATCACAGCAAAGATCCTCACCCATCGAGTGATCCACAGATGAGCCTCCTCGAGGTTTGCTCCTCCACTGAAATTCGTAGCCCCCAAACGTTGGGCTCGTTCGATACTCGCATGTTCCATATCTCTCGCTATCTCTTCCTCGGTCTGTACACGAGGATCACGTCTTGGAAGCATGATCCACCGTTAAGAGGCATAGATTAGTTATGACATTTAAAGCGTATTTTTACAAAGTACAGACCGCTATCCTAGTGCTCTGATACCAAGCTGATATGACCTATCCCGATCCCCCTAGGACCACCCAGTGATGTGCCCTACTCCCCTCTGACAATAACCCTAGAATGTGCCAAAACTACCCTTAACGGGTTTTAAATTAACACAAAAGTAATTAAACATAAACTAATTCAGGTTCTACATTGTCATACTAGGGATAATACAACACAAAATATGAGCATAAATGTCAGGTTACAAAAACAGTGCTCAACCTACCCAAACGGGTGTACAGGTGTGCAACGATACAACTATGCTTTGGTCTCCAGATCAGCCTCTACCTCGGTGTCACGTCCTGGAGGGGTCAAGAAAACCATGAAAGGGTGAGTGGACCGAAAAAAAAAACAATAGTTCAAAAACATCTATAGATAATAAAATAATGATTTACCCCTCTGTTTTCAAACATGCATGCATTTTAACTGAGTAGTAAACTCATATAATCTCATATAATAGAATGTATAAACCATTCATAATAGTGTACCGTATATCCTAACCCCGACATCCCATATGTCTGACATCCCAAATGTCCAATAATGTCACGGTTCTAAGGTTGCGCGTGCCACCCGGGATCTCAATCCCGAGTACTCCCCCTGGGTCCACCAGTGTCCAGGTATTCCTAGAAACACTGCCCGGGGTATGCCAATAGCAATCATGATCCTGAGTCTCTCTACGATTTCTCACATAGAACAGCCTCTATCAGGAAATGCGCCATGACTGCTCCAAGGTACCAAGTCATCTGGAGGAGACAATAATCCAAAAAGTCAGTATGTACAATGCAATAGTATAACCAATGAAATCCCTATTTTACTCCAAACCAAACACTATAATATCCAGACGGGTCTCATGCCCAAAACAACATAATACGTGTAAATCATCCATAAACAATATCCAGAATAATCCAAATCCAATCATATAGTAAAATAGTGAAAACAGTAATGCATGTAATCCATTTAAAAATCAAAATCTCATTCACGCATTGTCCTCGCTCTGCAATCGACGTGTCGCCTGTTTACGGACTCGTGACGCCTCGATCTACGTCACGGTTAGTGGTCAAAGTCAAAAAGGTAACCCGAGTCAAAAGTCAACATTCACCCCATCCCCCCCCCCCCCCCCCCCCCACTATGGGCAAAATGATTATTTTACATTAAATATTCGAAATTACAATTAAATATGGTTCAGGTTGTTACACACCACAAATTACCACATAGTCAACTCATCATCAATACAAAAACACATCATCAATTATCACATCACAAGTGCACTACTGGTAGGCCATTACATACACACTTGCTCGGGATCCTGAGCCCTAGGATTGATGTCCGAGTCATCACAACACAGTCTCAAGAACCGGAGCCCTGGGCTCGACGTCTGAGACTCACATTCAAACAATCAACACGATCATCACACCACTACATGTCACATCATTACATAACACGCATATCGAGGAACACGTATTCACATCACAACTCAATGTCACACTTCATCAAACCACGTCACATCGCATATCACAAACCAACCCAGAATCAGAATCTCAGGCCTACGCCCCAAAACATAAACAACATTATTCTCGTAAATCATGCCATCGAAATATATTCGAAAACCTATCCAACAAGTATACAAAAATCACCAAATCCAATATCATGAAATCTCACATCATAAATAGTGATTAAATATTCATAAAATCACTGAAAATTCATATAAAAACCAAATCACTTCAATATCAAAAAAATCACATAAAGGCACATTAAATCATGTAAGTATGCATGCATAAAAGTTTAGGGAAAGAAATTCCACTCACATATACCGCCGCTTGCTCAAACACTAGCCATAAGCCAATCTGAAGCCTCAAGGACGTCCGGGCCTATCAAATTCATACCCCAATGGTCACTAACAATCCATATAAGTCCATATAATAAACTCTCAAAAACCCTGAAACTAAAAACGCGCCCCGAACACGGTTCTCAAGGAGAAAATTCTCTAAAACACCAACCAAATGATCTATGATCGACCTGAAACCACCGCCATTGGATTCAAAACGTCAAAATATTTCGAATAAGATTGGTTTCACCTAGAAATTCATGTCCTCGCGCCCACACGTCCTAGTCAAATTTTGGTCACCGGAAGTCAACACTGGCATCAGCCCTAGCTAACGTGACACTGATAATTTCTCACATCACCTACCATATGGCACCCCCTGACACCTACCACGTGGCACTACTCTTCCCTTACTACGTGTCAGATGACGTCACTGTGACATCACCTGGTAACGTCATTATGATGTCACACTAATGTCATCACTCTCCAGAGAAGATGATTAGCGCCGCCGTGCGCAACCGTCATCCCTGCCGCCTCGCTGGCTGAAAAACCCCATTTTTGACCGAAACTTCAAACCTTTATATCTCCCTCATTTCTCAACCAAATCTTACAAGATTCATATGGAAATTCATCTACGCAAGCCAAGGATTCCAAGACTGAAACTAGAATTCAGAAATCTCACCTGGATTTAAAGATATGGGCCTCAAAAGCTTTGGTCACATTCCAAGCTCTCAAACGGTGCTATTCCAGCCGTTCCTCCCTTGCAGCCTAAGCTCTACTTGATCCTTAGGTTCCCTAGAACATGTTTCCATCCATGGTTTCTCTCAAAAACCCTTCAAACTCAAGATTCAAAGATTGGGTGTTTATGGGTTTTTATGTGTGTTTGCTTGGACGGGAAAGTGGAGAGAGATGAGAGTGAATCGCATCCAACTAACCTTATCCAACCAACCCAAAATATCCTAACTTTCTCCTTTCCAAAAATGCCCTTTCCACAAATAGTAAGAAAATAGTAACTCTAGGGGCAAAACCGTCCAACTTTCTACATAATTTTCGTAAAATCCCGGAAAAAATTTCAATAATTCCCGAAAGTCCCAAATTTAGGGTCTTGTCGTTACAAAACCGTGTTGAAATCACTTCGAAAATCACCACCATGCGCCACCTGAAGTGGCTGCGCGTGGGAGCCACGCGCCTAACCAATGTTCATCATCTCCTACCTCGTGCCAGGCCCGGTTGTTTGCAAATCGGGTAATCCCAGCCCGCGAGTTCAACCCGGGTAGAAAATCGTCATTTTAACACCTGTCTCACATTTCAAAGCCCATAAATTCACCTAAATAACGCCAAAAAGATATCTATGAACCCAAAATGGGGGAAACTCGCCACGATGGCCTGGTTCAAATCCACGCAATTCAGTCGTGGGTTTCAAGTTCGTGCTACCTCGTTCCTGCGTCCCAGAACCTCTAGTTTTCACTCCAAAATGATCACAAGATTTGCAAGAGCTCACGATGTGCCTTAAATCCCAAGTTCTGGGCTTGAAATCAAGAAACCCGAAATAGAACCTCCTGGGTCCCAGTTCCTCCCTTCACTGTTTCATCATTTTTCTCACGGTTTTCATGATCTTTTCTTCCTCTCATCTTCTTCTTCAACTCCCCTCACTCCCAGCATCATTTTCAAGTCCCTCATGACTCATTCCCTTGCTCTCTCTCGCGGACAACACCATGCATGGTGTTTGGCCCATGGCTACTGAACCTTCACCAGCACACACTCACACGTCTATATGTAGAGGGGCAAGTCGGTGGAGGGGAGGGCATACCAGAACCATCCAGAGTGGGACACATGTCCAATTCCAATTAGTTCACATTTCCCAATGACAAAATTGCCCTTTTTTTAGAAATTACCAAAATGCCCCTAGGGGTGTATGACCCGAAACGACCTCACACGGTCTCCGATTTTGACGTACCGCATGTTAACGTACTCGGGAGGCCGAGACCTTCGTAAAGGAATTTTCAGAATTATAAAAATTCATCCCAACCAAAAAGTCAACATTTGACCTTAGTCAAAGTCAACCCTTTGACTAGAAAGTGAACCTTGACTTCTAGGGGCAAAATGGTCCATTTCATCCAACTTTTCAATTTTACCCTCGCTGAAGGTCCAGGTCATTGCAAGACAACTCTTTGGTGCCTGCCCAAATCAAGGAGGCATGTGACATGTGCCGTTATGGCAATTAGTTAAGACTAGCGGCCCACCTTGAATTATTCTTCTATCTTGGTACTATTAGGGGCTTGGCTTCAGCCTAACTGTTCATAATTTCCGAGAAATTATTTGGAGGAATCGGTCATCAATCATGTTTCTAGTGAAGATGTAGATGAAACACGATAGGTTGTTACAACTTAGTTTATGTTGATGAATAAAATGTACCACGAGATTGTAAAAGAACACACGCACACTAAGACATGAGAATATACGTGGTTCACCCAAATTGGGCTACGTCCACAGTGTTATTCCATTCTCATTAATAATATATGTTTTGTACATGGTACATGAGGCCATGAACCTTTAGGAGGTAATGGTGTATGAAAAGAGAAGGGAGAGAGTGTGTTCTCTTGAATGAGGGAGGAAGCTCCCTATTTATAAGAGTTGCATAGGGTTAGGTCATAGTAATGGACTTTAGTCATGAGCCTCGTTAATGGGCCTTGAAGATGGGCTTGATGTATTTTCATGAACTTTTTATAAGGGCTTGTTTCTTGGTCAGATGTAGTGTCGACAGTTTGAATTTTGGTTTTGATCTCTGCTGTATTGGCCTTGCTGGTGGCCTCTGTTTATTGTGGAATGCTAACATTAGTGTAGTGGTGAATCACTCCACTAAAAATTTGATCGATGTGGTCAAAGGCATGGATGAGTATTGGGACGCGACCTGGGTGTACAGTACTTCCTATCGTGAAGAAAAAAAGCAATTATGGGATTGGATAGAGAGAAGATTCAGCCAATGAATAGGTCTTGGACTTGCATTGGGGACTTCAATGAGTACTTATGGCACTATGAAAAGAAAGGGGGTCGGGCAGAAGTAATGGGCAGAAATAAATTCCTCCTGGAATTTATGGATAAGGCAAAGTTAATGGATACGGATGTAAATGACAACTATATACATGGAAAGGTACTAGCACAGAAAGGATTATTGTTCAGGAAAGGCTCAATAGGACTATTATAAATACTGAATGGCAAGAAGAGTGGCCTAACACAACAATTACTTATCTCCCGACATTGGATTTTGACCATTGTCCTCTTCTAATTGAAACATAGCAGCCAAGAAAGAAAGGTAAGAAGGCCTTCTACTTTGAAAAGTTTTGGCTTGCTGATACCGAATGCAAAGCTGTTGTCAAGGATAGCTGGCTTCCGAGATAAGCAAATTCTAGCGCTAGGCAATGGAATGGGAAAATGAATATATGCAAGAATAGGTTGCATGAGTGAAGCAAAGTGAAATATCGAAACAACAAAAAATGAATAAAGGGGCTGATTGTAGAATTGGATCAACTTCAAGTGAATTGGGAGGTGAATAAAGTGAGAAATTCAGAGATTCAATATGCGATTGGGAGCTTGAGGAAGATGGAGGAGAAATTTTGGAAGTAAAGCTCGCGAGTTAAATGGTTATTGGAAGGGGATGCAAACAGGTGTTCTTTGACCACTCAACAATGCAGAGAAGAAGGAACATTGCCATTTAACAGGACCCGTCCCAAATAAACATTAATAACCGTGCCTGGTCCTGCTCCCGTCTGACAAGTCAACTGAAGTACCGGAATTACCCTCAGCACTTACCAGACAAGGGATAACCACACTGACTTTCACTCATGCCTCCACCTTTCGATCAGCTCCGATCCTGGGGAGTACTCAAATATCAAGCACTTGACAGTACTCAAATATCAAGCACAATAGTCAAACAACACTACTCACAAGTCCACAGTCAATCACACCATCACAACGGCACTACGCATAGGCCCACTTGGGAACTGCACTCATGCAACAACCAAGTCATGTCCAGTAACTGCACATGCACATCTAGACGTACATGTACTCGGGAACTGCACCATCGATACATTCGAGGCACGTCCAAGAACTGTACTCACATCATCCGGACATGTACCAGTCTCCACAATCACAAACACAATCCATACCACAAATACATATCATCACATCAAGTACCACACACATTTGACTCCAATCCCAAGTCAAATATCATCATTAACACAATCCAGTAACTGCACATGCACATGCACATGCACATCATTTGACTCCAGTAACTGCACATGCACATCTAGACGTACATGTACTCGAGAACTGCACCATCGATACATTCGAGGCACGTCCAAGAACTGTACTCACATCATTCGGACATGTACCAGTCTCCACAATCACAAACACAATCCATACCACAAATACATATCATCACATCAAGTACCACACACATTTGACTCCAATCCCAAGTCAAATATCATCATTAAACTAGGCCTATGCCCAAATCATTAGTGTCTACCAAACCATGACTGAAAACTAAGTCAAAACCATTTCGAAATCACGGGCCTATGCCCAAATCATCATTTTCACCATTTATCGTAAAACGTGCTCAAACTGATTAAATAATCCATAAAATCAACAAAAAATCATATTGAATCATCACGCAATCATTACAACTCAAATCATGCAATCAATCATGTAAAACATTTAACTATGCGTGCATAATAGTTTATAAAACAAATGTCCACTCACACACCGTACAAGTTGCTTGATTTCGAGCTGAGCACTTTCCGTAAATTTCAGGAATCACGAATCCTCGAGAATAGTGACTACGCGGCCTCACGGGCCGCCACAATAGGCTGCGCGTGAAAGCCACGTGCCTAGCACTGTTCTAGCTACAGTGGTCGTCTTCACTAGTTTTCTCTACAAACGAGTCTCGTGACCCGCGTGATGACCCGGTTCTAAACATGTCCAAATTCGACCAATGTTCATATTTGAACCACCAAATTTGATCTCCTCAATCCCAATTAGAAATCCATATCCTAAATTTCAAGAATTCTTACCTCCAAGTCGACGACCCAACTCATGAACTTCGGCCAAGGTTCCAATTTTTCAAACCCAGCCCTCGTGTAACCAATTCTTTATGATAATCACTATGTCCTACTCGCCAAGACCCGAAAAATACAATTTTATCTTCAATGTCACTCATCAACCCTTCAAAATCCAAATTCGAATTCGAAGGGTTCAAAGAGGTTTACGGGTTCCCTGGGTTCTATTGTCCCCGTGTTCTTCTCTAACTTCTTATCTTTCCTTCTACCTGTTCCCATCATTCCCTCTCAATTTCCCAGCTCTTCTTTTCACTCAAAGTTGATCCCAAACTCAAGGGAGAGTTCTGGGTTGTTTTGGGTTCATTCGAACAAACACTACACACACAGATGACACAACACGTGGTGACAGCAACCCCTCTACTGTGAGGACACGTGACACATCCCTGCCATAAGTAATGACCCAACAAAAATCGACCAAATGACCATTTTGCCCTTCCTTGCATAATTACCAAAATGCCCTTAGCCTTCTCAAACCCATAACTTTCACATCCGCACTCCGATTTTCGTGTGCCACTTGTCTACGGACTCAACGTCTCAAGACCTACACAATAGTCTTCATGGAGAGTCCAAAAATTGTCCCGAATAAAAGTCAACTTTTGACCCATTAACCAAGGGTAAATCGTCATTTCCCTATTAAATTTCCAACTTTCCCCTTTTTTGAATTTCTGGGTTGTCATAACCTACCCCCTTAAGGAATTTTGTCCCCGAAATTTGAATGTCCCTCTTCAAAAACCATGGAGACTAAGTCCACATCGGTACCTAGGCCTCCCACGTGAACCCTCATTCGCTATGCGCAACCATAATCACCTTTTTAATTTCTCAGCTCGACCCGAGCCTTGTTACAAAACGGTGACTCATCCCGAGTCCTAAACCAAAATCCTGACTCATTACGAGTCCAAATCCAATATCGTGACTACTCTTATGTCCAAACCCAACATCTCGAATTTTTCCGAGTCCTATTTCAACATTCACCATCCATGCCACCATCTGCATGCCTGGTCACCTAGCACAATACTGCAAATGTACTAGATCATATCAAGGGTCTCGCCTTACTCATTAGAACCTCAAACCCTCGTTCCAACCGAGTTATTCATTCAACCATCTCATCTGGGTCCAACTCGCCCATTTATGCTATATCTCTAGTCCCTGGGCTCGTTCATCAACTGGACCCATTATTCCACATCCAACCCCCAATCCAGAGTCAATTTTCGTCCCGACATCTATCCCGGGATCTCAAATAGCCTCGTATACTCATCTCACTACTAGGCCATTCACGGGGCTCGCATTTTGGAGGCATGACGTGGCAGCACAAATCAGTAACCAAATGCTCTAATACCAATTTGACAGTACCCGTCCCAAATAGACTTTGATAATCTTGCCCGGTCATGCTCCCGTCTCACAAGTCAACTGAAGTACCAGAATTACCCTCAGCACTTGCCAAACAAGGGATAACCACATAGCCTTCCACTCATGCCTCCGCCTCTCGATCAGCCCCGATCCACTTGCCACGGCCTTGAGGGTCATCAAAAACATAAAAGGTGTGAGTGGACAAAAATAACATCGTCTAAAAATACATTTCAAAAACCGAATTATTTTCCCCTCCAGTTATAATACATGCATGCATAGAATAAAATAGAAATTGAATTTCGAATCAAACATAAATAGTGGACCAATAAAATCATATCAGTTTTCAAACTCCTATGGCCCATATTTCCCGAAATCCATTCCCTTACCACGAAAACATGTATGGATACAACCATCCATCAAGTCAAGTTCAAGGACCATCGACAACAGTACTAATCACCAGTACTCAAATATCAAGCACAATAATCAAACAACACTACTCAGAAGTGCACAGTCAATCACACCATCATAACGGCACTACGCGTAGGCCCACTCGGGAACTGCACTCACGCAACATCCGAGTCATGTCCGGAAACTGCACAAGCACATCTAGACGTACATGTACTGGGGAACTGCACCATTGAAACACCTGAGGCACGTCCAGGAACTACACTCGCATGATTCGGACACGTACCAATGTCCACAATCACAAACACAATCCATACCACAAACACATATAATCACATCAAGTACCACTCACATTTGACTCAAATCCCAAGTTAAACATCATCATCAAACCGAGCTATGCCCAAATCATTAGTTTCGACCAAACCTTGACTGAAAACTAAGTCAAAACCATTTCGAAATCCCGGGCATATGCCCAAATCATCATTTTTACCATTTATCGTAAAACGTGCTCAAACTAATTAAATAATCCATAAAATCAACAAACAATCATATTGAATCATCACACAATCATTGAAACTCAAATCATGCAATCAATCATGTAAAATATTTAACTATGCATGTATAATAGTTTATAAAACAAACCTCCACTCACACACTGGCCAAGCCGCTCGATTTCGAGCTGCTCGCTTTCCGTAAATTCCAGGAATCATGAATCCTCGAGAATAATGACCATGCACCCTCACGTGCCGCCGCAACTGGCTGCGCGTGAAGCCATGCGCTGGCACTGTTCCAACTACAGTGGTTGTCTTCACCCGTTTTCTCTACAAACAGATCTCGTGACAAGCGTGATGACCCAGTTCTAAACCTGTCCAAATTCTACCAATTTTCATGTTTGAACCACCAAATCTGATCTCCACAATCCCAATTAGAGATCCATGTCCTAAATTTCAAGAATTCTTACATCCAAGTCGACGACCCAACTCATGAACTTTGGCCAAGGCTCCAATTGTTCAAACCCAGACCTCGTGTAACCAATTCTTTATGATATTCACTACGTCCTACTCGCCAAGACCCGAAAAACACAATTTTATCTTTAATGTTAATCATCAACCCTTCAAAATCCAGATTTGAATTTGATTACGTGTTCCCTGGGTTCTATTATCCCTGTATTCTTTTCTAACTTCTTATCTTTCCTTCCCTCTGGTCCCATCATTCCCTCTCAATTTCCCAACTCTTCCGTTCTCTCGAAGTTGATCCCAAACTCAAGTGAGAGTTTTGGGTTGTTTTGGGTTCATTCGAACAAACACTACACACACAGATGACACAACACGTGGTGCCAGCAACCTCTCTTCTGTGAGGACACGTGACACATTCCTGCCATAAGTACTGACTCAGTAAAAATTGACCAAATGACCATTTTTCCCTTCCCTGCATAATTACCAAAATGCCCCTAGCCTTTTCATTTCCCTCTAAAATTTCCAACTTTCCCCTTTTTCGAATTTCTAGATCGTCACACCATATCTCGTGTTAAGTCTCCAAATGGTACTTATGATAGGACCCTTCCAGAAAACGCATGGATAACCGTGTCAGATCCTGCTCCCGTCTGACAAATAAACCGAAGTTCCAAAAAAAAATACCCTTAAAACATGTAAGAAAAGGGATAATGATAATGATTTTTCACTCATGCCTCAATCTCAATATCAATATCAACCCCGGTCTCTATGTAAAGGCACAGAGGGAGTACAACTAGTAAAAGTGTGAATGAAGAAAAACAAACATTTATGAATACATTTTAGAGAAAATAAACTTTTTACCCTTCAGTTATAAAACATCCATGCATACATAAAATATGTATCAACTCAAATCATAAATACCAGATTTCAAAATAAAATAAATCATAAGTCATGGACCCACAAAATCATAGGCTACATATAAAAAGCTTGTGGCCCACATTTCCCTAAAATTCCCCATTTATAAAATCATCAGAAAACCTAGACACAACACCACTGATCAAATCTAACCAATCCACAATACCCTGACCTCTACCAGTTAAATATCATGTACTACATGTTGACAGCCTCAAGATCTAGGGATTTGAGCTCCGAGGACGTCTGAGTTACATCTCTGGGATCAGCGAAGTCGGGGAAGCCACCCCAGGAACTAGCTATGACATTTGATAGATGTCCGAATATTTTCCCAGCCTCCTGTCTGTAGTGCTGAGCTCTGACGACGTTTGAGTATTGATCAAACGTCCTCGAGATGGTCAACCATGGAAACTGTTTAAACAGTAAAACCAAAACCTTACTTTTAAATAAATTCTTGACTCAAACCAAGTAAAAAAAATTTCAACCCTGGGCCTGAGCCCAAAATACTGTTTCCACAAAACAAACGTAAAATTTGTGTTCAAAAACCAATTCTGAATAAATATTCTAAATCTAGAAAGTTTCCAAACACATTTAGAATTATTTATTTAGCCCATTTCAATTCAAATCATACAACAAAACATTTAAAACATATATCTATGCATGCCTCATAGTTTATAAAACAAATGTCGATTCACAGTCCGTCTAGGTAAGGTAGCTCAATTCTGAGCTGTATGTTCCTCTGAAATCTCGAGAACTATCTAGCCTATCAAAAATTATAATCGAGGGTCACTAATGTCGAAATTAATCTCATATTCAAATCCGCTAATATTTGGGATAATATACGTATTTAAAACCTAAATATTTACACTTCGGACACGTAAAACTACCCCGAGGCGATATCCAATCAACTCGAAATCTACGCCAAAATAGTTCTAACATCAAATACATGAAAACACATGCTGGCTGGGACCAGAAGAAAGTCGCCACATGGCGGTGGACAATTCAACGTCGATCCCCCACGCGCCACACATGCCTAGTCATCCCCTACTTACAATCGGATTAACCTGCGGATCTACAATTGGAACTCGATAGGCGATTCGACCTGGCCCTAATTCCTCATTTTCACACTTCACACATTAGATTGTATCTAATCGAAGCTTGGAGCAGTTCTAGGATTTCAAAACTTGAATTCCTTACCTTGAATTGGATGTCACTGGCTTATAATTTTTGGTTGAACTTCAACCTCTATTTTGGGCTCTTTTCCACATCTAAAGTTTCTGGATTTGGGCTAGGTCTTCTCGCACAGGTCCAAGGAGTCCATTAATGACCTTAATTTTGAGCCTCGATATCCAAAAATGAAGGTATAATTTTGAGGGTATCACGGGTCTAACCGTATTCCAAGTGTAGGGGTTTTTGTTCCACTTTTCCTTTCATGGTTCTGAATTTGTGCATAGGTTCTCCATCTCCGTTTCTCATTTTTTTCCTTTCCCTTGACGTGTTTTCTCTTTTTTTTCATTCGAACAAGTTCAAAGGAGGAGTACATGATGGCCAGGTGGTGAAGTCCACTTCAATTAATCTTAGGGTGACACTTGTCACCTTTGTATTTCTTTATAGGCGACTCATCAGTTAGCCAAAAAGACCAAAATTCCCCTAGGCTTTAAATTACCAAAATTCCCTTGGGTGTTTTCGACCAGTAACTATCTCGTTTGAATCCCGATTTCGACGTGTCGCCTATCTACAAACTGAGAATTCTAAGATCTACGTAACGTTTCTTGAAAATTAAACATAAAGTTCTCCAAAAAAAATTCAACTTTTGACCTTAACGATAAATTGTAAATTTACATTTAAAATTATCGGAATTACCTTTTCTGAACTTCTGGGTCGTTACCGTTTCGATAGCCTGATGGATAATCTAATATCTCGACTCTCCCAACTCTTCCTAAGCCCTAGTCCAAAATTCCGACTCTTTCCGAGTCCTAATCCTAACATCTGCAATCCATGCCACCACCGGCATACATAGCCACCATGGAGAAATGTGTCTAGGAGTACCATATCCTATGGAGGAAACAACATCACATCGAATACTCCCTACAAATGAGTAACCCACTCATCCATCTCATCAGCTCCTACTCCCTACAAATGAGTAACCCACTCATCCATCTCATCAGCTCCAACCGGCCTGTAAATGTTGCAGCCTCAGCATCTAAACCCACATAAGCCTTCCAACACTGAAGCGCAGTATTCAATGTTCGGCTTAAGTGATTCAGATTTTGTCTCATTCGTAGGTCCATCTTGTGACAATGTATACTCCTCGTAATATCGTCTCATCGACATTACTAGGCTATGCACGGGGCTCACATCTTAGAGGCATTTCGTTCAAACAACAGCACTAATGAGTACCAAAAAAAATTTCCCGCCAAGTGTGCAGTCTACTAGCAATTAACCTAATGATCTAATACCAAATTGATAAGCTCTTTCTCGAAAATTGTTTAATAACCGTGCTATATTTTGCTCCCATCTGAAAAATAAACCGAAGTTTAAAAAAAATATCTTTAACACATGTCAAACAAGGGATAACGATTATGATGTCTAACTCATGGCTCAATCTCAATACCAGCCCCGGTCTTTATGCAACGGCCTAGAGGGAATACAAAAAAAAGTAAAGTGTGAGCGGACAAAAAAATCATTTATAAATACATTTATGAGAAAATAAATTGTTTACCCTCTAGTTATAAAACATACGTGCGTACATAAAATCCGTATCAACTCAAATCATAAAATACCGCGTTTCAGAATAAATAAATCATAAGTCGTGGATCCAAAAAAATCATAAACTGTATATAAAAAGCTCGTGGACAACATTTCCCTAAAATCCCTATTTATAAAATCATCAGAAAAACCTGGAGACAACATCAGTGATCAAATCCAACAAATCATCAATACCCGGGGCTCTACAAGCTGAATACCCTATACTACACATTGAGATCTATGAAGCCAAGTTCTGATGACGTCCGAGACACATCTCTGGGATCAGAGACGTCTAGGAGGCCACCTTAGGAACTGGCTCTAACGTCTGAAAGATGTCCAAATAATATACCCATCCTTACGATCTGCAGAGCTGAGCTCGGACGATTCTTAAGCACTAACCGAACCTCTTGATTATGGTCAACCGCAGAAGCAGTTTAAACATTAAAATCAAAACCTCAATTTTAAATAAATTCTTGACTTAAACCAAGTAAAAAACATTTCAATCTTGTGCATGAGCCCAAAATACTGTTTCCACAAAACAAACGTAAAATCTGTGTCCAGAAACCAATCCTGAATAAATATTCACAACATAGGTTCGAAAACACATTCGAAAAGCACAAGTGACTACCCTCCATTTTAGAAAAACTATGCATGCATAAACAAAATTCATAATCCTAACAAATTAGATAATAGTCACAAAATCTTAAAACACGTGCAATTAGTAGAAAACCCAGTAATATAGGAAAACAAGGAAATCATAATTCGTATAAAAGAACCACAGCATAACTACACATTAGAGCATTTTTGTGAGCTTAAGCACGGTTTCATCTAGACTCAAGGTCCGAGTCATGACTTCTCATGCATTGATGCGGTTAAAGTTCTTTGAATTCCAACTTTTCTTTCTTAAACAAAAAACCTAGCCCCATTACAACCCGTGAATGAAGACCTATTGATCTTGTGAATGGTTATGAAATGGATTAAGGTACATATCTCTGTTCTTAAACATCAATTCCTTCGTGAGATCATATTTTCAGATAAAGTGTTGTTCTTCACTGAAATCCATATGTGATTAACTTGATTTTCTTTACATAAACTCTTCAAATATGTATGCTGAGTGAAAACCTTAGGATTCTTGAGCGTATTGAGTGATGCCTAGTGAGGATTAGAGTCGAGGCGAAATCTTTCTAGGGTGTTTAAATGACGTTGTTTTCTAGTTTGATCATTTGAGATGTTGGTATAAACACTTAACACTTGAGTTCACGGTTATGGCATGTTTCTTGGATTGTGTCAGTTTATTTTCTATTCTTGATTCCTATTAACTTGTTGATGCATGACTTCTAGCATCCGTTGTGTTAAGTAAAATGTTTGTGGGTATCGTGCTGCTATAACCCTCAAAAGACAAAACTCCTCCTACTAGGAGAACCTAGAGGTTTAAATGCTTATCTTAACTAGATCAAGACTTTTATTTTGTTGTTATGCTAAGGGACTAGCAAAAGATAGGTTTGGGGGTATTTGATAAGTCACAAATTAAGCATCATTTCAACGTTATTTCTTATCCCTTTTACTCATATTTTGATTATAATCATTCAAACAATAGGAGAAAATGATCTCTTTTGTGAAGTTTGTGCAGATTGCTTAGTTGAGGTTTAAATTATGTTTTGCAATGAAATGAGATCTTTCCAAGGCTAAATCTTTAAGGACTCATCAAGGACTCGTAAAGGGCCTCATCATCTCCCATTTACATGACCAAGATCCACCAAGACCCTAAAAGTCACAGCCTAGCCCCTAGAAGCCCACAAAATGCGGTTAAGGGTGTTTTAGGGGGTTTACTTGTGCATCAAGAAACTTTTGGCGAATTTTCCTACCTTTCTCAATAAGGAATGACATGGATTGACTTGGATAAGAAGACTTAATTACATTCCTAATCAGATCTTGAAGTTAAAGAGGCAAGAAACAAGGAAAATGAAGTTTCTTGGAAATTAAGAAACCATCTTGTACATGGCTAGGGTTAATTAACTTCCCTAGCCACAATTTATCATGTTTCCTTTATTTTAGGGCAATGTAATCTGATTTAGGATAGCATTAAATGAATTACTAGTCAAAGATAAAGTCAAGAAGTGGAAAGAAGGAAGAAAAGGGGCTCATTGTACAAGAAGGACACAAAAACCGGCTAACTATGGTTTTTCACAAAAACAAGGAGTAAAACTCCTTGTTTTGGGGCTGTTTTCCCTTTTCTTTGAGGGACATGTTAGGGCAGGCGTTTGGGGTTATAAATAGATGTTTACTCATTTTTTTTGGACGTCCAATGTACCTCCTAAGGTCCCAAAACTCTGCAAAAATTTCTGCTCAAAGTTTATACACAATGTAGCCGCAATTTACCCTTTGTTCATACTTTTGGATTCAAGTCTTGCATCTTCTTTGTGACGTGATGCTTGGGAGAAGAAGAAGTGTTTATGCCACTTCTCTCACACATCATTCATCTTAGTATTTGTGTTTCTTAATCCCTAATCTCTTTAAGTTTTTATGCATTCAATTATGATGTTTGTTAAATTAGTTACGCTTGTGTAGTTTCCTTTAGGATTAGGGCTGTTTGAAGCCCTAGCCATGTTAGTTTATAATTAGATTTCTAGCTGTTGATTATGGTTGTTATGTATGCCTGGATTTGTTGGATTACTATGCATCATGAACTCAATTTATGCTTGTAAGTTTGACCACCTTATTTGCGCATAGTTGTCGATGTAATTGTTTGACGGATCACCGTGATGTTTGTGTTCACCCTGCAATTTGTAGCATCACGTTTAAGAGGGGGAATCTTATTCGTAATCTAAACTCATGACTTCCTAGGATTGCACATCACTTTACTAGGTATAGTGTAGTGTTATTAAATCTTCTTCATGTTTCATGCATTATCACGCACCATCGGTAATAGTTGTTTAAGGGCGGGTACATCACGCTTAATCATGCAATCTAAGAGAAGATAAATGTGTGGGGTGAGCCTTAGCCGGACCCTTGCATGGGCACTTAATTCAGATACATGCATAATTAATCTAATCAACAAAATCTAAGGAGAACTATAATTGGTAAAGGTGGATAACATGTCCTAATTTCGTCCTAATCATCCAATCAACTTTCAAATCAAGTTTTTCATCAGTTTGCACTTGTTTTCATCTTTTAATTTCGTTCTAACCATCACTAAAAACCCCCCAACGTTTTTGTACTTTTTCTTAAGTTGTTTCATTCCAAACTAAGTGGATTCATGTTGAACAAGTCCTCAAGGGATCAACCTTTGCAAACCTACTATACTCCTCATACGATTTTGTGCACTTGCAAAGTATTACATTAGGAGTTATCATTCATAATTTCTTGGTTGATAAATCTTCTATCAAGTTTTTGGCGCTGTTGCCGGGGACTTATCCCTCAACGGTGTCCATATAGTTTGGAATTATTTAACTTGGTTGGTTTATTTGTTTTGCAGGTGCTAGTTCATGTCACGCAGCTCCTCAGTGGAGGGAACAACTCACGGCCCTAATTGTTCCTCTCGGAACTCTTCAATTCACGGCAACCCCCACCAAGATCGTGCTCTTGTCCCTCCTCCTGCCCCTAGGCTCCTTCGGGAGTTTGCAGCCCCTCATGTGCCCAAAGATCACTTCCCCATTGTCTTTCCTGCAAGCACCGTTGAGAACTTTGAGCTTAAGTCTGGGACCATTCACATGTTGCCTACGTTTGATGGCCTCTTTGGAGCAAACCCTCACCTTCATATCCAGGACTTTCTCCAGGTTTTTTCTACTCTTCGCATCAATGGGATGACTGAGAATGAAATTAGCTTGAGGTTTTTTAACTTTACACTTAAGGATAGGGCTAAAGCTTGGTTTCATTGACTTGCACCCGCCTCTATTCATACATGGTCAGAATTGTCTACTTTATTCCTCACCCAATACTACCCCATAGAGAAAACTAATGAGTTTAAGGCTAAGATTATGAACTCTAGACAGCTCCAGGGTGAAGCCTTTTATGAGTATCGGGAAAGGTTTAATGAGATGCTTCGTGATTGTCCCCATCACAACATTGAGGATCATCACCTCATGATGTGGTTTTATAAAGGTCTTAGTTATGGGGATCGTACTATGGTGAATTCCCTATCTCAAGGTATCTTAGATGGCACGGTAACTGAGGCCTGAATTGCATTTGAGAAGATAGCTCAAAGGGAGAAACAGTTTAGTTACCGAGGCCACTCATCTAGGTCCATGGCCGAGCCTAGGGACAAAGATGGATCCATTGCTGAACTCACGGCTTTGGTAAAGCAATTGTACAGAGATAAGGTTAAGAATACCCTGGTTTTTGAGGTGTGTTCAGTCCAAGGACTGTAAGACCCGTGTCCTGGAGGGAACGGTGAACGATCCCACATTCCTGCGAGGGGGGAATGGTCTGAGAGAGGATGGTGGTGTGCCTTAAAGGTGTAGGCACACACCTATCTAGCACTAGGCCTCCCTTGGTCGCGCTGGTTAAGGTGGTTACCTTCCAGGCGTGAGGTCTTGGGAACAAAACCTTGCGGGCGCAGGTGTGCCCAAAGAGGACAATATAGGGTTAGATAGAGGGTGTCGCTGCGCAACTCTGATCTAAACTAGGCCTTTTGGGAGCTCAAGTGGCTTTGGGGGGGATTGGAATCCCAAAGTTAAGCGAGTTGAGGCTGGTGCAATTCCATGATGGGTGACCCCCTGGGAAGTTGCACCATGAGCTCCCGAAAACAAAACCGTGAGGGCGAGGCCCAAAGCGGACAATATGGTGCTAGATGAGTCGGGTCCTGACCGAGGAGGGTCGGGTCCTGACAAGGACACTCTTCGGATGAGTGCACACAAGTGGGTGAAGCCAACTATGTTGGCAGGTACAATGCTTCAAGGCCCCGGAATGATCTTTTTTCGAACTCTTACAATCTGGGATGGAAGAACCATCCGAATTTCAGGTGGAACAACAACCAATCCGTGGCTAACCCCTTGCCACCCCCTGGATTCCAGCAACCTCACGTTGCTGCCCCTTCTATGCAGCCCCAAGGTACATCCTCAACTCAATGTTCAACCGGTAAGTCATGGGAGGACGCACTTGCAACTATGGCTCAGCACACTAATGCCTTCATGAATGAATCTCAGACTCAACAAGCAGCAACCAATGCCTTCATGAATGAGACTAAACATGCCATTACTAACTTAGAGAGGAAAATTGGGCAAATTTCCAATCAACTCAACCAAAGAGAGCCCAGTAAGTTCCCTAGTCAAGTTATGGTGAATCCGAAGGGTCCCCATGGACCAACAGCTAATTTCATCACCCTCCGAAGTGGCACTAAACTTCCTAGTCCAGCGAACACCCCAAGGAATCATAATTCAAGACTCCAAGTCCCTGCTGTCCAAATATCACAGCCATACACTCAAAATCCAGCAAGCTACCCGAGTACTCAGTGCTGGAACCATCAGGAAATTCAAGCACCCTATGGCATGCAATCTACCCCCTCTTTGGCCTCGGATGAGCCCACCCACGTGGCATCACCTCATGCTCACTTTCGAGATGAAGAACCCCAGGTTAAGGTCACTGGAACCCAAGGCCCAAGCACCCAACAGCAGCCCTTGCACTCTAAAGACAAAGCATTGGAACATGATGCATCCATTTTGGTTACCCCTGCAGTACCCCAACAACATGCTGGACTTTCTAACCCTAAAACTCCTTCTAATTCCAATAAAATGTCTAAGAAGGTGTCTTTTGAGTTATCTAATAATGTCTCATATCCATTCCCTCGCAGGTTTCAAAATCAAAACAAAAACAAGGAAGCATTCGAGGACGAGATCATCAAGATGCTGCAGAAACTTCAAATCACACTTCCTTTTTCCAAGATCTTGGAGCACATGCCCATCTTTGCCAAGCTTATTAAGGATCTAGTTGCTGGAAAAAGAGGATTTGAAGCCCCAAATGTCGTGGACCTGCCCCAAGCTTGCAAGGCAGCCCTTGTTTCCATGCCCCCGAAAGTCAATGATCCCGGGGCCCTTTCACTTCCTTGTGTCATTCAATCTAAACGTTTTGAATATCGTTTATGTGATACGGGAGCTTCAATTAACATTATGTCTTTCCATATTTATAAGTCTTTGAACTTAGGAGATCTTAAACCTACTCATCTTTGTGTTCGATTGGCTAATGCGACGGTTTCTAACCTTGTACGTGTGCTGGAGGATGTTGTGGTTCAGATTGGGGATACGTGTATTCCCGCTGATTTCTATGTCTTGGAGATGGATAGAATTGACAAGAATGGGGAGCCCCCATTGATCTTTGGACGTCCTTTGTTGGCTACAGCTGAATTCCTCATTAATGTGAAGAATGGACAAGTATCTATTCGGGTTTTAGGCAAGCTTCGTACTTTCTCTATACATGATACCATGCAATATCCAGCGGAACCTATTAATGATAGCTTAATAGATGTTTGGGGCTATAAATAGATGTTTTCTCATTGTTTTTGGACGTCCAATTTACCTCCTAAGGTCCCAAAACTCTGCAAAAATTTCTGCTCAAAGTTTATACACAAAGTAGTCGCAATTTACCCTTTTGTTCATACTTTTGGAATCAAGTCTTGCATCTTCTTTGTGACGTGAATCTTGGAAGAAGAAGAAGTGTTTGTGCCACTTCTCTCACACATCATTCATCTTAGTATTTGTGTTTCTTAATCCCTAATCTCTTTAAGTTTTTATGCATTCAATTATGATGTTTGTTAACTTAGTTATGCGTGAGTAGTTTCCTTTAGGATTAGGGCTGTTTGAAGCCCTAGCCATGTTAGTTTATAATTAGATTTCTGGCTATTGATTATGGTTGTTATGTATGCCTGGATTTGTTGGATTACTATGCTTCATGAACTCAATTTATGCTCGTAAGTTTGATCACCTTATTTGCGTATAATTGTCGATGTAATTGCTTGACGGATCACCTTGATGTTTGTGTTCACCCTGCAATTTGTAGCATCACGTTTAAGAGGGGGAATCTTATTTGTAATCTAAACTCATGACTTCCTAGGGTTGCACATCACTTTACTAGGGATAGTGTAGTGTCATTAAATCTTCTTCATTATCACGCACCATCGGTAATAGTTGTTTAAGGGCGGGTACATCACGCTTAAACATGGAATACATGCATAATTAATCTAATCAACGAAATCTAAGGGGAACTATAATTGGTAAAGGTGAATAACATGTCCTAATTCGTCCTAATCATCCAATCAACTTTCAAAGCAACTTTTTCATCATTTTGCACTTGTTTTCATCATTTAATTTTGTTCTAATCGTCACTCAAAGCCCCCCAACTTTTTTGTACTTTTTCTTAAGTTGTTTCATTCCAAACTAAGTGGATTCACGTTGAACAAGTCCTCGAGGGATCGACCTTTGCAAACCTACTATACTCGTCATACGATTATATGCACTTGCAAAGTATTACATTAGGAGTTATCATTCATAATTTCTTGGTTGATAAATCTTCTATCATTGTAATTAAATCATCATCAAGCAAAACACATCTTAAATCATGGAAAATCATATAAAAATGCATTCATAGGATTTAGGGAAAGGAAAGTGCACTCACACGTATCGTACATGCAGATGAGTCGCATTTCACGCATTTTCTGTAAAATTAGAGAATATCATCTCTCGTCAAAAATAAATTCTAAGGGTCACTAATCATCTCAATTGACTCACATCTTAATTCTATGATTTTCCAGGATTTTTAAACAAATTAAAACGATACATAAATTTTCGGGCAGTCAAAAATTCCCTAAGACGATGTCTAATCGCCTCAAAATTTGTACTGTTGGATTCGTAACATCAAAAGGATGAACTTTTGTATTGACTGCTTTCCAATGTGATATGGCACACCTCCACGAACTGCCACTATTCATCGTCCTTGTTCTGTAGCCGACCCGGCTTCCTGCAAATCAGGTTGCCTGACTCGGTGTCCCATACCCCATTGGAAAACCCTCATTTCTACACTGTTTTTGATGGTTTAATATTCTATAATCATCTAGGGCATGACAGGACCCGTCCCAACTGGACGTCAAAAACCGTGCCCGGTCCTGCTCCCGTCTGACAAGTCAACTAAAGGTCCGAAACTCCCCTTCAGTGCTTGCGAGACAAGGGATGTTCGCGCGGATTTCTGCTGCTGTCACTGCCTCACGATCAGTCCCGAGCGTCGTACCACGGCCTGGAGGGTCACAAAACAGAAAAGGTGTGAGTGGACAAAAATGACCTCTTATATAAACATTTATCAAAATACATTCTTACCCTCAAGTTTTCACAAACTTGCATGCATATCGTAAAACATGAGTGACCGATAAAATCAAAACATATTTTCCCATGGTCCATAAAACTCATGTTCACCAAATTAGTTCATGTTATAAAACATCAAATCCCGGCTCTCAGGCCAAACCATGTGAAAACATAATCACTGCCCACAAGGACCAAAAACCCGTACTCCATACCAGTACGTCATCACAAATAACATCAAGCAGCACTAATCACACATGCACAATACATATATCAATCCAATCAATCCGCACTACTCACAAGTGCTGCACTACGCGTAGGCCAATATCCAGTCACTCTCTCGGGAATAAACACCTCTGGGCTCAACCTCCTCGGGCTCAGTCATCTCTGGGCGAACACATCCCCAGGATCAGACACCTCCGAGTGGTACATCCAGGCTCAGTATCATCCGAGAAGCTGACTACCATAGGATCAACTCCCGATCCTACAATCACATCCCCCAAGCTCCGGTCGTCTGGGTAATCCCCCCAAGCACCGACCAACTGGGAATATCACAATCACAATGAAAACCATCCCGGGAATTACATCCCAAAACATTTCAATCAAATCTTGACTTCATACCAAGTCAAGGTCATTCTCAACTGGGTCTCAAGCCCAAAATACCTTTTTACACATAAACCGTTAAAATCACATTTAAATCAATAGAATAATCCGAAAATCATCATTGACTCACCAACCAAGTCAAAACATCGTTTTAGAAATCATTTAAACTTCGGGCCTAGCCCAAAACATCATCTGCACATTCCTCGTAAAACGTGTCCGAAAGACTGATTAAAATAATCATAAAATCCCAATAAAACATTAATTTCACAATTTCACAAATGACTCCAATTCCGAGTCAAAATCACTATTCACTTGGGTTCTCATGTCCAAAATAATATTATCACGCAAATCCATGCGTTGCAACCTCCGTTGCCATTTTCACGTAAATCCACGAAATTGACCCTCGACTCATTCCCGAGTCACCACATCATCTTTCAATCCATGACTCAATAATCCGAGTCCAAACGTTATTTTCAATCAATTCAATCCCGGACTCATAAACCAAGTCCAAACATTATTTTTACCAAATTTCGTAATTTCTCGAAAATCGCCCAAAATAATAATATAATAATCATAAAACCGAAAAATTACCGGATTGAAACACAAATCATGCCCAAGCATATAAAATCATATAATAAGGCATTAGAAATCATATATGCATGCATCACGGTTAGAAAACAAAGTCCACTCACACACACCGTCCAAAACGGTCCATTTCCGAGCTGCACGTTTTTCCGTAAAATCTGGAAATCACAACTCCTGTCCAAAATCATTATAGAGGGTTACTAACATCTCAAAATACAACATATAATTTTCCCCAATTTTTCCGGGATTTAAATACGTATTTTAAACGTAAAACAAAACTTCGAATACGCGGAACATTATCGAAACAATATCCGATTTCACCGAAATCAACGTCAAAATGTTCGTTACACTGAGAGGATCAAAAGTCATGTTGACCTCACCTTGAGACTAGGCCGGACGCGCCCCCACGCGCCGCCGTGAGTGGCTGCGCGTGAAACCCACGCGCCAGCTACAGTAACCAACACAGTCGTCCCCTTCGCCCGTTTGTCTAGTAAACGGGTTGAAAAACCCGCGAACGGACCCGGTTCAAACTCACCCAATTCGACACCAATTAAATCCGTTCTTTCAACTGATCCCTTCTAATCCATCTCTAGTTGAGTTCTGTAAGTTCAATTACTCGAATCATGGTCTAAATCCTCACGACTCTCGATCGATCCTCGACGGGTTTCCAATTCGGGTTCACCAATTCCGTCCCTGATTTCCAAATTAATTCATAGGGTAAGCATCGTGAGAGTGTATTGAATGTTTTTCCAAGATCAATTCGAAGAATTCTTACCTCTAACCCGTCGAACCCAAGCTCGAATTGAAGCTTCCATGGAAGCTCAGTTCATCCTCAATCCGACACCGTTTCACTTCGTTTTTGTTGCAGAAAGGTTCGTATGGATCCCAGAAGTCGAATTGAATCATCAATTTCGATCCTCACAGCTCACAATCCCGAATTCGAAAGTCCCCCAAATTCTCTGAATTTTCGAACCAAAATTCCCCCAGAGACCTCACTGTCACTCGAATCTCTCTCTCAATTCGGCTTCCTCAGTCTCCCAATTGCACAATGAGGCTGAAACACGGGTTAATTAGCTGTTAATGGACAATCATTAAGACAACCCACAATTTAGGGAATTTGTGTCTAAAGTGGTATAATTGTGTTTCCCATAATTCCCGTTTCAATGTTAGCAGCTGGGGTATGGAAGATGACAAAGTGACAAATGTCACAATCTGGTAGCAAGAATCAATATTAAAAGACCATTTTGCCCTCCGTTCGACAAATTACCATTTTACCCCTAGACATCCGTGACCCGTAACTTGGTCACCCGAACTCTGTTTTCGACGTGCCGCCTGTCGTTGGATTTGTATCGACGAGACCTTCGTAACGGTCCTTGGCCCTCGTCCATCGGACCTCCCGATCAAAAAGTCAACATTTGGCCCCTAATATGCCAAATTACCAAAATACCCCTCAACTTCCGAACATCATAACTTTCTCTACGAAGGTCGGAATTGAACGTGCCACCTGTCTATGAACTCGTGACGTCCCGAACTACGTCACAGTCATCGGTCAAAGTCCATTTGACCGCCCGAACTAAAAGTCAACATTTTGCCCACGCCAAGGGCAAAACGGTCATTTTGCACGTTTCGTCCGATTTCACTCAACTAATCCCCGATTAGTCATTCTAAACCATAATTAACCAATATTCAATCCCGATATTCGGGACGGGTCCTTACAGGGCACACCAGGAAAGGATCTATAGCTATAAAATTACAAAAACATACCTCAAACTACAACCTTGATTTCAAGCTTTTGGGCCAATCTTCGTCTCCATGTTCCTCATCTGTTCTACGCCTTAAAGTATTTTTTTTTTCTCTACATGATCGCATGGCTTTCAGAAAGCTAACAGGGAGCTTGATTTCACGGGTCCACGCCGAAATCTCGAAGGTTGATTTTTCACATCCCACAGGTTAGTTTTGGGCCAAACATTCATGAGGTTATCTCACTCTCGCAGCTCCGCCACGATGTTCCTCCCTTCTCTAGCTTCCTTTTCTTCTTTTTCCCTTTCATTTTCAGGCCTTACCTCACCCATCTCCCTGCTTCCTCACTTTCATGTAACACCATTCGTGGTGTTTGGCCCATGACCACCGAAACACCCAACATCACACACACAAATATATAACCAAAGGGTATGTCGGCGGAGTTTGGGGGTGGGAAATGTACAAATGTTTCTTGACATTTGGCAAAATCCAAAATATCTCATGTGTCAAATGACCATTTTGCCCTTGTACCAAAATTTCCCTTGATCCGTTTAGGCCCATAACTATCCCATACAACTACCGATTTTAGCGTGTTAGCTGTCTACAGACCCAAGAATCCGAGATCTACGTAATGGTACTCTTAAAATACCCAAGAGTTTTCCATATCAATAAGTCAACTATTTGACTTAACAGGGGAAATTTTTTCATTTTTCCCAATTTTCCAAATTTTATTTTCTTCGACTGTCCTGGTTGTTACTACCTACCCCCTTTAAGAAATTTCGTCCTCGAAATTTTAAACTACTAATTAGGGGTAAAATAAAAAATCTCCTATCGTACAAGGTTTGGTTTTATCACCACAACTTAGTAACTAACAAGTTCCTCATCTAAGAACAATTCCACTTCAAATTCTCGTACTCCAATTGGACAACCGAGTTGCTTAACATAATTTCAAAAACACATTCAAAAAGCACAAGTGACTACCCTCTGTTTTAAAAAAACTATTCATGCATAAGAGAAATTCATAAATCCTAAAAAAATAGATAATAGTCATGAAAACTCGAAATACGTGCAATTAGTAGAAAACCCAGTAATATCAGAAAATAAGGCAATCATAATTTGTATCAAAGAACCACACCACAACAACACATAGTCAACCCATCCACGATGCCTGCAAACCACGACATCATAATATGTATCACATATGCACTACCAGTAGGCTGAACGCTCGGGAAAAGGATTTTTACCTCGACATCTGTAAGTCATCCTTAGTCACAGGAAAATGAGTTTTAGCTCGACGACTGAGACTACTGTCGTCCTTAGTCACAGGAAAATGAGTTTTACCTCAACGTCTGAGACTACTCGTCACAATATCAGTCTCAGGAAAAATATCAGTCTCGGGAAAATGAGCTTTACCTCAATGTCCGAGATTACCCATCACGATACCAACTCGGAAAAAGGAGCTTTACCTTGACGTCCGAGACTAGCCAGCCAATTAGCATCATGAGGTGGGTTTCCACAACACATCATAATCCAGAATCACATCCACATATATCCAGAATCAAAGAGTCATATCACATATCAATTTCATATCCAAATTCAGTTCAGAAACCAAAACCAAATCTCAGAACTCGGGCCTAAGCCCAAATCGAAAGTAGGCTAAAACCTCGTAAAATGAACCATTAAAATATTCCAAAAAATTGTATAAAAATCTCATTCCATCAAATACCATCAAAACCTTATAGGAAAATCATATTGAGTATAAAACTATTTTCCAAGCTCAGTAATAAACCAAAACATAACATAATGTTTTCCTCGTAAAACATGCAATCCAGCAAATTACTGTAAAATCGCCAACAATAATATAAAATCGTATAAAATTATAATTAAATCACCATCAAGAAAAAACACATCTTAAATCACTGAAAATCATATAAAAATGCATGCAAAGATATAGAGAAAAGAAAGTTCACTCACACGTATCATACATGCAGCTGAACTGCATTGCACGCTTTTCTATAAAATTTGATAATATAACCACCTGTCAAAAATCACTTCTAAGGGTCAATAATCATCTCAATTAACTCACACATTAATCCCATCTTTTTCCCGAATTTTTAAATGAATTAAAATGATACATAAACTTTCAGACGGTCAATACTACTCCGAGACGATGTCTGATCGCCTCAAAAAGTGTACCGTTGGACTCGTAACATCGAAAGGATGAACTTTCATGTTGACCACTTTTTGAGGTGACATGGAATGTGCCCCCACACGTCACCAGAAGTTCATGTCTTGTAGTCGACCTAACTTCCTTTAAATCGGATCGCCTGACCTAGCGTCCTATACCTAGTTGGAAACACCTCATTTCTACATTGTTTTCGATGGTTTGATAATCTATAATCATCAAGGGTGCGCGGGGAATGGATCTATAGCTATAAAATTACAAAAACATACCTCAAACTACAACCTTGAATCCAAGATTTTCGGCTAATCTTCCTCTCGTTGTACCTCATCCGTTCTACGCCTCAGAGTCTGTATTTTTGGCTTTACATGATCGCATGGCTTCCAGAAAGTTAACAGTGAGCTTGATTTCACATGTTCAAGCCGAAATCTCGAAGGTGGATTTTTCACACCCCACGGGTTAGTTTTGAGCCTAACGTTCCTAAGGTTATCTCACTCTCACAGCACCACCATGATGTTCCTCCTTTCTCCAGCTTCCTTTTCCTCTTTTTTCCTTTCATTTTTAGGCCTTCCCTCACGCATCTCGTTGCTTCCTCATTCTCGGCCAACATTATTTATGGTGTTTGGCCCATGACCATCGAAACACCCAACAACACACACAAATATGTAAACAAAGGGTAAATCGGTGGAGTTTGGGTGGGAAATGTCCAGAAGTTTCTGGACATTTGGCACAATCCAAAATATCGCATGTGTCAAATTCCCATTTTGCTCTTGTACCAAAATTACCATATTTCCCTTAATCTGTATTAGGCCCATAACTATCCTATACAACTTTCGATTTTATCGTGCTACCTATCTACGGACCCAGGAGTCCGAGATCTACATAACGATACTCTTGAAATACCCAATATTTTTCCATATCAATAAGTCAACTATTTGACTTAACATGGGCAAAATTGTCATTTTACCAAATTTTCCAAATTTTATTTTGTTTTATTGTCCTGGTCGTTACATGGATGGCTTTAGGTTGTGAGTCAATTACCCCTGGCAAGAAACCTATCCTCTATGTAAGATGTGATGTACACCCATAAGGCCCTCGAAAAAGTGCTAGTAGGAAATTTTTTCACCATAGTGTCAATGAAGTTCTTTGAAAATCCCAGAACACTAACCTCAATTTCCTTATTCCACCAAAGGCTCAGACGGCCTGCCCTGACAATCGGGGAAACATTGATCTCATTTGTATAGCCACGTTGGCCATGAATTGCATCAATTTCATCATCTTTCATTTTTGTTTCCATAAGGAAAACGATGCAGGGACGATGCTTCCAAATTAGCCCGTTTAGAGCATGAACTGTCTGGTCGGGGCCTAGACCTTGGCAGTTCCAAAGGAGGTATCGCATGGGCTTCTGCTGATAGTAATATACCAGTAACCACCGTCTTGTCTATTGGAATTTTGAGTAGCTCTCGAAGCCAACAATAGACCTGAACCATCCTTATGCATTCTTACAAAATTTCAATTTGTCAGATCTGCAGCATTACCCTAGTTCCTTTTCATAACTTGGATGGTGGAAAGATAGATCTTTTTAAAGTTAGAGAACCATATGAAACGACAAAGAAGCAAGGATAAGCTAACAACGATAGAACCACACCCCAGCTCTACTAAGGAGAACTATGCCAAACCAAACATAAATTGATTTAGGGGGTTTTGACGAATTGAGCCAAAAAGAAGAAGAATCTACGCTTTTGAAAGGGAAAATATTAAGGGTACAAGGGTAAGTGGAAGATGGGTTCCACCACGAGGAGGGAAAGAAGGGCAAGGACTCACAACAAAACCACAACACAGGCAAGGTATTTATGACAGGACCCGTCCCCAATTGGACCTCGAAAATCGTACCCGGTCCTGCTCCCGTCTGACAAGTCAACTGAAGTCCCGAAACGATCCTTCAACACCTATCAGACAAGGGATAGCTGCGCTGATTTCCGCTTATGCCTCCGCCTCGAGATCAGCCCCGAACGTTGTGCGACGGCCTGGAGGGTCAACAAAACAGAAAAAGGTGTGAGTGGACAAAAATAATATCATTTCAAATACGTTTGAAACACATCATTTACCCTCCAGTTTATCAAACCATGCATGCATAGGGAAAAACAAATGAATGACAATCACCGGCTTTCCAGCCAAACCACATAACAAATCAAAATCCTGGCTCTCAGGCCAACCCTGAAAACATAGTCACCTGGCCACACAGACCAGAACTCGTACTCTATACCAGTACGTAACCACAATCAACATCAAACAGTACTATGCACTAGGTCAACAATCAATTACTCAATCAATCAATCCATCAATCCGCACTATTCACAAGTGCACAAACCATCACATAATCACATCCGCACTACTCGTAGGCCATACCCCAAGCATTAGCCGTCTGGGAACACCCCGAGCTCCGGCTATCTGGGAATACTTATCACCCCGAGTACCAGCCGCCTGGGAACACCCCTAGCTCCGGCTGCCTGGGAACAATCACAATCATATCCCCCAGCTTCGGTCGTCTGGAACTACCCCTAGCTTCGACCGTCTGGGCATCCATAATCACAATGAAAATCATCCTAGGATCATATCCCAAAACATCTCAATCAAAACCATGACCTCAAACCAAGTCAAACGCATTTCCAACCGGGACTCAAGCCCAAATAGCATTTATACGTAAATCGGTAAAATCATATCGAAAACAGTAAAATAATCCAGAAATCATCATTGACTCACCCAATAGTCAAAATACTCTTTTTAAAACCTTTCTGACTCCGGGCCTAGCCCAAAATACCATTTGCACATTTCCTCGAAAAACGTGTCAAAACACCGATTAAAATAATATAATATTCCCCAAAATCTGGAATTCACCATATCGGAACACTAATCATACCAAATCGTGTCAAATAATATTATAAAGCATTTAAAACATATATGCATGCATTCAGGGTAGAAAACAAAACTCCACTCACACACCGTCCAACCCGCTCGCTTTCCGAGCTGCACGCGTTTCCGTAATTTCCGATACGTGCCAGGAATCCCGAATCCTGTTCAAATCATTATACAGGGTCATAAACAACTCAATTTACATCATATTAATTTCCTCTAATTTCCGGGATTTAAATATTATTTTAAAATATAATATAAACCGTCGGACCCTCGAAACATTATCGAGCCGGTGTCCGATCGACTCGAAACCAATTTTAAAATGTCTGTTACATTACATAGAGTAAACACATGTCGAAACCTTCCTCAGAAAACGTGCCACGCGCCCTCACGCGCCGCCTCAAGCGGCTGCGCGTGAGTCCACGCGCCGTGCTACAGTGTTGCTACAGTTACCCCTTCCACCCGTTTCTCTGATAAACGGATCCTCTGACCCGCGATACAACCCGTTTCAATCTAAGCTAATTCAAACTCAATTACTCTCATTCTTTCAACCATTAGCATCAATTCAATATGGATTAAGGGTCTGTAAACTCAATTGCGTGAAACCATGCCCCAAAGTCCACGACTCAACATGAACACCCGACGGGTCCCTAATCGAGTTCTATCTCATTTCACCCTAATTCATCAAATTGATTGCACAGGGAGCATCTTCTACTTATCCTAAACTCGAATTCCAAACCAATTTCATGAATTCGTACCTCCCATTACCTGAACTCAGCCGGGGTACGTCTGAACTATCGCGGGTCCAGTTCGTGAGCAACTCGTGGCCAATTCTCTTCGAATTTGATCCCAGTCGACTCGTCTCAGGTCCAGTAAGCTCACTCAAACGTTCATTTCCGTCAATTTAACCTCCAACAAGAAATTCAATTCGAAATTAGCAATTCAATGTTTCGGGTATTTCAGTGATGGAGGCAGCTCAGCTTATTCAATAATCCTCTCGGTTTTTCACTCAATTTCCACTCCCAATTACCCTTAATTCCTCACTCATTTGTTCCCTAGGTTACTGAGAATTGATCAAGGTGTTTTTGTGGAGGTTTTATGTTAGTCTCTGTTTTTGTAAATGAACACCGTATTACCTCTTACTGTAAATTAACAACTATTTCAGTTAATTATTACATTCATAAACTAAGCAACTAAGTGCCACTAACCTCAATTCAAATGTACCAAGTGTCACTTAGGGAATCCTCCTCATCCCATAAGCTGAATCAGCCATAGAAACTATTTAATAACAATTAATAGCACTGTTTAATTCAGTCCCTAGTACAATTACCATTTTACCCTTGTTCTCACAAATTACCAAAATACCCCTAATCGTTCTAGACCCATAACGTTTTCGTTCGGACTCCGATTGACGCATGCCGCCTGTCTACAGATTCAGCGTCCCGAGACCTACCCAACGGTATTCCCGGAAAGTCCAAACAATGCCCCAATCAAAAAGTCAACTTTCGGCCCCTATGGCCGATTTACCAAATTACCCTCCAACTTCCGCATGTCATGACTTTTTCCTCGGATGTCGAAATTGGGCGTGCCACCTGTCTATGAACTCGTGACATCCCGATCTATGTCACGGTCATCGGTCAAAGTCCGTTTGACCGCTCGAATAAAAAGTCAACCGTTCGCCCGATTCTAGGGGCAAAATCGTCATTTTCCTCAAATTTTCTAAATTTTTGTTTTTCGCATTTTCCGGGGCATTACAATTTAGACAACAAAGGTAGGTGGCAGCGATTGATGAGGTGGGTAGGGGAATTTATGGTAATCGTTCAGAGAATGCTGAAGGGAGTTTCTGTGATGACCCGGAAATTCAAGGAATCCTGTAAATGTGCTGGTCAAAGTTGACTTTTTGTTTGAAATATGTTTTGCATATTCTTCAAAGACCGTTGTGTAGATCTCGAAGTGCTGATTTCGTAAACAGGCGGCACATTAAAATCAAAGTTCAGATGAGTTAGTTATGGGTCTAGGAAGGTCATGGGGCATTTTGGTAATTTGTGTAAGGAAGGGAAAAATGGTCTTTTGTTGGTTTTAGTGACTTCGCTTATATTTTCAGATTGGTGACATCTGTCACATAAGAATTGGGTTGCTGGCATAATGTGGCATTACTTTGTGGGTGCCGGGTGTGAGTTCATTTGAATTGTGTAGTATGTGTGCTTGACGAACAAAAACTGAAACTGAAACCAAAAATCCATTTCAATTTGATCACCAACCTAGAAACCTGTGAGAACCCAGAAAATAGAGAAACTAAGACCAATTAAGAGTGAAAAACATGAAGGAAAAAGAAAGGAAAACACAGAAAAACCTGAAACTCAACCATGAGGTACACATAAAAATTGAAAGATTGGAACCTTGGATTTGGACTCGAATTGAGGTAATTGAACTTAGATTCTTATTTCTGGGATCCTTTCGAACAAAACCATTTCAAAATTGAAGGAATTCGACGAAGAACAGACCAAGAATAGTACCTGTGATACCTTTGAACTTTCAAGCTTGAGCTCGATTAATATAAGGTAAGATTGAATCAAATTGGACTCATAATTGTGTTTAGAAGTATCCTATATTGGTTTTGGGTTGATTAGAATCGAGAAATCATGGAAAATTAACTGGAATTGAAGTCGGGTCGAAAATCGGGTAGAACAACCTGTTTTGCAGGAAACATGCGACAAGGATAATGAATAGTGCCAGGGGCGTGAACACCACGCGAAGCCGCTTGTAGCGGTGCGTGGATGATGAGATAAGATTGAATCAAATTAGACTCATATATGTGTTTAGAAGTATCTTATATTGGTTTTGGGTTATTAGAATCGAGAAATCATGGACAATTAATTGGAATTGAAGTCGGGTCAAAAATCAGGTAGAACGACCCATTTTGCAGGAAACGGGCAACATGGATAATGAATAATGTCAGGCGCGTGGATGATGTTTTCAAGGTACAATCAACATGACTTTTAATGTAATCAATGTAACGAACATTTTGGCATAAATTTCGATTTGATCGGACACCATTTCGATATAATTTTGTGTCTGAAGTGTATGTGTATGCTTTTAATGCGTATTTAAATCCCAATAAATTAGGGGATTGTATTGTAAGGTTACTTGGGATAGTAGTGACCCTCGATTGTGGTTTTTGATAGGATTGATGATTCTTGGAAATTACAGAAAAACGCACAACTCGGAATTGAGCAGCTTGGACGGTGTGTGAATAGACCTGTGTTTTATAAACTGTGATACATGCATAGTAAATGTTTCCATGATTTATTGCATGATTTGAGTTGCAATGATTTTGATGATGATATTACCTTGGATTTGGAGTCAAATGTGAATATATGATTGAATCAGTGGTTTTCGGATTTATGAAATGACTTCTAGATAAGGTTTTACGATGATTTCATGGAAATGATGTTTTGGGCTTGAGACCCTGTTGGAAAAGATGTTTCGGGCTTGAGACCCTGTTGGAAATGGCTTGTCTTTGTTTTGAGTCAAGACCTTGTGAAAGCTTAGTGGTTGGCTTTGTGAGTTGTTTACATGGTATGCTATCTTCTCGTATGCGACTAACCTTGGATGTACCGCTCGGATGCGTCTGATCATGGGGATGTGTTCGCCCAAATGTGGCTGATCCCAACGGTTGAGCCCAGATGTGTCTGATCCCGAGAATGTGGCTTGTTGGTTGCCTACGCGTAGTGCCAATGTGATTGTGTGATTGATTGTGCACTTGTGAGTAATGCTGATATTGTGATCTTGTGATTGATGTATATGCACTTGTGAGTAGTGTTGTTTGGTTATTGTGATTGATATTTGAGTACTAGTAACAAGTATTGTTGTTGTTGGTCATTATGACTGATTTGATGTTAATGGTTGTGTCTAGATGGTTTTCATATGATTTGGATTGAGAGCCGGTTGATCATGTGTTTTACTCTATGTATGCATATTTTATAACTGGAGGGTAAAAGTATTCGTTTTTGAAATGCATTTTCAAACGATGTTATTTTTGTCCACTCACACCTTTGATGTTTTTGATGACTTTCCAAGCCATAGCACAAATATTGGGGCTGATCGCAAGGTGGAGACAAGAGCGGGAATTAGTACAGTTATCCCTTGTCTGATAAGTGTTGAGGGTGTTTTCGGAACTTCAACTGACTTGTCATACGGGAGTAGAGCCGGGCACGATTATCAAAGTTTTTTTGGGACGGGTCCTGTTAGATTTGTAGAATCGAAATGTGTGTATGAAAAAGCTTATAGACAAAAGGGGAAGAGGAGCATAGACTTTCACAGCAGAGAGGAAAACCCATAGAGGGGTAGAGACTCACGGCGGAGAGGGGACTCTCACAGTGGAGAGGGTCTAGGGTTTTCCCAATTTCTATTTCTATGCCCTCCTCTTTTTATTTGACCGACAAAATTCCCATGCTAAAGCTTGTTTTAGTGTGCAAAATAAATACTTGCTAGTACCTTTAGTCATGGCGCACTCAGAAATGTTTTGAAATTGAATCTCTTGTAACTCCTTATCATTGGAACGCCATCATGATGAAGGCTCGAGTGGCACTGAGTGAATCATTTAATTATACATATACAAAAGCTGGGTTATTTTTTCACTGTTCATAGAAAAGTGAATTTCCCTTAATATCCTTTAGTTTTTGTCTGACATATACATCTCAATGTTTCTCTCGTCTTCGACACCACCTCATCGCCCTTTGTTTTCCTTCTCTTCTCCGACTCTGTTTCCTCTAATTTTCCAGCATTGTTCATCAGCGTCCATCGTTCATCATCATTCATTATCGCCCATCGTTCATCATCGTTCTCCGAATCTCTTTCTCCTACTCTCTTTCTTCTCTTTCTCTTCGACTCTCTTTCTCCGACTCTGTAGATCATCGTTCATCAAAAACATGGGCGATAATATGATACAAAAAAAAATCTTAATGTTAATATGATACAAAAAAAATGAGTATTATGCATGAAACATTTGAGATTCCAAGAGATGAGTATGATGAAACATTACTGCTATTATTACTACTACTACAATTATATTAACATTATTTTGTTAATTAAAAAATTTATTGACAGACAACAAATTATTTTATTAGTTTTATAACTTATATTAGACTATTATAGTTCACATTTTCTTCCTTGGAAAATAAAACAATATTTTTATGTTTTTCACTTTGAGCCATTATTTAATATTCTTAAAAATTATATATATATATATATATGTATATAATATGTATAATCATGCTTATGGTTAATGATCCAATATTGCTATAACACATGTAAATCATGTAAATGAACAAATGATGTTGTATGTAAATAGTTAATTATCTTTTGAATATTTTCTCATATCCTAAATCTTTATATATATATATATAGATATATATCATTTGTATAGATTTTATGTTTATATCTAACAAGGTAGCCCACGCGATGCTGGAGGTTTACAAAATGGTTTCGTAAATCTAGAGCCAACAATGTAAAGAACAATGGAAATTTTAAATCCCAAAATTGTAAATATGAGCATGAAAATTTGAAATTCTAATATGTGGAAATCAAAATGTTAAATGTGATTTATTAGAGAAAACCAAATTTCCACCAAATTTGCAAAATAAACAAATAATGGAAATTGCACTAAGGTATTCAATCAATTTTACTTTGCTAAAAATGAAACAACATATTCTAAAATATGGAGGGAAATGTTTATCTAATTATTTTATTTTGCACTAAATAAACCCAAATTTAATAAATGAAGTTCGGATGATTAGAACTCAATGCATTAAGAGACAATAATCATTGAAATTATCTTATGCCATCATATAAATGAAATTGTATAACGTAATTGATCTAAATGATGAACATCAAAGAACGTACAGCATCCAAAGTTGCTTTCTAGACTTGTTTCTTGGCTTCCTCCAAAGCCTCTCTGCTTCTCGAGACTCTGTTGTTTGCATTTCTCTAACTGTTCAGTAATTATAGTAAAATTCAATCAGTCAATGACTAACTAACTATAACTAACTAAATCAAAATATGAAATGAAATCAGCAATATCTGTATACAAATTTAACAGAAAAAGTAAGAGAACCCCATCTATGTTGCAAAATCTTTTGTTTGCTCTAAATTCGAACACCTACACATCAAAATCAGGGATGGCTCGAGGTTAGGGCAAAAGGGGCTCAAGCCCTGGGCCCACAAAAATATAGGACCCAAAATTATTTATATATATTATATAATATAATAAATTAATTAATACATATATAAAACAGACAAATAAATAAATAATATAAAAATGTGTAAGTTTGATGTTGATCCAAGTTTTTTAAATGGTATTACTTTTATTAAATATGAAAGTTGTAGTTTACTAGTCTTGTATTTAAGTATTTTCATCCATATATAAGTTAGAAATATGAATTTTTTTTTATTTATGGACTAAATGTAATGTTTTAAATATGAGATACTTTCTTTTCTTTGTCAAGAGCATTGCCATAATGGATCTTCTCTGTTTTAATGAGGCCTCATTGTATAAAATTTAAATAATCAATTTATAAAAATTTACATTTTAATAATTAGGTATGCGAATTAAGGATATATTTTCAATTTTTATTTCAGATCTTCAAATGTTTGGATTGACTTTGATTAACATTAGCAAAGAATGATTCAAACTTTTTGTTTATTTGATAATGAAGTACTCAAGACCATTAAATTGGACTGGATCCAATTTTAAATAGATTGAAAAAGAAAGCTTTTTATCAAAATTTAATCAAATTCTATTATGCAATCTGTTTAATGAAGTTACTAAGATAAACGAAGAGGTGTCAATGGGAATCCACATACGCATAATAGAATTATAGAAACATATGTAGTTTTACTTCAAAATTTGTTCACATACAAACTACTACTACTCTTCCAATTTGTCCAAAAAATGGATCAGCAAGATGAACATACAAAACTGACGTTAACAACAATCTCTTGAAAATTGAAACGAATTGAAAATGATAAGCGCAGAAAAAAAAAATTAAGAAAATAAAAGTGAGCGAATAACAAATCGATGACTCCCTAAAACAAATTGAAAATGATAATGTTACTCGTGCCTTCACCTGCAGCATAAACGGATCCATCATTTCTCATGTTTTTAAATAAAAAAAATGAAAACGTGATCTCACAAATTCGCCCAAACTCTTCAAACATTTGATGTCTATTTTGTAAGCAACAAAGAACCACTTTAACAACCTGATATTGCATATTACAAAATGAACATGGATATCCAAATACACATTGCAAAATAAACAAATAGATGACGGCAAGAGTAAAAAAGTGGAAAAATAATATATTTATATTGATATAATCATCTGATGATTCTACCTCAATTTACATAAAACTAATGCTATTTTCTCATGCTTCGGTCGAAGGTTAGTTTTCAACTTTTTTTTTTAATAGTTATTAATTTATAATTTAATTTATTCATACATGACCGCTTGCATACTACATGTTTTTTCTTGCAAGGATTAAAGACGATAAACTTCAACTAAATTCGATTCTATTTTCTCATGCTTATCAAAATACAGTATGCAAGCGAAAATAAATAGAATGAACAATCCTTGGTTTTCTCTGAGTGAAAATAAATAGGCCTCTGAGTGAAAATAAATAGGCCAAACAATTATTATTAAGATCATCTTTTTGAATGAACCATTCTCATTCGATCTAATGATACATTTCTTAAATTAGATATCATCATTTATTCTTTCTTCTTGCTATCAATCATTTTTCTTAAATTACATATCATCATTTCATCTCAAATTGGAGTACATATAATTTTAAATACCATCGTAAGTCACTCAAAGACTATCAATTCTAGCCATATATATAAGTGTATGAAGATGGTGATATGCAACAATAGAGATGAATTCAATCATTAAGTAAAAAAAAAAAAAAACAATTTAGAAATTTTCTCTAAGTTTTTTTATTAACATCAACAAATTTACATTCGACATTACAATGAACATGAATTATTAATTAAAAACAAAATCGAAATCCTAGCCAACCATTTTCAGCTACCCACAACAAGAATGAAGATAAATAAATTCAAAAACAAAAACATACCTCTAGATTCCTCGAAAACCCAACGGTATTTTCTTCAATTCATTGAAAGAAATATATGCAAGACTCAAAAACTCTAGTATGCAAGTTTTCATGTATGTATAAGTTAAAGTACAAATAACAATTCAATTCAAAAAGAAAGTTCAAAACTGACCTTCGACCGAAGCAAAGGTACTATCCAACTGCTAATCAATTAAAGCCATATGCCAAACTCATAATGCATGTTACAAAAAGAAAAAATCTGAACAGAGTAAAAAATAAACATCAGAATTTTCAATGTTTATTTATTTCAGTTTTTAATTATGTTCTTTCGATGTTATAGTGTTGATCATGTCATTTGTTCTAGCTATGAGATGTAATTGAAAATTTAATTCATCACAAAAACACAACTTTTATTTACACTCTGCTTTATCACTTAAGTCATAATCCCATAATTCTTAGGCATCCTAGCTTGAATTTACATTTCTTCTTAGACACAATACACCTTTAACATCGTGTCTAACCAACACAGATGTGATTTATATTAACTGCTTGTTGTTTTCATAAGATAATCCATCATTAAGTCTCTAAACATTAAAGAAAGAAATCATAATGTTTACAAACATGGGCGATGCTAGGGGTTTGAAAGCATAAAATGGGAAAACATATACAACCGGAATATATGTGGGATATAGTTTGTTTGTTTAAAAGGGCATATACAGAGCTATAATAACAGTACTTAGCCACAATAGCAGTGGGAAGGAAAGGACATACAGTCTGCTTGTTTGAATGAGCATGTACATAGACATAATAATAGTAGGAACAAAATGGCGTATATCAGTAGCTAGCGACAATGGTAGTGGGAACAAAAGGATGTATGCTTATTCAAAAGAGCATGTATATTTTACAAACTTAGCTCTTTCCTTAGATTATGTAGCCACAATAATTTTGCTGAACTTCATCCTTCAGTGTAGTTTTCTTTTGAACCTTCTTCATCACTCATGTTTAATAGCGAGAAATAATTAGTATTTCAATTAGGTGACAAAAAATAATGTTAAGATGATAAAATGGAGTTTGATGATGTTTTGAAACTACTTAATTGTATGTTCAATCAAAGTCATCTAAATTTTCTTATTCCTAAATATCAAAATTTCTATTTATTCGATAAAGAAGTACTCAAGACCATCAAATTGGGCTTAATCCAAGTTAAAATAGATTGAAACGAAAGTTTTACCTCAAAATTTGATCAAACCCATCAATTTCTTTTCGAGGAAGTAACCACTCTTTGTTGTAATTGCTTATAGATTTTGGTGCAAAGCTTAGTAGTATAACAATGCTTTTTACTGTAGATACACCAGGAACGCTCCAGCGTGTTTCAAAATACACCACGAACGGAAATTCGTTCCACTTTGCACCAGAAATGGGTGTATCGTTAGGTCCGTTGCACCATTTAGCGGATTTCGTCTTTGACACCGTTAAAACTATTGTTTCTTTCCTTAAATGCCCTTAAACACTGTCTTTGACCCCAAGCGGCCAACGGTTGCTCCTAACCCCACTATACACACTCTCCACAGACCCACTCCTGCAAACTCACAGCTTGGCGGTCGTGCATTCTAGGGCATGTGTGGTGGAACCCGCGCTCACAACTGTCACATACAACCACGTGCCCGCGAACCTCAGGCTTGTTGCAGGCGGCGCAAGCTGACCCACAGATTTGCCATACAATCGTAATGTCTATTATTTTTGGATCATGTGGATTGTGGACTCAAAATTGTGTCTCAATGTGGCATAAAAGTGTGCATTAATTTCAGGTTTAAATAGGATAATATTTGATTTCTTCCTAGAAATTAGTGGCATGTTTCGGATATGAAATAATATATTGGGGAGGAGGAGAGCTTCGGTGGAGAAGCCATGGAAGTAAGTGTGGAGGATTTGGGGGGCTTTGAGTTGGGAGTTTCAGAGGAGAGAGGAAGAAGATGAACAGTGTTTAAAGGAATTTAAAGAAGAAAAAAAACAGTAGTTTTAATGGTGTCAAAGACAAAATCCGCTAAATGGTGCAACAGACCTAACATTGCACTCATTCCTAGTGCAACAGACCTAACGTTGCACTCATTCCTAGTGCAACGTGGAACGAACTTCCGCTCCTAGTGCATTTTGAGACACCCTGGTGCATCTACAGTAAAAATCCTATGAAGAAAGATACTTTTGTCGATTATGCTTTTGTTATTTGGTTTCCTTATGAACAATAGTTGAAAGTAGTAAATAGAAAAGAAACTACAAACAATATCTTCCAAGCAATCTTTATAATTCCATAAAGTATCCTAGAGCTTTAACAGATAAAGCAATATTGATAAAGTATGGGTAAAAAATCAGCAGTTATTAGCATTTAAGTGCAATCTAGCATTTCCAAATCAATGCATAATTGATGAGCACATTTTGTGAACAATCCTAGGGACTTAAAAGAGTCAGGGAAGTTCTGGTTCAAGACCTTCACTAAGGAAGGCTGCTTCTTGAACCGTAATATTCTTTTTATCATGAACATCTTTCCTCTGTTACGTTCAGTCAACTATAATCTGGTAGAATGATTTTGACTATAGAACTTCCTCAAGTTCTAGTTTTAAATGTTTTTATAGAGCAGGTTTATCCAATCAGAAAGTGAACTAGTGTTATATAATGTCTAGATATGAATAAATTGATATCATGAGTAATAACCCACATGAATAACAAAGCCTCGTGAACAGAAAAGTAGGAAAAAAATTCAAATGCATAAATTTATTGGAACACCTCTCCAACATGTGATAAGTAAATCTACTAAAAAACAGAAAAGTAGGGAAAAAATTCAAATGCATAAATTTATTGGAACATCTCTCCAACATGTGATAAAACCTTATGTAAATCTACTAAAAAACGAATATACATAAATTGAAAAATAGCCCCACATTGAATATCCAGAGCAACAATGAAAATCTGTATTTTTTTCATTCAAAGACCATCAATTTTTTCGTTAGGAACTTTTATCAAACATGCGGTGAGCAAAAAATTTGGATTCACCATCACATTGAAACATCAGCTATCATCCATCACATTCAAAACTATGTCAATTGGTAACACTTATAATCCATCAAATTTCAGGAAGAGAACACTGAGCATATTTCTCGCCTAGAGCTATTAATCAACAAAACTAAATCAACCAAGAGAGGAGCAGAACAATAAATGAAAATCCCACCAAGCAATGAAAATCTATTGTTTGAATTCACAGGAAACAGGAATAAGCAATTTTTGCACGAATCATAACAGTAACGGAAAGAAAAATTCCAATAAGAGTGAAAACATCACAAAAGTGTAAAACAACACATTAGATATGCATTTATTTAATTGTGGGAAAATTATATAATAAAAAACAACTAAACTAACCTGCTGCCAACCAAAAGTTTTCTAAGTGATCAACATCATTCTTAAATGATCAACTTCTTTCTCTAACAAATAATAATATTGTCAGCACTATGTATAACAGAATTACATATTACTCAAAAGCATAAAGCGCTTTATCCATCGAAAGAAAACTAATCAACACCTAAACACATGCTCATTATCTAATTCATTCAGTTCCTTCTCCTTAGCCATCTCTTCCTTCTCTATATTAAGCATATAGAATACCAATTTAATTTGCTTCGTACACAATCAATTTCACTCCTCCTTAAGCAAAATATTGAAATCAATCCCATATAGCATTCTTCTATATCCCAAAGCCAAACATAGTAAAAGAATAAAAATCTTCGAACAACATGCACATCCTTGCCAATGAAGACAACTAACTTCAAAGAGACAAAAACGGTTATAAAGCTCATAAAAATTTGATTCAAGTACTAACATGCAATACAACAAATTGTGCAAATCATACTTGATAAAGTGCAGAGTTCTGCTTGAAAGTTCAAGTTTAACCAACAAAGCAATTTCTCAAGGAATTACTTAAGATAAACGTACATAGTGTAATAAGAGTCAGTCATAAGTAGTTAACAATTATTAGTGCCTAATCAGTTTCTTAGGGTAATAGAAATGAGTGTTTTATTACGACTAATGCAGCTGTATATCCCAAAGAAAAATATTATTAGTGCCTAATCATCATAGCTGTCTTATTGCTGCCAACATAAGTCTGTTATAGTATAAATATTGTATTGTGATCTGCATATGATGATTTTGTGCAATGAAAATAGAGCAAGTTAAGATAGTGATTTCTAATGGACAATAATCTGAACCATTGAACTAAATAAGAACTCCAAAATTCAAATGAAGATCATGTACAATCATAACAACATTATTTGAAACTTCGAACCATATTTGACTTGGTTTTTCAAAACAATCAAACAACATAACTCTATATGAGCACTCAAACGATTCCTCTTCTGAGGGTAGATTATGTAACCAAATATCATTCCTAACACAAACTAAATTGAAGACAATCTAATCAGGAACAAACACAAACTAATTACCGAATTTCATAACATTTCGCAGAGAAAAACTTATAATAAAATAATTAAGGAACAATTTGAAATTTTTACGAACCCATCAAATAAACAAACCCTAAGAACCCATAAAATCTGAAACTTTTACAATAATTATTTGATAAATCAACAATCTGGACGGTACTAAACAAAAAACATAATAATTAAACCTAAGGAACATAACAATAGAAGAACTAAACTAAAGAACGGACAATCTGACCTGATAATTTGATGGGCAACTATTGATTAGCCGCAAGAAAGCAGAGAAAATAGAGAAGAAGAGAGGCGGGTGGAATTTAGGGTTTCGCATTGGGTTTAACAACGGATGAGATCTTCAGATTTGGGTTGAAGACCAATGTGAACTAAAAAAAGAACGGACAATTTGAGTGCGATGAACGTGAAGGAGGGGAAACACAAAGGAACGGGAGGCACAGAGGAAGGGGATGCAGGGAGAAGTCTAGGAAAAAAGAAAGAAAAGAGTGTTTTTTTTTTCCTGAAAAAGAGTGTTAAACCCCTTCCTATATAACAAATAAACAGTATACCAAATGTAACAAATTGAAAGAGCATTTTAGAAAATCCACTATTTATAAACAGTGAATTCTGGCCTTCCTTTTAGTATATCGAGAATTAATTAAACAATCCAACAACAATCCACATGCTAGATCTCGCAAGTACTACCTATATTTGAAGACATAAGACGAAAATAAAAAATATGCTATTAAATTAGCTAAAAGTCTTTAGACTATAGGACTCACCACAAACTTATATCTGAAGTATTTAAATATTCAAATAACTAGCCAATATATCAATCAACCACATTTAAATATCCCTATCAGGTTTTTGACTGTCAAAATATCACGTGTCAAAAATATTATCCAATGGCAAAAAATTAAAGAGGTATTTTTGAAATTTAAAAAAAAACAATTAATACCCACCCACTTGAAACCCTAAAACCCAAATCTAATTCCCAAACCCCCCCTCCCCCTCGCCCCCAAAAAACTCGAGCTTCCTTCTTAAATTTCTGCAAAAGCTTCGAAGGCTCAACTTTTATGTCTTCCCAAAATGTAACAAACCCAGCTCCTTGAAGAGCCTCAAATCTTCAGAACTCAATTTCACATTTTCCATTGAAGAATTCGACTTTTTAACCACCGAACCAGGCAAAAACATTTGGAAAAAGAACCACAAAGAAGAGAAACACAACCACAATGCAAATCCATTGAAGATAATATCTTTTTCTTCACAGCCTCTGAGTCACTTTTCAACTCTCTCGCTCCATCTCTCTCCTGCTTCAAGTGCTAAGAAAAAAAGCACTGGATCCAAAATCAGAGACCTTCAAGTTGCCTTCCTCGTCAAGGAGGAGATTCTCCAGCTTCAGATCCGGATGGTAGACATCACTGCTATAACAGAAATCGATGGCTGAGATGAGCTGCTAGAAATACTCTGGCCACGTCTTTTCTAAGCCGACCCTTGGCGATTTTGGCAAAGTGCTCATCGCCTCAAACCAAATCCATGGCGAAATAGATCGTGGACTTGCTGGCCATCGCCTCGTGGAGCTCGACGATGTTGGGATGCTTGACCCTGCTCATCACAAAGATTTCTCTCTTGATCTGGTCCATCATCCCGTTGAACTCTTTTATTTATTTATTTTTCTTGCCCCCTACCCCACTTGAATTTTTTGTGAAAAATCTGTTGGAGTAAATGAATGAAGGAGCTGTGACATATTTAAACTTTGCGCATATTCAAACTTTCAAGCACAAACCCACCGCACTTTGCGCAAGCAACCTTTATCACCCTCTATTTTCTAACCACTTTCATGGCTACGCTTTTCCAGGTCTTCAAGTTTCTGGCATGGTAGACCTTGGGGAAAGTACTGTGACCTAGAAGACGGCCCAGCTTGTACTTTCCATGGAGCAACGTGGAGCTGGAGCCATCTCTGCCTTTCTGTTCAGCCATTTTTCGTAGAAATTTAACTTACTAAAAGAGTACTAAATTGAAACTAAAAGCGAATAAAAATGCACGGCAGGTGTTTGATGGATAATCTGTGAAGAAAACATAATAGTTTTGAAAAGGGAAAAATAAAGACGAATAGATCACCCATCTTCTACTTGTTTTCTGTGGCAATTCCTGCTGCCGATGCAGCGCTTGGCAATTCCAATTTTTTGGGAGTGGGGGGAGGGAGGGGGGGCTGGAAATTAGATTTGGATGCAAAAACTATTGTGAGTTTATCAATTTCCATATTTTTTGAATCACAAAAACTGTCTTCTACTATTTCTTCTTCCTATCTCTCTTTTCTCCTTCTCGCTCGGATCGTATATATGCACAAACCGATTGGATTCATTCATGGTCATGAGTTCTGGAGATTGTCTTAGCATTCAGCTCATGGAATTTAAATTCCCCTGCGAGTCTTTTGCTTTCTTTTAATTTAATGGGTATTAATTGATTTTTTAGGAATTACGAAAATACTACTCTAATTTTTTGTCAAATCAATCATTGAGTGAATAAAATTTTTGATACTTGGCATTTTGATGGTTAAATAGATGGAAAGTTTGACGGTGGTAGTTAGATGCGAGTGTTCATATAGGTTAGGTAGTTAGTTGAAAATTTTGATAGTTCGGATATGAGTCTATGGTGAGTTCTATAATTTTATATCTTTTATATAGTTTTTCCTAAATTTTTGTGGACGGATTATTTCATTTTTATATTATAAGGCCTTGTTAAAATCTTGTTAGAGAAAATTTATTGGGACAAAACTCCTAACGAAAAAAAATCTCATGTCCAAAACATTACACTTAATTTAAAAATATAAAAAAATCAAATTATATATTTCAAACTTACATATAGATAAAAATGTCTGCATTCTAGGCTATTATATTAAAATTTTATATTCAATATAAGCATTTAATCTTCAAATAAAAGTTCTACTATTTAAAAAAATTGAATCAATATCAAATTTGTATATTCATATATTGTTTATTTATTCACATGCTTTATTTATTATTAATTAATTTATTATAAATGTGTAAAATATATTAATAATTTTGAACTTATTTTGGGTCCTATAATATTTTGGGGCTAGGCTTGTACCCCTTGGGCCCCTTCTGGCTGGCCCTGCCTATAATCGTCATATGAGGCACTTGGAATTGGAATCTATAATCTAATCTTGTTTGTATATGAACCATGTTAAGTTGAATACGTATGGGGTCAATTGTGTGATAAATTATTTGGTAGATTGGATCACTAGGTTAGTTCAAGGTACTTCCATTCAAAATTTGCCAGATGTCCTTTTTTTAGTGCGGATTTAACATTTTTTCAAGATTTTGAAATTAAATTAAAAAAAATAAAAATCGAAAACAATACATGTATTGCCATTTTCAATACTCATATTTTAACGAGTTTTTGAGAAAGGTATAAAATGCAAAAATAATTTAGAAAAAATACATAAGTACAGACATGTATAGTACCCATCAATGCTTCTCTAACCCTCGAGCAGGATGGAGAGAATCAAAGCATGAGTGGTGGCCAAAAGAGAGGCATATTCGAGAAATGTAGGGAGGGAATTCTAACATGAGCGCTAGATGAAGAAAAGCCAGGTGTGAGTGATGTAGAAGAGGGATAACCCACCTAAGAAGTTAGTCTGAGTTGAAACCCATCGTTTTTACTTCACTATTTAAGCTAACTTACGAAACAATGTTTTGTTTTATTTGGTACTACTGGTCCTACTTAAACTGGCCCTACTTAAGTTAGTCCAAACTTCTACAAAATATGAGTTTGATTTTTTTTTTGTCCAATCTTGACTACTCTATCTAACAAGGCCTGCTAAACATTGGTTAGCTTTCTCATTTAGTCCAAATTTAGGCTACTCCTAACTAATGAGGCTTGCCAAACATGACAAAAATGCAGTAATTAGGTGCACATCTAATGTAATTAGGGGTGTGTATGGTGCAATTTGATACAAATATTGGCAATATTGAAATCTAAACCTTTAAAATCTTAACGGTTTGATATGTTTTGGATTTTCTAAAATTAGAAATGAAACTAATTCGATCTAAACCGTTACTAGCGGCTCAGTTTGGATCAAAACGGTTTGAAACCGTTTAGGCATAAAAAAAAGTAATGATACAAAAAGAATCAGAATAATCAATACACAAAAATTTGTATATTAAGTTTGCGGATGGTTGGATTACAAACACTATCATTATATTAAGATTTATCAAAAAAACATTAACACTTAATAATCTTTTATTATACTTTTATCTGGGTATACATGTATTTATTTGGGTATATCTAGGTATTCTTTTATTTTTATTATTTTTACTTTGTATTAATAATAGATTTCCAAATTATTAAAAATTAATATATTCTTTAACGGTTCAGTTTGGATATAACATATTTTCATACTGATATAACATATTTTCAAAATGAAAATGAAAATCCAAATTCAAACTGCTACTAATGAAACGGTTTGGATTCTTGAACCGTTTGAATTCTCAAACCGTTTAAACTTTATTCTATCAAATCGAAACCATTTGATAAATAACAGTTTAAAACTGATTGATTAGCAGTTTTAACGGATTTGTGTCTACCTCTAATTGTAATGGTTCAAAGGAGCTCCACAAGAGGCTATTACTGAATATCAAAAGCCAAACCCTTAGTTTCAATAATTGTGTTGTGAATACCTAGTGCATTTGCAGCTTTATTTTTACTCACCGAGTCCTTATTTCGGTGGTCCCTTTTCCAAAAGGTCGATAACCAAATAGAAATAAGTTCATTATTTTAATCAATAGATGGACGTCAATTTCATTAATCCAAGTGCAAAATGGGATCCCAAATACAAAGAAATAAAGAAAGTCCAAAAAAAAATTTACAAATAAGATAAAATCTCAAACCACAAAAAATAAAAACAGACCCAATGCAATAAAAATCCAAAACAGTGAAAGTCTCGCAGCAGTAAATACGTGGCAGTCGCTACACCACGTGAGCATGTTGTCTTCCACTCACACTATAACAAGTGGATTTTTTATTTTATTATTATACCCTTAAGAATATCACATGACATATGCTTTAGGTACATATAGGGGTGGGCATAAATCCGTTAAAACCGTTAACCGATTCAATTCAAACCGTTATTTATCAAACGGTTTTAGTTTGACCGGATAAAAGTCAAACGGTTTGAAAATCCAAATCGCACCGTTAGTAACAGTTTGGATTTGGATTTGGATTTTCATTTTGAAAATCCGTTAAATCCAAACCGGACCGTTAAGGAATTTATTAATTTTTTAAATATATTCTTAAATTCATTAGTTTCAACAATTTGGCAGCAACTGATCTGAATTTTGTAGGATCAGTGAGCCTCTATGGTTTGCCTCATTGGGCCATCCATTTAGCAATTAGCCCAATGCATCCATTTAGCAATTAGTTTTTCGCATACTGAAGTCTCAAGTTTGTGGGTGTCATGGAGTATCAAGTCGCACTTCTCAACTTTTACTCTTCTAAACTCTCAACCCTAGCTGTACTCACATAAAAGCTCTCTCAACTCTCAAACTTACACTCTCACTTGTCAACTCTCAACCTTAGATGTAGTAATTACTCACAAAAACTCTCCCAATTAGCTGAATTTCTCTCTAATCGAATGAAACCCCCAGATCCGAAGAAAACTTACACTCTCACTCCAGATCCGAAGAAAACTCTCAGAGAAAGAGAAAAACTCAGCAGGTATTACATACATAGTTGTGCGAATCTATTTTATTGTGTAGTCTCTTACTAATTTGTAACCATTTCATTTTTCTTATTTTCCCCCTCTTTAATCGACCCCCAATCTCATTCTACATCAATGACTAATTAATGATTCCCTAACTAAACGAAACCTTGCTTTGCATTGATTTGAAAATACAGATTTGAGTTGGTGAGAGTGAGTAGCTAATCTAGTCAAGTCATTTTCTAATAAAGGCTTTGCTCACTGAGCTCTGACATCTAACCCTTACTGCTGCCTTATTGCTCAGCGAGCTCCTTTAGGTTTCAGATCAAAGAAATAATAACTCTTGGTGAGGTTTCATTTCAAAGAAACAAATTCATTCTCTTATATCCATGCATGTTGCACAATGTAAGAAATTAAGATATGACCCCAAAACTGATGGTGATTAACATTTCTATTTAACCACTGATTTAGGGGCATGTTTTGTTAGGTTTTTGATATGATGACAGCATGTATTACTTAAAAACAGTTCGACATGAATATCTTTTACAAAAACAAGGATTAGAAAAAGACCTCGAAAAAGTATGAGTAACATATGGGCCACTTAAAAGCTAGTGCACAATGATTATCAATTTCAATCTACTGATTCAACTTGTAAACATCAATGAACTTCTTGCCAATCTTCAATCCTTTCATCTTGTGATATTATTGTTCACTGTTTTTCTTCAAGCATATGTCTTTTGTTTTTTTTTTTTGTAATTTGTTCTTTTACTTATCTTATGCCAGTTACTGGATTTGCCCCTTGTGTCTCCTCGTTGCTCATTGCTCATCACTCATTGTTCAAAATGTCAGATGTAAGTACTAATTTGGTTGTTGGTTAATTTGATTGTTAGGACAATTTAGTTTGAGTTTTGGTCTTTTATTTAATTTTTTTGTTTACTTATTGGCAGGAAGTGACAAGTTATGTGCAAGACAATGCCAATCTTGCACATAAATCACTCGAGTTTGAAGTTACTGCAGAGGTTGGGGCATCCTTGAATAAAATTGATGGTGGCAGTCTTCCACCTTTGCATCCGAATAAAAGAAAAACGCGAAGTGAGGTATGGCCTCATTTTGACGAGTATGTGTAACGACCCGTCCCGGAAATTAAGGTTAGGACGGTAATTAGTGAAGGATTAGTGAGTTTAAGTAGTACTTAGTTGAGTACTTTTGGACCGATAGTGTAGAATGACGATTTTGCCCCTAGTTCGGGTAAAAAGTTGAATTTGAGTTCGGATGGTCAATTGGACTTTGACCGATGACCAGGACGTAGTTTAGGACGTTTTGAATCCGTAGACAGGAGGTACGCCCGATTCCGACATCCGAGGAGGAAGTTATGATGTTCGGAAGGTTGAGGGCATAACCGTAATTTGGTTAAAGTAAGGGGAAAGTTGACTTTTCGTATGAACGGGTTATGATTTGTTGACCTAGGACCGTTAGAGAGATCTTGTCGTCTTGAGTCCAACGACAGGCGGCAAGTATTCATCGGACTTACAATGTGGGAGTTACGGGTCTAGAAAGGTAATGGCAAAGTTGTAATTTTGGTTAAAACAGAAGGGTATTTGGTCTTTTGTGCTCTGGGAATTGTGCACAGAGAAGGAAGGGGATGGCTGGGATTGAGCCATTTTTGTGAGAGGAAGGGTAAGATTGGTGACACGTGTAGGAGGGCTAGAGGTTTCTAGCATACACGGTCCAATTATTTGGGGCTGAGTGTGTCGTGTATGTCGTGTGTGTGTGTTCGAAGAACAGAAAACAGAGGCTGAGGAATTGAGAGAAAATTGAAGGACGATGGTGAATGTTGGTGTGAAGTGGTGAGGTGAAGAGTGACCAGAGCAGTGAGAAGAAGATAGTGAGGGAGTAGGGAGGTGTTGTGCTTGTGTGTGAGACGTGTGAGAGTCACGGGAAAAACAAGAAGGAAAACAGGGAGGAAGTGAGTGGTTGTGGGTGGTGTTGCGGCTGTGATCGATCAAGCGAGGCCAGAGGAGGTGTCCAGAGGCTGGAGGTGGACAAGAGGAGCTACTGCCTCACGGCTGAGCTCACGACGGTGACAGGAGGCAGGTAATTTCTTATTTTCCTTTTCGATACTCTGTTTTGCCGTCAATTTTCAAACCGAAAGTCGTGAGTTTAGGGGTTGAATCGAAGAGTCTAGGGAGGTCTAGGGGACTCAGTTGAGGCTTGGGTGTCTTCTGGTTGTGCTGCCGTGATGGGGAAGTGCACGGTGGAGGCTAGACGACGGAAGGTGCCTTGTGTGCCCTGTTTTTCCGTTTTGCTTCAAACGTAGAGTCGTGAAGTCTGGGGTAGAGTCGACGGTCTTGGTGAGTTGGGTGAGGTTTAGGATGGTCCTAGGAAGGGTTTAAGCTAGCCACCGTGATGGGAGGTGACCTGGGTGGCCGGAGAAGGAAACAGGGCAGTGTTCGGGTTTTGTTTCGAGTTCGAGTCGATGAGTATTAGGTCGTGTCGAGGTGAATGGAGTACGGGAATGAGTAGCCTAGGAATAGACGAAGCAGTGGGTGAAGGATTGAGGTGTTTTGGTGCAGGCACGGCGGAGAACCGTCCTCGCCGGTTCGAGGTGCAGAACTGTGCTGAACCGGGTCTACTCGAGGTAGACGGTGACACTGTAGCTGGCGCGTGAGGGCCACGCGCAGCCACTTTGTGCGGCGCGTGGGGGCGCGTGCGGCGGTCTTTGGGGAAAGTGGTCAACTAGGTTTTTGGTCTAGGTGTTGCGAAGAGTCTATTGGCGTTGGTTTCGGGTTAATCGGACGTCGAATCGAAGTAGTTTCGCGAGGGTGAAGGCTTAGGGTTCCGATTCGTTCCGGTTAGGAACCGGGGATTTTTTAGGGAAATTAGGTGGACCTTCGTAGACGTGTTAGTAACGTACTTTGGCGGTTGTTGACAGGATCGGGAGTTCCCGAGGAAGCTGAGGAACTTACGAGACGTACGGGACGCGATTGAGGGCTTGGTACTGTGAGTGGACCCTTTTCTTTAAACTCGAGCATGCATAACTGTTTTTCTATAATTGTTTTATGGTTTTAATCATGATTCTATGTTATCGAATATGTTTTATTGATTTTACATAATTGCACATTTTTCGAGGAAGTACGATATTTGGCACGTTTTACGAGAAACGTCGATTTCTGAGTAAAATGCCATGGTTTTGGGGTTTTCAAAGGATAACTGGTTTGAATGCTTATAAAGGGATTTTGAAACATGATTTGGTGATTAAAGGATTTTCGGTTTTAGAAACGGATTTCGGAAACGGATTTCGGAAACGGAATTTGGTTTTAAAGTTGAATAGTGAATTTCTGGATTTGGGTTCGAAATGACGGTTCGGGGAGCCGGAAGGGCATCAGATCGGTGGTTTCGGATTCGAGTTTGGATACGGATTTAGAAATGGTTTTCAACGGTTTGGATTGGATTTTCTGGATCTGGTTATTGGGTTTAAAGACCCGGATATTGATTGACGGGGGACGGGCCCGGATTGAGTTTAAAGACTCGGGAGTTTAAAGACTCGGATATATTGATATTTCCCCCGTAGGCCTGTTGAGTTTAAAGACTCGGGAGTTTAAAGACTCGGATATTATTGAGGCCTGGATTGAGTTTAAAGACTCGGGAGTTTAAAGACTCGGATAGGTCCAGCAGGTTTGATCGAAAAATGATGGTTTAATATCACGTTTTATGATACGGTTTATGGTGCTTATGATATGATTTCTATAACAGTTATATAGTGTTTCTGTTTCTTATGATATTTTATGGCGATTGATTTATAACTGTTTTAATAACTGAGTTATGCATGTGGTTTCAAAACGGAGGGCTAAACCCGGTTTTCTTATCAAATGGTTTTGGAAACTTTTCTTTTATTCATGGTTCACTCACACCTTTCTGTTTTAATTGCCCTCCAGGTCGTGGAGCTAGAGCGGGGTTCCGGCGTCGAGGCAGCGTTTGAGGCATAGGAGTCACGAGAGCGACCCCGGAGTGTTTTAATTTTTCTGCGTGCGTGTAACTAGTTTATCGGTTTTATTTCCTGTGTATTTGGGGACTATGCTCTGTAAACTGTTGACTTCGGGATATGTAGTATAATTTTTCCTGCATCTGACTGTATTTATGTCGGGTGTCAGACGGGAGCAGGATTTACCTCGGGTTTCGGGGTGAAACCGGGGTGGGTCCTGACAATTGGTATCAGAGCATAGGTTTGTCGAGTTTGTCGAGTTTGTTGGGGTTTGTCAGGTTGTGTTTCGGTTGTTTGACTACTTCTATGCCTCTTTCAGCGTGCGATTGACGATGCCTCCGAGACGTGGACCCTCTCCACGACCTGAAGAAGAAGCGGTGAGAGGAACCAAGAGTACTACGATTGAGCGAGCCCAGCGGCTCGGAGCTACTACTTTTAGTGGCGGGGCTGATCCTGAGGAAGCCCAGAGGTGGATCACGAGACTTGAGCGGATCTTTGCAGTGATGCATTGCCCACCGGAGGATCGAGTGTTACTGGCTACGTTCTTACTGGATGGTGCGGCGTACGAGTGGTGGTATACCCTCGAGTTGTCTAGCTGGGATGCCCACACTGTGACTTGGGAGACGTTTCGGGAGAGATTCCTAGATCAGTACTACCCTCGTTCTTTCCGAGATGCCAAGGAGGCTGAGTTTCTACAGCTTCAACAGGGGAATCTGAGTGTGGCTGAGTACGAACGGAAATTTCAGATGTTGTCTCGGTTTGCTCCTACATTTGTGGCTACTGAAGCCGAGAAGTGCCGTAGATTTGAGTTGGGCCTGCGAGGTGATATTCGAGCCATAGTGATGGCTGGATCGTTCACTACCCTCCGAGAGTTGTCGGACGCTGCGGTGAGGGTTGAGGCGAGCTTGCCGGTGCGACACCAGGAGCCACCTTTTCCGGGAGCTTCGAGTCTGAGGACACCGAAGAGAGGTAACTTCAGTGGAACGTCGTCGTCGGGCGATGATCGTTTCGGTAGACCTGGTAGTTTCCAGAGTTCAGGATTTCGAGGTTACCGAGCACAGCCGACTCCACAAGCTAGTGCGACGTCTGTTGCGTCGACGGGGCGATCGAGTGGTCCTTCTGGTCTAGATGCTTGTTTCTACTGCGGAGAGCGAGGTCATTTTCGACGTGAGTTTCCACTGCTGCCACAGGAAGGTGGTGTAGGCCGAGGAGTGGCGGAGCCTGGACAGAGTACATCGTCGGGGACAGCCAACACTAGAGGAGGTAGTGGTGCCACTAGTAGTTCGAGAGGACATGGTAGAGCGTCAGGATCTCAGGCCCGAGTGTTTTCGATGACCCAGCAGGAGGTTCAGTCAGCACCAGGTGCGGGGACAGGTACTTGTATTACTTTTGGTTGTGTTGTACCTACTTTGTTGTTGGATCCCAGGGTAGAGTCTAGGATTTTCCCTAAGTGACCTAGAGTGTTATGGTGAGTTCCGATGAAGGAGGACGGAAGGAATGGGAAAGGAGTGAGTATAACTGATAGATATGAGGTTATTGAAGGAAGAGAACCCACAATCTAGAGTTTGCCTTTAGGACTTTGTAGATTTATTCCGATAGTGGCCGAAGTAGCAGCCGAGGGAGTAAGCTAATAGATAAGTGTTCCTGTTTGGACTAGATTGTCTGGGTTAGGATCCGAGTTGGTTTTGGAAAGGTGAGGTGGTAGTACGTGAGGATGTACTCTGTGAATTCTATCGGGTACTCCATATGAGGTATTTTAAAATATCTTTGTTTACTGTTCATAGGGTTTCCCTTGCGTACACCATACAGTTGTAGTGGTACGGAGAGAAGGCTGGACGTGGTAACAGTAATTGGGGATGGTGTGAAATACCCAAGGTGGAGATGATAGATAGGAAACCCAGGAGTGGGTTTTGTTAAGCCAGTATTGATTACCAGGTAGGAGACCCTAAGTGTTGGGAACTAGCTGTGGAATTTCGGGGACGAAATTCTTTTTAGGTGGGTAGATTGTAACGACTCGTCTCAGAAATTAAGGTTAAGACGGTAATTAGTGAAGGATTAGTGTAGAATGACGATTTTGCCCCTAGTTTGGGTAAAAAGTAGACTTTGAGTTTGGATGGTCAATTGGACTTTGACCGATGATCAGGACATAGTTTAGGACGTTGCGAATCCGTAGACAGGTGGTACGCCCGATTCGGACATCCGAGGAGGAAGTTATGATGTTCGGAAGGTTGAGGGCATAACCGTAATTTTGTTAAAATAGGGGGAAAGTTGACTTTTCGTATGAACGGGTTTTGATTTGTTGACCTAGGACCGTTAGAGAGATCTTGTCGTTCTGAGTCCAACGACAGGCGGCACGTATTCATCGGACTTACGATGTGGGAGTTACGGGTCTAGAAAGGTAGTGGCAAAGTTGTAATTTTGGTTAAAACAGAAGGGTATTTTGGTCTTTTGTGCTCTGGGAATTGTGCACAGAGAAGGAAGTGGATGGCTGGGATTGAGCCATTTGTGTGAGAGGAAGGGTAGGATTGGTGACACGTGTAGGAGGGCTAGAGGTTTCTAGCATACACGGTCCAATTATTTGGGGTTGAGTGTGTCGTGTATGTCGTGTGTGTGTGCTCGAAGAACAGAAAATAGAGGCTGAGGAATTGAGAGAAAATTGAAGGACGATGGTGAATGTTGGTGTGAAGTGGTGAGGTGAAGAGTGACCAGAGCAGTGAGAAGAAGACAGTGAGGGAGTGGGGAGGTGTTGTGCTTGTGTGTGAGACGTGTGAGAGTCACGGGAAAAACAGGAAGGAAAACAGGGAGGAAATGAGTGGTTGTGGGTGGTGTTGCGGCTGTGATCGATCAAGCGAGGCCAGAGGAGGTGTCCAGAGGCTGGAGGTGGACAAGAGGAGCTACTGCCTCACGGCTGAGCTCACAACGGCGACAGGAGGCAGGTAATTTCTTATTTTCCTTTTCGATACTCCGTTTTGCCGTCGATTTTCAAACCGAAAGTCGTGAGTTTAGGGGTCGAATCAAAGAGTCTAGGGAGGTCTAGGGGACTCAGTTGAGGCCTGGCTGTCTTCTGGTTGTGCTGTCGTGACGGGGAAGTGCACGGTGGAGGCTAGACGATGGAAGGTGCCCTGTGTGCCCTGTTTTTCCGTTTTGCTTCAAACGTAGAGTCGTGAAGTCTGGGGTAGAGCCGACGGTCTTGGTGAGTTGGGTGAGGTTTAGGATGGTCCTAGGAAAGGTTTAAGCTAGCCACCGTGAAGGGAGGTGACCTGGGTGGCCGGAGAAGGAAACAGGGCAGTGTTCGGGTTTTGTTTCGAGTTCGAGTCGATGAGTATTAGGCCGTGTCGAGGTGAATGGAGTACGGGAATGAGTAGCCTAGGACTAGACGAAGCAGTGGGTGAAGGATTGAGGTGTTTTGGTGCAGGCACGGCGGAGAACCGTCCTCGCCGGTTCAAGGTGCAGAACTGTGCTGAACCGGGTCTACTCGAGGTAGACGGTGACACTGTAGCTGGCGCGTGAGGGCCACGCGCAGCCACTTTGGGAGGCGCGTGGGGGCGCGTGCGGCGGTCTTTGGGGAAAGTGGTCAACTAGGTTTTTGGTCTAGGTGTTGCGACGAGTCTATTGGCGTTGGTTTCGGGTTAATCGGACGTCGAATCGAAGTAGTTTCGCGAGGGTGAAGGCTTAGGGTTCCGATTCGTTCCGGTTAGGACCCGGGGATTTTTGAGGGAAATTAGGTGGACCTTCGTAGACGTGTTAGTAACGTACTTTGGCGGTTGTTGACAGGATCGGGAGTTCCCGAGGAAGCTGAGGAACGTACGAGACGTACGGGACGCGATTGAGGGCTTGGTACGGTGAGTGGACCCTTTCCTTAAACTCGAGCATGCATAACTGTTTTTCTATAATTGTTTTATGGTTTTAATCATGATTCTATGTTATCGAATATGTTTTATTGATTTTACATAATTGCACATTTTTCGAGGAAGTACGGTATTTGGCACGTTTTACCAGAAACGTCGATTTCTGAGTAAAATGCCATGGTTTTGGGGTTTTCAAAGGATAACTGGTTTGAATGCTTATAAAGGGATTTTGAAACATGATTTGGTGATTAAAGGATTTTCGGTTTTAGAAACGGATTTCGGAAACGAAATTTGGTTTTAAAGTTGAACAGTGAATCTCCAGATTTGGGTTCGAAATGACGGTTCGGGGAGCCGGAAGGGCATCAGACTGGTGGTTTCGGATTCGAGTTTGGATACGGATTTAGAAATGGTTTTCAACGGGTTGGATTGGATTTGCTGGATCTGGTTATTGGGTTTAAAGACCCGGATATTGATTGACGGGGGATGGACCCGGATTGAGTTTAAAGACTCGGGAGTTTAAAGACTCGGATATATTGATATTTCTCCCGTAGGCCTGTTGAGTTTAAAGACTCGGGAGTTTAAAGACTCGGATATTATTGAGGCCTAGATTGAGTTTAAAGACTCGGGAGTTTAAAGACTCGGATAGGTCCAGCAGGTTTGATCGGAAAATGATGGTTTGATATTCACGTTTTATGATACGGTTTATGGTGCTTATGATATGATTTCTATAACAGTTATATAGTGTTTCTGTTTCTTATGATGTTTTATGGCGATTGATTTATAACTATTTTAATAACTGAGTTATGCATGTGGTTTCAAAACGGAGGGCTAAACCCGGTTTTCTTATCAAATGGTTTTGGAATCTTTTCTTTTATTCATGGTTCACTCATACCTTTCTGTTATAATTGCCCTCCAGGTCGTGGAGCTAGAGCGGGGTTCCGGCGTCGAGGCAGCGTCTGAGGCATAGGAGTCACGAGAGCGACCCCGGAGTGTTTTAATTTTTCCGCGTGCGTGTAACTAGTTTATCGGTTTTATTTCCTGTGTTTTTGGGGACTATGCTCTGTAAACTGTTGACTTCGGGATATGTAGTATAATTTCTCCTGCGTCTGACTGTATTTGTGTCGGGTGTCAGACGGGAGCAGGATTTACCTCGGGTTTCGTGGTGAAACCGGGGTGGGTCCTGACAGTATGTCACTGGTAATTCTTCTGATCCAACTAGAGTTAAATGTAAGTATTGCAAAGCTGATTACAAGTATGATTCAATTTAGGGTGGGACATCACCTATGAGAAATCATTTGAAATTATGTTCAAAATATCCTTATAGAGTTCCTGCAGCGAGTTCAGATCAAAAATTTTTGGTTTTTTCCAAGGATCAATCTGGGAATGTTAGTAGTTTAGGGGCATCGAGATTTAACAAGGAAGATTGTAGAACTGCATGTCTTAGGATGGCGGTCATTGACGAGTTACCTTTTAGTTTTGTAGAAGGAGAAGGATTTCGTCACTTTTGTAGTATTGCATGCCCTAGGTTTATACCTCCATCTCGTAGAAAAATTGCAAGAGATTTTCTTTGTTTTTATTTTGAAGAAAAGCAAGTGTTAAAAGCAATGCTTAGTGCGTATAGAGTTTGCCTTACTACTGATACTTGGATGTAAGACCCGTGTCCTGGAGGAAACGATGAACAATCCCACATTCCTGTGAGGGGGAATGGTCTGGGAGAGGATGGTGGTGTGCCTTAAAGATGTAGGCACATACCTATCTAGCACTAGGCCTTTTGGGAGCTCAAGTGGCTTTGGGGGGGATTGGAACCCCAAAGTTAAGCGAGTTGAGGCTGGTGCAATTCCATGATAGGTGACCCCCTAGGAAGTTGCACCATGAGCTCCCGAAAACAAAACCGTGAGGGCGAGGCCGAAAGTGGACAATATGGTGCTAGATGAGTCGGGTCCTGACCGAGGAGGGTCGGGTCCTGACATTGGACATCTTGTCAAAATATAAACTACATGGTTCTTACTGCTCATTTTATTGATGGAGATTGGATGTTACATAAGAGAATCTTGAATTTTTGTGTAATTTCTAATCACAAGGGTCGGTCAATTGGGAAACTAGTTGAGAAATGTTTGATTGAGTGGGGCATAGAAAAAGTACTCACAATTACTCTTGATAATGCATATGCGAATGATAAAACTGTTAGTTATTTGAAGGATAAAATTAAGAATTAGCCTTTAGGAAATGTGTTGGATTGCAAACAGTTGCATATGCGTTGTTGTGCTCATATTGTAAATCTGATTGTAACTGATGGATTAAAGGAATTACATAGCTCAGTTAAGTGTATTCGTACAGCTGTTATGTATGTAAGATCATCCCCACAAAGATTAGAAATTTTCAAAAACTGTGTTTCAGTTGAGAAGATTGATAGTAAAGGTCTTGTTGTATTAGATGTTCCAACTAGGTGGAACTCTACGTACATGATGTTAGAAGCTTCTTTGAAATTTAAAAAGGCTTTTAATAGGATGGAAGATGAGGATGGGAATTATAAGGGTTATTTTGGTAAGATGGTAATGCCACCAACTGAGGAAGATTGGGAAAATGTTGTTGTGTTTGTCAGTTTCTTGAAGAATTTTTATGATTTTACTTTGAGGAGTAGTGCCACTTTACATGCTACTTCACACACAACTTTTCATAACTTGTTTGCAATTGATTGTGAGTTGTCAGAATTAAGTGTGATAAACAATTCTCTTCTATCAGATATGGCTCAAAACATGAAACTGAAATTTGACAAGTATTAGGGTTCACTTGATAGTATTAACCAATTTTTGTTGATAGCTCTTGTGCTTGACCCTAGGTATAAGTTGGACAATTTATCTATGCATATTGCTGAATTGTATGTTGATAACAATGCTTATGTTGAGGAGAAGACAAAAGGTGTGAAAGATCTTTTGTTTGAGCTTTATAAGTTTTACGATGAAACAAAGGTCGTTAATCATACTGAAAATACCAGTTCTAGTTCAATTAGTGGTATGGTGTTAGATGGTTCATCTTCATCTTTTGGGGGTAATAAGAAAAGAGCCATGAAGGAAAAGTGGAAAAAAAGGCAAGAAGAAAATGAGGTTGTGGTTATATGTCATGAGATTGATAGATATTTGTTAGATGCTACTGAAGAAGATGTTGAAGATTTTGATATATTAAATTGGTGGAGAGTGAGTAGTTCTAAGTATCCAATTTTGGCATGTATTGCCAAAGATGTGCTTGCAATTCCTGTTTCTACAGTAGCGTCAGAATCTGCATTTAGCACTGGAGGACGTACAATTAACTCATTTCGTAGTTCCTTGAGTCCTGCTATGGTCGAGGTTTTAATATGTTTACAAAACTGGTTAAAGTCGCCAACAATTTCCATATAAAATGAGCCAACTATTGAGGAAATGGAATTTTATGAAGCAATCGAGCATGGTAATCTCTAATATGTTTTAATGTTCTATTAATTTGAGGTTAATTTCACTGTGTGTTATGTTCACTTTTATTTGTTTGATGTGCATCTGTTATGTAGAAATGATTAAAGCAAAGGCCATGACGCCTTCTAGTAGCAATGGGTCGTGATGACACGACCCATCCCAATCCCCCCGGGATTACCATGGAATGTGTCATGCTCCCGTCTGACAAGAGGTGTCAGACAAGGGATAACCTGTTGCCACTTCCCAATCGGGCTTCCAGAGTGCGTAAGGATCGATGAAGGAGGTGTATGATGTCCCAGTCTCTGCTGCAGTCGCATCCGGAATCAACCTGAAGGGCATTAAAAACAAAAGCTGTGAGTGGACGAAAATAAACAAGTCTGTTTAAAACATTTATAAGACATTTATGCCCCTCAGTAAAAGCATATGCATGCACCAAAAACTAATAATCCCATATTTATTTAGAAATAACCATTAGGGCCTTAGCCCGAAAACCAAAGCATAGGTTCAAATCCCAAAAGTCAATCCAAGAGTTATCTCATAAATTCAGTAATGTTCATTTATTATTTTTCCATCTCCGGCATCCCCGATGCCTAGCGTCCTAGACGCTTGACGTTCTAGACGTCATATCTCACGGTATTAAGCAACGCGTGCTGCCCGGGGTCTCACCGGGTCCATATCTCTGACATCCCCGATAGCTCCGTACAATGAGCCCTCGCAGGCAATGCACCGTGACTTCTCCAGTGTCCCCGACACTTGGAGGAGACCAGGATATATATATCCTCATATCGAGATGGTTTTATGGAACACATTTTATTATTCATTTCCAAAATATCACAAGGGCGCTGCCCAGAATTTCCATAAAACCGTCATAAGTCCAAATAGTTGATTCAAATCCGAAATCGTTTATTCAATTCCATTTTAGGGTCTCCGACCCGAAATCACATATATAAATCAACTGGGCCCCTAGCCCGATTTCATAAGTCAACTGGGCCCCTTGCCCGATTCATAAGTTAACTGGGCCCCTGGCCCGATTCATTTTATCGAATCCGTAACCGTTTCATGAAATCATATCCAACCACATTTATGGAAATCGATGCAAATCCAGAAAACCTCGATTTTCGTGCAAACACGTAAATCACCTCGAAATGCGTGAAACCATTTAAATTCACCGATATCCAAAATAAATCATTTAATCACAATTATAACAATCATGAAACAGTTATGCATGCATCGAATTTATAAAACCAATGTCCACTCACAGACCGTTTAACCAAGCGCCTCGATACGCGTGCCATAGACCTTCTCGGGCCTCACCACTATCACCGGGACTCCCAATCTTGTCCAAATCACATTAGAGGATCACTAACCTCATCATTAACATCCTATTCAAGTCCCGTAATTTTTCCGAATTTTTTAAGTATTTTAAAACTGGATTTAAAACCTTCGGACATCCCGAACAATATCGAAACGGGATCCGATCGACACGAAACCAACGCTAAAATGTTCGTTACATTGTATAGGATAAAAGTCATGTTGACCTCACCTCGAGATTCGTGCCCACGCGCCTGACCCGTAACTCGGTCATACGGACTCCGATTGATGCGTGCCGCTTGTCTACGGACTCAGGGCATCGAGACCTTCCTAAAGGTCCTCGGTCCTCGGCCATCGGACCTCGCGATCAGAAAGTCAACATTTTCCCCTATTACGTCCAAATTACGAAAATGCCCCTGAACTTCCGTACATCATAACTTTCACCACGGACGTCGGAATCGAACGTGCCACCTGTCTATGAACTCGTGACGTCCCAAACTACGTCACGGTCATTGGTCAAAGTCCATTTGACCGCCCGAATAAAAAGTCAACGTTTTGCCCACGCCCAGGGGCAAAACGGTCATTTTGCACAATTCGTCCGAAATCGCCCAACTAATCCCAGATTAGTAAATCACAATTAAATATTATTAAATCCCGATATTCGGGACGGGTCGTTACAACCTTCCCTCCTTAAAGAATTTCGTCCTCGAAATTACCAATAACCTTATTCCACAACCACCACGTGGAAAACATTTTGACCTCACATATGTGTACACCTGTACACCCACTTACTGGAACAACACCAGTCTCATCTGTACCCAGACATCCCATCACAGTCATACGTCATAACAACAACACTCGACCACCTCGAGTGGAATTGATCACCTAATCCGCGATAAAATCGCTTAACCATGTAGCTGACTCCTTCAGCTAGATAGTTCCCTTCCATTGCCAAAATATCCTTATATTTGCTCCCATTGGGAGTCACCAAATCTCATTTGTCAGTCCACGCTGACACCACCAGTCAAACTGTCACCGCAAAGCTTTACCACCCTAGTAAAGCCCCAACCATCTGCCAGTTAGTGACAACACTACGTACTACATCACTCTCGATGTAGCGTAAGATCAACCACATGATCTCAATTCGCAGGGCAAGCCCAATCCTGCGACACAAATCAATCTCAATGTCCATAATCGCCGACTCCCTCAGTGAACCAAGACGCTGGGAAATCACGGTGTGATCATGTCACACAAGGCTACTCGTGGTTACTCTGACCACCAACTCACTCATCCTGAGTGTACGTATACCGTCAACTTACACAATCAAGTGGTGTAACTAGAACACATTGAATACCAGCCCAGCAGTGATCACACATCTCGAAACTAGGGTTCCACTAGCCAACCATGGCTAAGAGCACCTGCTCATACAATCACTGAACCCGACAAAATCACTCTGCTCGGCGCACAGTATCCAATGTCCAGTCCACCATCACAACCCACCAAATGATATCGGAACCAAGCCGATTACCAACACGTTTAATCACACACCACAGGTACATCCCATGTACCGCCATTAGGCACCATTCAGCTTAACCAGCATCAATCCTCGTACAACGTACCCTGTATGCACCTCAATCCATCAATCTGCCTATAACCACCTAGGTCATAGCAAAACACGTTCCAATAATGAAATACCTTTGCCCAAACCAACATGAGACAAAACGAACTCCACCCTTCATCTAGTTCCAATTCCGAATCCGAATCCGCAATTTCGTAAGAAATCCCGAATCCGAACCCAAACATCATATTTTTATTCCATGTCCAAATCCGAATCCGAAATCATTATTCCGTAAGCTAGCATTGGAATAATCATTCCGTACCCAAATCCAGTAATCCATTTTCGAGCTTCGCAATCGAATCCTGAATCGTCACCCAGAAATTCGATTCCAAAACCCAAAATCTCGTTTACGTCCACCAAGACGTAACAAAACCGAACCTATCGGTTGCCTGTCCAAAACACTCGATTGACTTCATAGGGAAGCCAATCCCAATATTCACACGTCAAAGGTTGACAAAATCCGACCACATCGAAAACCTACTCAACCGAGTAACAAACCATATGGACTCCATTCCGAAAAGAAGTTCAGTCCCGTCATTTTACGACTCACATATCAAGGTATGAGTGATAAACTCATACCCAATCTGGATCATCGCGATCACGATCCAAATCCATCACTATGTCACCCGACTAGTAATATCACAATCCTAGATCGTCACATCGTCCAAAGTCGACAACATCACAAATCAGATCCACCTAGGATCCACACATGCTCATATAGCTAACAATCCATCTGAAAGCTGATCGTAGGGTCTTACACCCTCATTGAATCATTCGCCAAATTTCCCTTGGTGGAATGGTGATCCCGCATTTCACCACCAAATCCAAAATCATACACAACATCTTGTGTCCAATGACCCAAGGCCAAACATGGGTCCACCTACCAATACAAGCTCAACGTACTGGTAGCAACAATCATGATCTGCCACGGCAGGAAATAAGAAGTCAGCCCCAATGACTTCGGAATACCAATCACCGATGTGGAAACGAGCACTCCTCTCGTCTCCCAATCACAATTCTCCCCGAATCGGGAGTTCCAACCATGTTGGAAACAGACATGCTCCCAATGAGATGTCAAGTCCAACCACTGGACTGCCCACGTCCATACCTCACTTGGACCACCACGTGTCCAAAATCAATTCATTACTCGGACCTCACGTCCACCAATAAACATGTACGCACACACCCCGATTCCGAACGGAATATCCACAACTTGCCTGGATGTGCATACCCAACTGCCTTCGTCTCACATCTCAACCTTTACAGGTTAAATCCTCAGGTTCCAAGTGATTCACAATCACAAAATCTCACATCAATACCACGAATGGTTTTCCTCGACTTTTCCAATTTCAATAATTTCCTTGCACTCTCTGGGGATATAAGAAGTTTACCATCATACCAATCTCGGAGTTGACAACAACTCCCCAAATCCACCAATTCTCATGACATAGGGAACATCATCCCTAGATTCCTCAAGTTTAAATCATACCTTCTGATCTATTCCTCACATGTCATCATATATCTGTTAGGACTTATCCCAACACGACACAACCTCCACTGGATCCCATCCAGTCCAAGACTCAACCACCACTGAGTCGCAGATACCGATCATATGTCCGTCATGAAAGAGTCACACCCCAACTGGTGGCTCATCGTCATCACAATTACTGACACCAGCACCAGCGTTAGTACCAGTACCAACGCACCATCATCAACACTAGTATCAGCACACAGGCATCCATACTAGTATTGGCATAAAAGCACCAGCATACCAACATCCATACATAGCACACGAACATCCATGCTAGCACACGAACATCCATGCTAGAACACAGTGTGCAAATTTGTTACCCTTGATCTCTGTTCATTCCGAACGACGATCCCGTAACACCACTCTTACCCCACGACTATGGGTACCTCCAATTTGACCACTGGCACATCAGGATAATGGACGTTCCCTGAACATCCCCTGATCCCCAAGTATTAAAACCACACTAAATACCCTTGATAGCCAGTTATCTCGACACAACTGTCGACCAACAGTCATCGCTGTCAAGATCCGTATCCACACATCACACTAATATTTGATCCAACACGGGATTCCATATTTTATCTCATAACCGTATCCATAGATCGAAACCCATAAGACTCACTAGAGTCATCCACATGGTCATCTACGACCTCAGCCGCTCGTCGCAGCACAAGTCCTCATTTAAGGTTCACTTTTCCAGTCCATCGATTATAAATTAGGGTTCCAAAATCACACCCTAGGGTTCCACCGAACCCAACTGCCTTCTGCAGTAAAATCCACAACCTGACCGACCCCGCGGTCCTGACATCGTATAGACGTCCAATCCAATCCAATCGTCAACTCAACGTGGGTTCCATCGTGGGTTCCACCACGAAGGTCATCGGCTAACTCCGATGCACCAACACCCCGTTCACTAGCCAACACTACTAGGGTCTAAAACTTAGACCAATACTCAACTGAGTTTCGCATTTCCATAGTATTATTCAAATGGGGTTCCCTGAACCCGGCTGTGCCGAGTGGCACAACAATCCATCATCACATGACCGAACCGACGGTCCCACATTACCAGTTAATCGTATACAACCCCACTTGGGTTGAATCGCATCAATGCACGGCGTATCGGCCAAACACACCCAATCCACCATTCAAACCCAAAACTATCTATCAGGTTGACAACGGAACTGCAGCCCAAAGAGACATCACACCCTCGTCCTTCGCGCACAAAAGAGCAAAACCTGCTTTGATACCACTTGACACGACCCATCCCAATCCCTCCGGGATTACCATGGAATGTGTCATGCTCCCGTATGACAAGAGGTATCAGACAAGGGATAACCTATTGCCACTGCCCAACCGGGCTTCCAGAGTGCGTAAGGATCGATGGAGGAGGTGTATGATGTCCCAGTCTCTGCTGCAGTCGCATCCGGAATCAACCTGAAGGGCATTAAAAACAAAAGCTGTGAGTGGACGAAAATAAACAAGTCTGTTTAAAACATTTATAAGACATTTATGCCCCTCAGTAAAAGCATATGCATGCACCAAAAACTAATAATCCCATATTTATTTAGAAATAACCATTAGGGTCTTAGCCCGGAAACCAAAGCATAGTTTCAAATCCCAAAAGTCAATCCAAGAGTTATCTCATAAATTCAGTAATGTTCATTTATTATTTTTCCATCTCCGGCATCCCCGATGCCTAGCGTCCTAGACGCTTGACGTTCCAAACGTCATATCTCACGGTATTAAGCAACGCGTGCTGCCCGGGGTCTCACCGGGTCCATATCTCTGACATCCTCGATGTCTGACGTCCATGACGTTCAGCAATCCTGCTCCTGGATCACTATACGGTCCGGTAGCTCCGTACAATGAGCCCTCGCATGCAATGCACCGTGACTTCTCCAGTGTCCCCGACACTTGGAGGAGACCAGGATATATATATATATATATATCCTCATGTCGAGATGGTTTTATGGAACACATTTTATTATTCATTTCCAAAATATCACAAGGGCCCTGCCCCGAATTTCCATAAAACCGTCATAAGTCCAAATAGTTGATTCAAATCCGAAATCGTTTATTCAATTCCATTTTAGGGTCCCCGACCCGAAATCACATATATAAATCAACTGAGCCCCTGGCCCGATTTCATAAGTCAACTGGGCCCCTGGCCCGATTCATAAGTTAACTGGGCCCCTGGCCCGATTCATTTTATCGAATCCGTAACCGTTTCATGAAATCATATCCAACCACATTTATGGAAATCGGTGCAAATCCAGAAAACCTCGATTTTCGTGCAAACACGTAAATCACTTCGAAATGCGTGAAACCATTTAAATTCACCGATATCCAAAATAAATCATTTAATCACAATTATAACAATCATGAAACAGTTATGCATGCATCGAATTTATAAAACCAATATCCACTCACAGACCGTTTAACCGAGCGCCTCGATACGCGTGCCATAGGCCTTCCCGGGCCTCACCACTATCACCGGGACTCCCAATCTTGTCCAAATCACATTAGAGGATCACTAATGTAACGCCCCGAACGTTCTGGAAATGTAATATTATAAAAGATTGAATAAAATGACGTTTTTACCCCTGTGATTTGTGTGGTCAATTTGTTGACTTTTTGATTGTGAGGTCGAACGGACGTGGAGTGATAACCGTGACGTAGTTCGGGACGTCACGAGTTCATAGACAGGTGGCACGTTCGATTCGGACGAACAGGGTGGAAGTTATGAGGTTCGGAAATTCAGGGGCATTATCGTAAATTGGACGTTATAAAGGGAAAAAGTTGACTTTTTGTTTGACAATTGATACTCATTTGAATCAAAGACCGTTATGTTCGTCTCGACGCCTTGAGTACAACGACAGGCGGCACGCGTGAAACGGACGTCGGATGACCGAGATACAGGTCACGGAAGTTGGAGGGCAATTTGGTAATTATTGCACAGAGGGGCATTTTGGTCATTTCACGGCGGTTACTGTAGCACCACCGTGAAAAACAGAGCACACGGCCATGCCATGGTGTTTTACGCGTGCAAATTGTTTAGGGTGGTAGTGGATGGATCAGACGATTTGTTTATGAGAATTGAGGCAGTGGAGACACCCATGGGAGACTGAACTGAGCTCAGTGCACGGGCTGGATTTTAAAATGGCCGTGGTCTCTGTGCGTGCGGGAAACCATTTTCAGAGACACAGTTGGTCTCTCACGAGTTGTTGGCCACATTGATCGATCAACCGTGTAAGAGAGTGAGGAGAGGTTTCGTTTGGGTCATTTTGGTGCATCAGGTGTGGGCTGAGGTTGAGAGGGACGGTGAGAAAACAGTTTCGGGTTTTTTGGGGGGAAACTCAGAGTTCAATTCCTACGGGCTTTGGGGGAAAACTAAACACATAGGGAGACTTCTGGGAGTGACAAAAACACGACGGTGCTAGAGTTATTGAGATTGGAGCCCGTTTTGCCCAGGAACCCAAGTTCCAATTCGAAGGAAAAACCAGTGGAGGGAAAAATTGAAGATCAAATTGTGGGGACATTCGAGCTAAGCTAAGGGCCGTTCTAGTCTTCTGGGAGCAAAAGGAAACCAACCACATCGATTTCGAAGGACGACATTCACGAATTGGCCAAGAACTGAGCACCCTGGTTCTGAGAATTTTCACGCTTGAGGACGACGACTTCTAGGTAACGACGAGTTCAATTGTTTGTGCTATTGTGTTCGTATAGGTCCCTTTATGCTACTGGTGAAATTAATTTGGAAATGGAACCGTGTAGGGTGAGTTCCAGAAGTCGACTTGTTCGACTGTTCGAGCTTGAGTTGGGTCGATTTGGTGTCAGTCGAGGTTAGTCATCGACACAGACCTGAAATTAATGAGTTAGAGAAGATAATAGGATCAAAAACGAGAGGAATTGATTGAGAATTGAGCTTGAACTGGTCGGGTTGAGTCGCGGGTAACAGACCCGTTTATCAGTCTATCCGGGTAAAAACGATGACACTGTAGCTTGGCGCGTGGCCTTCACGCGCAGCCACTTTGGACGGCGCGTGACGGCGCGTGCGATGTCATCTCCGATCACGGTCAACATGGGAATTGTTCCTTTCAGTCTAATTAACATTTTCCCTTTAGGATTCGAGTTGTTCGGGAGTCGTTCGGGATAATCTCGGGAGCCCGGAAGTTTAGGTCCTTAAGGTTTATTTCGCCGAAAAATCCGGGAAATTAGGGAAAAATCATACGAGCTATTTGAGGATGTTTGTAACCCTTCTTGTACATTTTTACAGGCCCGGACACTTCCGAAGCTATGGAGGAGCGCGCGGGACGCGATTGACGCGTCCTAAAACTGGGAGTGGACCTTTTGATTTCTAAATTGGGCATACATGACTATTTTGCTTATTTATCTCATGGTTTTACCTATGATTTTATGATGGTGATATGATATATCGGTTTTACATGTTTCCACGTTTTTCGAGATATTTATCGTATTTCACGCATTTCGAGATTACGGTTTTTGCTTATGCATGCGTGATGATTTTGATGAAGTACCTGAATATGAATATGCATGTTTCGGATTTATGATGTTTGATCACATTGTGAAGTAATTTTTGGAAATTGCATGTGTTGGAAATTGCATGTGAATTCGGACATAAGTCTTGTTATGATGAGAAATGTTTTCGGAATAATGTTGGAAAACGATTTGTGATGAATCCTGGTTTATTGTGTTTAAAAACGGTTTTGGGTTTAAAGACCCGGTTAATGGTTGGATCTGGTTTTGGGTTTAAAGACCCGGTATGTTGATGACGGGGGCGGGCCCGAAAATTGGGTTTAAGACCCGAATTGAGTTTAAAGACTCTTGAGTTTAAAGACTCGATTATTATGATACCCCCGAGGCCTATTAATCATGTTCTGAGTTTAAAGACTCGTTGATATCCCGGGAAGGCCTAATATTGAGTTTAAAGACTCGGATGGATCCAACGACATAATTGTGGTTATTGATTCACGTTTTACTTGATTTGTGCAATTAACGTTCAAAATGACGGTTTCTGAAACCTGGCATTATTAAATGATTTTTTTACATGAATTATGGCGATCCTTTGTAACGTTTTTCATGTGTTTCGGAAAAAGAGTTTTCAAAAGTTAATATGTAAATTTTGAATATTTGGTTATGCATGCGTGTTACAAAACTGGAGGGCGAACCCGATTTCGGAAAAACTGTTTTTCCTGTAAAACTTATGTTTCGGTCCACTCACACTTTGTTGTTTTAAATTCCCTCCAGGTCGTGGTACAAGTGCGGGGGCAAGCGCCGAGGCAGAGGCGGAGGCATAAAGTTTTCCGTTGCGGAGTAGTTAGTTCACAGAGTAGGACTTGTTTCTTTAACTTGTTTTGTAATATTGCTCTGTGAAACTGTGGTCTTGACGTCCAGTCGGATGTATTTGTTTAATCTCCCTGGTCTGACAATGGGTGTGTTGTAATATTAATTAGTTTTCCGGTCTTTTGGATTCAATTGTCAGACGGGAGCAGGATGCTTCTCGATTATCGAGGCGATAATCGGGGTGGGTCCTGTCAATTGGTATCAAAGCCTAGGTTTACGATTCATGTCCGGCACTCGGGTGTGCCTTGATTATTGTACTAACTTGTGCCTCTTTCAGAGAAGGACGACTGGCCATGCCTCCGCGACGCGAACCCCCTCCACGACCTGATGGCGATGCCGAGAGCGCTTCGATCGAGCGAGCCCAGCGTCTTGGGGCTACGATGTTTAGTGGTGGAGCGGATCCCGAGGATGCTCACCGTTGGATTTCTCGGATTGAGCGGATTTTCACTGTGATGCACTATCCTCCTGAGGAGCGTGCGGTGTTGGCCACCTTTTTACTTGATGGATCTGCTTATGAGTGGTGGTATACTCTGGAGTTGTCGGGTTGGGATGCTCGTACAGTGACTTGGGAGACCTTTCGTGAACGGTTTCTGGATCAGTATTATCCCCGTTCATTCCGTGATGCTAGGGAGACCAAGTTTCTGCAGCTCCAGCAGGGGAGCATGTCCGTAGCTGAGTATGAAGAGAAATTTCAGATGCTAGCTCGTTTTGCTCCTACCTTTGTATCAACTGAGGCTGAGAAATGTCGTAGGTTCGAGCTTGGCCTACGGGGTGAGATACGGGCCATTGTGACGGCTGGAGCTTTTGCTACTCTCAGGGAGTTGTCTGATGCCGCGGTGCGGGTTGAGGCTAGTCTCCCGACACGTCCACAGTATTCTGGTGGTGGACAACGTCGCGAGCGTTCATATCCTGGATCATATGGTCAGAGGGCCCCGAAGAAGGGACGTTATAATGGAGCCTCATCTGCAGGCAATGATCGTTATGGCAGGACTGGTAACTATCAGAGTTCCGGATTCCGAGCGCCTAGGGCGCAGACTGCTCCGCAGGAGAGCACGACTTCTGTTGCTTCCACGGGACGGCAGGGTGGTGGTTTTGTTCGAGATGCTTCCAGTGTTATCTGTTTCTTCTGTGGCGAGCGAGGCCACTATCGCAGGGAGTGTCCATCTTTGCCACAGGGTGGTGGCGCAGGTCGGGGTGGAGCAGAGCAGGGACGGAGCACAGCTGTAGTTTCTGGGACTGGGAGCACTCGAGGAGGTGGTACTGGAGCGGCTAATGGACAGAGGGGCCGGGGCCGTGGGCGAGCAGCTGGACCACAGGCCCGAGTCTTTGCTGTTACGCAGCAGGAGGCCAGGGCAGCACCTGGTGTTGTGACAGGTACACTCACGATCTTTGGGCATGATGTTTGTGCTTTAATTGATCCCGGAGCTACTCATTCATTTATATCACGGGACTGTGAGTTGTTGGCGGGTAGAGAGGTGTCCGCCATGGACTGTGACTTGGGTGTGAGTACACCCACGGGAGATGTATTTGTGGTAAATCAAGTGTTGCGGGAGTGTCCCGTAATGGTAGGTGATGTTGTTCTGATGGCAGACTTGATACTCTTGGACTTGCACGACTTTGATGTCATTTTGGGAATGGACTGGTTGACGCTCCATCATGCTTCTATCTAATGTGTCGATAAGAAGGTTACTTTTCGGAGCCCTGGGTTACCGGAAACCACCTTTCAGGGAATTCAGCGAGCAACTCCTGTCGGAGTGATTTCCGCCCTGAAGGCAAGTAAGTTGTTAAGGAAGGGGTGCCAGGGATACTTAGCCCAAGTGTTGGACTCACGAGCTGCACCATTGAGGGTGGAGGATATATCGATTGTACGGGAGTTCCCGGATGTCTTTCCGGAGGATCTACCGGGATTGCCACCGCATCGAGATGTCGAGTTCACTATCGATCTGGTTCCAGGTACGCAACCTATCTCTCAGACTCCGTATCGTATGGCGCCAGCTGAGTTGAAAGAACTGAAGGCGCAGTTACAAGAATTACTTGAGATGGGGTTTATTCGACCGAGTGCGTCCCCCTGGGGAGCCCCGGTGTTGTTTGTGAAGAAAAAGGATGGGAGTTTGAGACTCTGCATCGATTACAGGCAACTGAATAAAGTAACAGTCAGGAACAAATACCCGTTGCCTCGGATCGATGATTTGTTCGATCAGCTGCGAGGAGCGCAGTACTTTTCCAAAATTGATCTACGTTCTGGGTATCATCAGTTGCGGGTTAAGGATGAGGATGTACCCAAGACAGCCTTTAGGACCCGTTATGGTCATTATGAGTTCCTTGTGATGCCGTTTGGTTTGACCAACACACCCGCAGCGTTTATGGATTTGATGAACCGAGTGTTGCAGCCTTACTTGGATCGCTTTGTCATCGTGTTCATTGACGATATCCTGGTCTACTCGAGGAGTGCGGAAGCGCACGAGGAGCACTTAAGGATGGTGCTGGGTACCTTGAGGGAAAACCAGTTGTATGCGAAGCTCAACAAATGTCAGTTTTGGTTGACGAGCGTGAGTTTCTTGGGGCATGTGATCTCAACTGACGGGATCAGTGTGGATTCTCAGAAAATTGAGGCAGTGGCGAAGTGGGAAAAACCGAGGACCGTCACTGAAGTCAGAAGTTTCTTGGGTTTGGCTGGTTACTACAGGAGGTTCGTAGAGGGTTTCTCTACCATTGCTGCCCCGTTGACACGACTGACGCGGAAGGGAGTCAAGTTTGAGTGGGATGACGATTGTGAGCGTAGTTTTCGGCAGCTAAAGGAAAGGTTGACATCTGCTCCTATACTGACCCTTCCAGACGACAGTGGGGAATTTGAGGTGTACAGTGATGCATCCTTACAGGGTTTGGGATGTGTACTAATGCAGCATGGGAAAGTGATCGCCTATGCTTCGCGCCAGTTGAAACCGTATGAGCACAATTATCCGACGCACGACTTGGAGTTAGCTGCTGTTGTGCATGCGTTAAAAATTTGGAGACATCACCTGTACGGTGCGACTTGCAGAATGTTCACGGACCACAAGAGCCTGAAGTACTTGTTCACTCAGAATGAGTTAAATGTGAGGCAGCGACGGTGGCTAGAGCTAATTAAGGACTATGATTGCACGATTGAGTACCACCCGGGAAAAGCCAATGTGGTGGCTGATGCCCTAAGCCGGAAGTCAACGCATTCTGTAGCACATCTTCGGACGGTTCATTTACCACTTTTGGTTGAACTCCGTAGGAATAGCATTGATTTGGGTTTGGATGGCCAAGGTGTCTTGCTGGCTAATTTTCATGTGAGACCACTTCTGGTTGATCGGATCGTTGAGGTTCAATCTCAAGATCCTGTCTCATGTGTACTTCAGATTGAAGTGGAAGCCGGTGAACGGCTAGGTTTTTCAGTCAGGGAGGATGGAGCTTTGCTAAAAGAAGGACGGTTGTGTGTGCCCGACGTTGAGGAACTGAAGAAGGAGATCTTGGACGAGGCTCGTAGTTCGGCCTACGCGATGCATCCTGGTGGGACCAAGATGTATCGTACCTTGCGAGAGCACTATTGGTGGCCGGGAATGAAACGGGAGATTGCCGAGTTTGTCAGCAGGTGTCTGATTTGCCAGCAAGTGAAGGCTGAGAGACAACGACCTTATGGAGCCTTGCAACCACTACCTATCCCGGAATGGAAATGGGATCACTTAACGATGGATTTCGTGTTTGGACTTCCTAGGACACCCAGAGGCCACGATGGAGTTTGGGTGATTGTGGACAGGCTTACGAAATCAGCTCATTTCTTGCCAGTGCGAGAGAACTTCAGGATGACACAGTTGGCCCAGTTGTTTATTGATGAGATCATCCGTTTGCACGGTACTCCAGAATCAATAGTTTCTGACCGAGACCCGAGGTTTACTTCTCGATTTTGGCAGAGTCTGCAGGAAGCATTTGGGACGAAACTTCGTTTCAGTACTGCATTTCATCCTCAGACTGACGGCCAGTCTGAGCGGACCATCCAGACTTTGGAGGATATGATGCGAGCTTGCGTTTTGCAATTTCAGGACACTTGGGAGTCACATCTAGCCTTGATGGAATTTTCCTATAACAACAGCTACCAGGCGAGCATTGGGATGGCTCCGTGCGAAGCCTTGTACGGACGGCAGTGCAGAACCCCGTTGTGTTGGACGGACGTAGGCGAAAGGAAGCTGACTAAATCCGAATTGGTGGAACTGACGACCGAGAAGGTCAAACTCATCAGGGATCGGCTCAAGGCAGCCCAAGACAGACAAAAAAGCTATGTGGACCATCGGATTCGAGATCTTGAGTTTGCGGTCGGAGATCGGGTATTTCTGAAATTGTCCCCTTGGAAGGGTGTAGTGAGATTCGGCAGGCGAGGAAAGTTGAGCCCTCGTTATATTGGACCATATGAGATTACCGAGAGGATTGGCCCGGTGGCCTACTGGCTGGCACTACCGCCAGAGCTTTCGAGGGTCCACGATGTTTTTCATGTGTCGATGTTGCGGAAATACGTGTTCGACGCATCTCATGTACTGGAGGAACATCCCATTGAACTTCGAGATGACTTGAGCTTTGAGGAACATCCGGTGCAGATTTTGGATCGAAAGGATAAAGTACTACGTCGGAAGACCGTTCCTCTGGTAAAGGTTCTCTAGAGGAACCAGAATGTGGAGGAAGCCACATGGGAACCTGAGGCGCAGATGCGAGAACAGTTCCCCTACTTGTTTCCTTGAAATTTCGGGACGAAATTTCTTAAGGGGGGGGGGGGGGGGGGGAGATTGTAACGCCCCGGACGTTCTGGAAATGTAATATTATAAAAGATTGAATAAAATGACGTTTTTACCCCTGTGATTTGTGTGGTCAATTTGTTGACTTTTTGGTTGGGAGGTCGAACGGACGTGGAGTGATGACCGTGACGTAGTTCGGGACGTCACGAGTTCATAGACAGGTGGCACGTTCGATTCGGACGAACAGGGTGGAAGTTATGAGGTTCGGAAATTTAGGGGCATTATCGTAAATTGGACGTTATAAAGGGAAAAAGTTGACTTTTTGTTTGACAATTGATACTCATTTGAATCAAAGACCGTTATGTTCGTCTCGACGCCCTAAGTACAACGACAGGCGGCACGCTTGAAACGGACGTCGGATGACCGAGATACGGGTCACAGAAGTTGGAGGGCAATTTGGTAATTATTGCATAGAGGGGCATTTTGGTCATTTTCACGGCGGTTACTGTAGCACCACCGTGAAAAACAGAGCACACGGCCATGCCGTGGTGTTTTACGCGTGCAAATTGTTTAGGGTGGTAGTGGATGGATCAGACGATTTGTTTATGAGAATTGAGGCAGTGGAGACACCCATGGGAGACTGAACTGAGCTCAGTGCACGGGCTGGATTTTAAAATGGCCGTGGTCTCTGTGCGTGTGGGAAACCATTTTCAGAGACCCAGTTGGTCTCCCACGAGTTGTTGGCCACATTGATCGATCAACCGTGTAAGAGAGTGAGGAGAGGTTTCGTTTGGGTCATTTTGGTGCATCAGGTGTGGGCTGAGGTTGAGAGGGACGGTGAGAAAACAGTTTCGGGTTTTTTTGGGGGAAACTCAGAGTTCAATTCCTACGGGTTTTGGGGGAAAAAAAAACACATAGGGAGACTTCTGGGAGTGACAGAAACACGACGGTGCTAGAGTTATTGAGATTGGAGCCCGTTTTGCCCAGGAACCCAAGTTCCAATTCGAAGGAAAAACCAGTGGAGGGAAAAATTGAAGATCAAATTGTGGGGACATTCGAGCTAAACTAAGGGCCGTTCTAGTCTTCTGGGAGTAAAAGGAAACCAACCACATCGATTTCGAAGGACGACACTCACGAATTGGCCAAGAACTGAGCTCCATGGTTCTGAGAATTTTCGAGCTTGAGGACGACGACTTCCAGGTAAGGACGAGTTCAATTGTTTGTGCTATTGTATTCGTATAGGTCCCTTTATGCTACTGGTGAAATTAATTTGGAAATGGAACCGTGTAGGGTGAGTTCCAGAAGTCGACTTGTTCGACTGTTCGAGCTTGAGTTGGGTTGACTTGGTGTCAGTCGAGGTTAGTCATCGACACAGACCTGAAATTAATGAGTTAGAGAAGATAATAGGATCAAAAACGAGAGGAATTGATTGAGAATTGAGCTTGAACTGGTCGGGTTGAGTCGCGGGTAACATACCCGTTTATCAGTCTATCCGGGTAAGAACGATGACACTGTAGCTTGGCGCGTGGCCTTCACGTGCAGCCACTTTGGGCGGCGCGTGACGGCGCGTGCGATGTCATCTCCGATCACGGTCAACATGGGAATTGTTCCTTTCAGTCTAATTAACATTTTCCCTTTAGGATTCGAGTTGTTCGGGAGTCGTTCGGGATAATCTCGGGAGCCCGGAAGTTTAGGTCCTTAAGGTTTATTTCGCCGAAAAATCCGGGAAATTAGGGAAAAATCATACGAGCTATTTGAGGATGTTTGTAACCCTTCTTGTACATTTTTACAGGCCCGGACACTTCCGAAGCTACGGAGGAGCGCGCGGGACGCGATTGACGCGTCCTAAAACCGTGAGTGGACCTTTTGATTTCTAAATTGGACATGCATGACTATTTTGCTTATTTATCTCATGGTTTTACCTATGATTTTATGATGGTGATATGATATATCGGTTTTTACATGTTTCCACGTTTTTCGAGATATTTATCGTATTTCACGCATTTCGAGATTACGATTTTTGCTTATGCATGCGTGATGATTTTGATGAAGTACCTGGATATGAATATGCATGTTTTGGATTTATGATGTTTGATCACATTGTGAAGTATTTTTTGGAAATTGCATGTGCTAGAAATTGCATGTGAATTCGGACATAAGTCCTGTTATGATGAGAAATGTTTTCGGAATAATGTTGCAAAACGGTTTGTGATGAATCCTGGTTTATTGTGTTTAAAAACGGTTTTGGGTTTAAAGACCCGGTTAATGGTTAGATCTGGTTTTGGGTTTAAAGACCCAGTATGTTGATGACGGGGGCGGGTCCGAAAATTGGGTTTAAAGACCCGAATTGAGTTTAAAGACTCTTGAGTTTAAAGACTCGATTATTATGATACCCCCGAGGCCTATTAATCATGTTCTGAGTTTAAAGACTCGTTGATATCCCGGGAAGGCCTAATATTGAGTTTAAAGACTCGGATGGATCCAACGACATAATTGTGGTTATTGATTCACGTTTTACTTGATTTGTGCAATTAACGTTCAAAATGACGGTTTCTGAAACCTGGCATTATTAAATGGTTTTTTTTTTACATGAATTATGGCGATCCTTTGTAACGTTTTTCATGTGTTTCGGAAAAAGAGTTTTCAAAAGTTAATATGCAAATTTTGAATATTTGGTTATGCATGCGTGTTACAAAACTGGAGGGCGAACCCGATTTCGGAAAAAACTGTTTTTCCTGTAAAACTTATGTTTCGGTCCACTCACAATTTGTTGTTTTAAATTCCCTCCATGTCGTGGTACAAGTGCGGGGGCAAGCGCCGAGGCAGAGGCGGAGGCATAAAGTTTTCCGTTGCGGAGTAGTTAGTTCACAGAGTAGGACTTGTTTCTTTAACTTGTTTTGTAATATTGCTCTGTGAAACTGTGGTCTTGACGTCCAGTCGGATGTATTTGTTTAATCTCACTGGTCTGACAATGGGTGTGTTGTAATATTAATTAGTTTTCCGGTCTTTTGGATTCAATTGTCAGACGGGAGCAGGATGCTTCTCGATTATCGAGGCGATAATCGGGGTGGGTCCTGTCAACTAACCTCATCATTAACATCCTATTCAAGTCCCGTAATTTTCCCCTTTTTTTAAGTATTTTTAAACTGGATTTAAAACCTTCGGACATCCCGAACAATATCGAAACGGAATCCGATCGACACGAAACCAACGCTAAAATGTTCGTTACATTGTATAGGATAAAAGTCATGTTGACCTCACCTCGAGATTCGTGCCCACGCGTCGTCACACGCCGCCGTGAGTGGCTGCGCGTGAAAGCCACGCGCCTGCTACAGTGACTGCTACAGTCACCATCTTCACCCGTATGTCTGGTAAACGGGTCTGATTACCCGCGATCTGACCCGGCCAGATAACCATCAATTTGACCTTGATTCCATCCGTTCTTGATCCTAAAACAATCATTAACCAACCAATTTCAGTTCTGTGACATCGATTAATAACAATCAAACCGTAATCGTGCCACCAACCCGTGATCACCCAAAACGGGTCGATCACCAAAACTCCACAAATCCTCAACCATTGTCAAATTAACTTCACAGGAAGCTTATAAGGATTAATACGAACCAATTCGCATGATTAATTGAACACGAAATTACCTCAATCATCACGACTCAAGCTTGAGTTTTCCGGCCATCCACCTCGTCCGTCCACGGCCCTAGGAGCCTCAAAGCTTGCCCCATTTGATCTGGTTCGACTCGTTGAGGTTCCAGAAAGCTCAATCCATCATCAATTAGGCTTGGGCTGGCCTAAAACTAGAAGTTCGAATTTGAATTTCTCAAAAACCAGTTTCGGGTTTTCAGAGAAATCTAGCACCAATTTCACTCATTCCTTTCATTCTCAATCACAGAGTAACCCACTCGACTCACACTCCATTCCTTTAATCCAATTCAGCCGTTAAAGGCATCCAAAAGTGTCCCACAATCCACTGCGCAAAGCTCCCCTGCACTGACACGAAACCATTAAAAATCAGTGCCCAGTGCTATTGTGATCGATTGCCAGCACAATACATGTGCAATCACACCTCACACTGTCCCAATTCAGTCCATAAATTGATAAACAATCCATGGGATCGATCGCAAAAACCTCCCACTTTCACGGCTGTTCAATGAAACAGTGCCCCCCGTGTGAAATTACAATTCTGCCCTTGTGCAGAAAATTACCAAAATGCCCCTCACACATCCTGACCCGTTACTCGGTCATACGGACTCTGATTGATGCGTGCCGCCTGTCTACGGACTCAGGGCATCGAGACCTTCCTAACGGTCCTCGGTCCTAGGCCATCGGACCTCCTGATCAAAAAGTCAACATTTTCCCCTATTATGTCCAAATTACGAAAATGCCCCTGAACTTCCGTACATCATAACTTTCACCACGGACGTCGGAACTGAACGTGCCACCTGTCTATGAACTCGTGACGTCCCAAACTACGTCACGGTCATTGGTCAAAGTCCATTTGACCGTCCGAATAAAAAGTCAACGTTTTTCCCACGCCCAGGGGTAAAACGGCCATTTTGCACAATTCGTCCGAAATCGCCCAACTAATCCCAAATTAGTAAATCACAATTAAATATTATTAAATTCCGATATTCGGGACGGGTCGTTACACGTGATATCCAAGAATTGTGGTATGTTGTTATATTTTATGAGTAACCTAGCTTGTTGTTTTTTATTTTGGTGCAATTTTTATGCATTCAAATTTAATAAAATATTTTTCAGAAGAAGTTTACAAATGGATGGACAAAAGAAGTACGAATTGATGTTGAGAGCTTGAAGATAACATATGTTGTATTTCTTGTTGCTACTATATTTCATTTTTTTGTTACTGTTTTGTTGTTGTATTTCATTTCTTGTTGCTGTTATGTTGCTGTATTTCATTTCTTGTTGCTGTTTTGCTGCTGTATTTCATATTTTGTTGCTGTTTTGCTACTGTACTTCATAATAAATTCTGCTACTATATTTCTTGTTGCTGTTTTTCTGCTGCATTTCATAACATATTGTGCTATTGTGTTTATTCTTATTGTTTTGCTGATGTATTGAAACATTGTATTTTGATTTTAAAGATTGTCTTGCTGGATCTAACTATCTATGCATTTATTTTGGTTGGAATGTTTGTTTTCGGTTGTGTTAATAAAGATCCAATTTCATTATTGCTATTTTTATTATACTTAAATAGGCTAAACGGTTTGAAACCGTTATCGATCCAAATTGAACCGTTAATAACGGTTTGGATCGAAACGGTTTCATTTATAATTTTAGAGAATCCAAACCGTATCGAACCGTTAAGATTTTAACGGTTTGGATTTGAATATTGTTAATAACCATACCGAACCGGACCGTGCCCACCCCTAGGTACATATAAATATTTCTCCTCATATTCACAATATACATGCTGAAAATTTGCTCTTTAAATACTAAATTAATGCTATTATTTGTTCGCTAACTATGTATAATAAGTATTCTTCACTATTTTTGCACTCTAAAAAATACGCTTCAAATGGAAAATGAGTACTACTGTTTTATTGCATTATCATTAGACTATAATCTTTAGAAATTATTATGAGCAATGTTGCCCTTGGTTTATAGGTTCATTAGGCACCATTGATTAAAAAATGAGCTAATCTCCACAAATTATTTACTAAACTTCACTTTTTTATTTTAATGTTTTTTTTTCATTAATCAAATTTCGAAACTTCTTTTCTTTTGAATTTAATATATATATATATATATATATATATATATATATATTCTTTTGTTTATCTAAACCATTTAGATTTTTTTTCCTCGGAAAACCTTACTCCCCCGCTTCATATCTCTCCCATTTTCTATTTTCACAATTATGAGAATAATGTTTCTACTATTAAAGTAGAATGACAATTATGGATTGTTTGAATTATATGGAAATTTTACTACATATATACTGATATAAAAAATTTGTTGCAATATGATAAAAAGATTCATAAGTAACCGTAAATAGTAATATTTAGTGATGATTAAAAGTTAGATTATTAAATTATTGTGAATTTATATATATATTTTTAAAATAAAGAAATAAAGGTAAATTTAAAAGCTTGGTTCACCAAAAAAAATAAAAATAAATAAAGTACTCTATAGTGCCAAAATCAAGTTATTTACACAAATACCCCTAAAGTTTTTTGTGTTTTCACAAATACCTCTTAAATTTTAGATATACAAATACCCTCTTAAATTTTAAAAAAAGATTACACATAACTCATAAAATATGACGGATCTTTAATTAAGTGTAATATAAGTAATGTAAATACTAAAAGCACTTATTATTAATTGAATAAACATTATCATTCTTATTCTAAAAATATAACTGTAAAAAATCAATTTTGTAAACTTTTACAATAATGTCAATATTTAGGTTGAAGTCAATTTTTAATTGATAATCACTTAACAAATAAATTTATATATAATGTTTTGGAACCTAAGAAGACATTTGTGTAAGACCTAAAATATAAGGGAAGTTTGTGAAACAGAAGTGGCTCAACACAATTGTAACTCATCGCCTGTGTTCAGATGACACAAAATTGGGAGAGAAAAAAAAGGAAGAAGACGAAGAAAGAAACTAAGTAGCAAACAAATAGCTCAAGTAAATCAAGCACATCAACAATATACACAGTGGTCTGAATATATAACACAAGTTAAAGTTCCTTAGGAAATTACAATTGTATCCCCAATTGGCCTATAGTAAAATCTTATTCATGACTAGTCTAGTATTAAATTCATATTACCTTTGTAATACCCTACTAGAGACTAGTCATGAAAAGATGCATATATGGACACCAAATTATTGAAGTAGGTTTATATCTGAAACACAAGGAATGATGATTTGTATGAGCAAATTGAATTTGCATGGGGACTGGGGAGGATTCAGTTCCAGAAAGGGGTTACTCTTACACTGAAGTGCCTTGTTGAATTCATACAAGCTGTACAACAGCAGCCACTCTTAAGGCCCCATTTTGGAGAAGATCAGCAAGCTCATCAAATAACAGAGCTGTTCGCCAGCCCCACCCCTTTGGAGCTTTCGGTAATAGCGTGCCAGTCTGCTTAAAACTTCCAAACACCATGACTTCCCTCTTCGATGGACATATTAACTACATTGTAAAGGAAATGTAGCAACAGAATCAATATACCGGATTCTGGGTTTGACTCAACCGATAATATTTCATTAAGTTTGAAATATTACCTGATATCGGGCAGTAACCTTTTCACGAGAATCAACGTACATCTGCACCTGTTTTAGGCACGCCATCAAGTAACAATCCTAGTATGAGTTATATAAATGCAAATAAGCACACTGGTCAGCAAAACACAGTGAAACAATCAAGAGCAGGGGATAACCTTTCTAAATGTATCAGTAAACTCTGCCTTGCGCCGGTGAAGAAATAATCCTGAAATAAGAAGTATATGATATATGCTCAGCTTAAGTAATAGACTTCAAGAATAAAACTGAGGAAAGCAGAATAACATGTTTCCATGGTATATCAATGAACAGGTTAGAAAAGCACCAAGTGTTCTACGTCCTTGAGGGTCTTCATCATTAAAAGCCTGAACGCTAACCTATAGATACGAACAGACAAATCCAACCCGTCTTAGGGCATGAAAGATGGAAATTGAAATGCATCAAGGCAATTGAAAAGAACAAGAAGTTTATATTCAAACACCTTCCATAAAGAACCAGCATAAAAGACTTCTGGTGAATGTTTCACTTGGCCATCACTGAGCCTGTGCACATCCTCAAATTGCACCCTGTAGAACAGGGATCGAGAACTTAAGGGAAAAGGTAAAAGTGAAAGAAAAGAAGAGACTTGACCAGTAATTAGTAGGATGGACATTTAAACATGATGATTAGATCCACATTATAATATTGTGTATGTCATTCAGACCCAGTAGACTCTAAATCAATTATTTCTCTCACAAATAATTCAGTCCCGAGCAAAAAGGAAGCATATAAACAGATTTGCAAAGGCACTAACTGAACTTCGATAAGCCACTTGTAATAGCGGCTTCTGCACTAGGAGATTGTAGAACAGGATTCTAAAAAGAGTTTTATGGATTCTTATTTGTCAAAAGAGAGTTCAAAACCTGAAGCAGAGAGGGGAAAGGAGTTATGTAAAGAGGCCACATACCCAAAGCGGAAAGGAGGGAAGTGACTTAAAGGCGTTTTCATATCCAATGATATGGAAGAACCATTTTCATCATCCCACTCAACGCCAAGTGGATGGTCTGATGACTCTCCCATTGGCATAGGAAGGCCACTAGTACTTGGCACTGGTACAGAAGTTCCAGGAATTCTGCTTTGCACGTCCATCTCATAGCCTCTCTCTGTTTGCTCTCCATGAGTATTCGCAGCATTGTTCCCTCCTTGGCTTAGCCCAACCAAAGCTGTCAATCCATCTCTAGACAGGTCCCCATTATGGTCAGCTCTAGCCTCTGAATCATCATTAGCAAGAGACTGCTGGCAATTTCTGTTGCCCATGCCAAATGGTACACGGGAAAAGACGAACCGAGTTGGAGGCCAGGCAGTTGCTGGGACAAATGTAGTTCCACGCCCAATACCAGCAAGCCCATCAATAGGACCCCTAACATGCACACGTACAGGCCTAAAGGCGCCATTTCCTTCACCTGGAGCAGACTCAGCAACATATACACCAGGAGAATTATTTTGATTATGCTCCGGCATGTAGTATCCAGTGGTAACTCCATGTGAGAATGAAAACTGCTGTCTGCAGGTGCATGTTATACTTGTGAGACAGCAATTTTTGCATGTATCAGCACCCGTTTCTTGGACTCTTTGGCTTAAAAGCATCTATATTCACATACCAAAAGGCATTAAATAAATGAACATATAGAGTTTCTTTCATGAGTAATAGGTAGATGAAAATGTTAAACGCAGCCATCTCTTGAAAGAATAACCACTCAAGGAAACAATTTATATATAAATGTGGTAGAAAGAGATATCTAAATTTATCATGGTGGAGATGTCAGAGAGTGCTTGTTGCCGGTCCATCAAGCCTAAAGGATGATCGATTTATTAGCACTATGGTTCATAAGATATTAAATTGCTCACTATAGCAGCTAAAATGGATATCAGCAAGAAACTGGAATCATATAGCTATTACTAAAATTTACTATAGAAAACTCCGTGTTACCACAACCAAAGTATTAAGCAATTAACTGTATCATATAGCTCTTTTTATTCTCCCAAAAACAAAATTCATAACAATATTTCTAAAATGAAAACAGCATGAAAGAAAAAAACAAAGGTAAACAGAAAGAGACCTGCAACCAAAGACCATCGTTCACAGCTCTGCAGGGGAATCCGAATTCCTCGAGTTGCTTTCTTACACTCAAAAGTGCCTCAAAAGACATGTTGCAGTATAATAGAGAGCCCCCTTCAAATATATTAACAAATGCTTCATATTCCTCCCCACCAATCCCAAATTTCCCTTTAGCATAACCTTTGAGCCGTCTTCTGCCTACAACCCTGCCACCCCATGAGAAAGAAGGCATTTCACATCTTCCCCAATCATTTGGCAATAGCTCACTAGTGCAAGAGTTCATTGAAGAGCATTGCCTTGACCGGTCCCTGACAGGCCAACTATTGTTACTTAAGTGATAGCATGAACCTTCATCAGATGGTCCTTCCATGGCCACTCCAGTTGCCTCCAATCTATTTGCTCCAATACCTACTGGCATTTCAGAATAACCTGATGTTCTAATTACATCTATTTCAGAAAATGAATTACTCAATGATGAAGGACCACCCATGCTGCAGTTGCATCCTGACTCCGAATTGGACTGAGGGTATGCAATTTGTTGTAGTTGCTGGCTGGATTTTGATACTCCTGTTTGGAAGTCAACCACAAAGTCTGCGAGCTCTATCAGAAGATTACGAGCAGTACTTGGGCCCTCTAAATCATCGTTCCGAGTTAAGCGCACCAATTCAGACTCCAACCTTTTATTAGTGGAGCTATCAATCAGATTTTTTCCCTTTGCATTAGAGGAATCAGATTGAGTGTCTGTTCCTTCCCCGGAACTGGAACTTCCATGATCATAATCTTCTTGTTTGCATTCAGCAGATTTTGCAAGGAATGTATACAATGCCAGTTCAAACCTTTCCCCAAAAGGAAAACAATAAAAATCTTAGTAGGAACTCAAGCAGTGAAAAATAAAACCCGGTACGAGGCCTTCAAAAGTCCTTACCGTTTTTCTTCACTGGGTACCCAGAGCTCATCAGAGGTTAACAATGCAAGAAAGGTTTGAGCAGAAAGTTTTGGAAGCACCTGACAATGACCATGACAGGAAGGTAAAAAAAAAAAAAAAAAAAGTAAACAAGGTTTGCATGAACAAAACTGGAAACCTAAGAACATCCTAATCCTTATATAAATCAAATATACTGACAGCAGAGCTAGAAACAAATTATAGAAATTTAACTACATGGGTGTAATTAAATTTAATGATAGATCTTACACCTTATTTTTCTATGTTGTGGGTAAAGATAAATATTATGTTTCATTAGCTTTCAACTATTTTGTCCTCCTCTCGCATCAGTCTTATGTTATCATATCATATGTCTCAAAGGAAAATAAAAGGGAGAAGAAGAGGCATGAGAAACTACCGAAACCCACAAGTCATAACTACGACGTAAGCTCACCATCTTTTACCTCTTTCAACTCCATGGCACCACTTTGACAAAGGTAGCCCCAGCAAGCATTTCTTACTCGCTCACCATGTATGCCGTAATCTTGTCTCTCTGCAAACACCTGAAAGCACAGGTAGACACTCTCAGTAACAAAAGAAATCAGCAGCATGCAGGTGAAACACAAAGAGGCGGCACAAGCAATTCAAACCTGATAGGCCAAGAAGTTTGAAGTCCATAATTCAGATATAATGAAGTCTGTGCATATTGCACATAAATCCTGCATCAAAAAAATAAAAATATGTAATCCAAACGCACACAAAGGGAAGGCATTACTAGAGTAGAAAAGAAAAAGTTAGACAAAGAAAATACATCAGAAAAAATTAACTTCTCTACAATAAGAATATGATACCTGAAGGTCAAGAAAAGAAGCAGCGGCCAAAACACGAAATGCATTGTTATCATTAAGCTTGGGATGGTGCCCGTACAGATATGCCAAAGCCATTGCAATTGCTTCTCCGTTAACATTTTTGTCGTCAATATGTAAGGTTAAAATGGGGGCATTGGCTTCTTTCCAAGGTCCATGAAGCATGTTCCTGCCCAGCACATGTGAAGATGCACAAGTTGACTCGTAAGCACTTTAATCAATACGTAATCAATTACGCATGTACTACTGAAAACAAAATCACTTCCTAGAAATTAAGCACTGGATTCTTAGGATCATCTATTTTATTAACTCCCTATTGCCAAGATCAAGTTCAATAGTGTAATGCTTCTTAAGCTAGTTATGAAACCTCCAGTGAGGAAAATAAACACATTCTTACATACACATACATAAAACTAGTCTAATCAACCAATACCCCAAAGTTTTTTTTACTTTTTCATTCAATATTATCAAAAAACGCCCAAGCAGCTCGCGAGGGTGCGAATTGCATGCACACTTTGGAAAAATGACGAAAGGAGTGTAGGAGCATAACGGACCTAAAGTAGGGGCTGCGAGAGAGAATGAGGCGGTGGAGGTGGTAGGTGGAGCCCATGGCATGGACGACCATATCGGAGAAGGCCCCGGAATTGAAGCCCTCCATTTGTATGTGGTCACAGAGGGCGGTGAGGTTGCAATCTAGTGCGCGCAGCTCGCCGCTGGTCCGGTCGTTTTCCGAGTTCTGAGTCTGCTGAATCGTCATTTTCATCTGCGGCCCGTAAGAGCGTGGAGACTTGCTAGGGTACTGAGGCTCCATGGGACCTCAACAGACAATGAAGTGTGATGATACTTGAGAGTGAGAGAAAGGCGGTGACTGTGACTGCTGCAGATCAGAGTATCAGAGACATTGCTGATTGATTTTGGTTGTTGTTACTTGTTGAACACGGGTCACTGACTCAGGAGAGCCCAATAACTAGAAGTCTACAGCTACAACTGCAACTTTGGGAATCAGGGAATGTGAACTGTATGGTATGGGCATGGATCAGACGACTCAGACCCGATTAAATTCACCCGTTTTCTCACCCGCCCCATCGGAATATTAGTGCATAACCCGACCCATTTAAGCTTGGTTTTAATTCTTAGCTTGACCCAAAGAAAATGGGCCGCCTGAGCAGTTTCAAACGCTCTCTTTACAAAATCTCGTTCTCATAGATTGGGTTAAACTTGTAACCCTAAACCTCCATTGCCCTTCGCTTCAGGACTGTACGGTACGTGAATTTCCCCAAGTCCATATTTTTTGTCCTGCAATCAATTTTTCTCAAGCTAGGGGTACAATCTAGGAGTTGAAATGCTTAGAAATTCGTGTTTCTGCAAATCCAAGATCAATCCTCTGCAATAAATTTTTCCCAATTTCTTCTCCAATATGAAAAATGCATAAAAACATTGGCCAAAGCCTAAATCATCAGTTCCTATTATTATTTTTTTAGTTTTTTTTTTTTTAAAAGTTTCTTTATGCTTAAATGTTTAATCAAGATAAGGAGTGTGGCTTCCTGTGTTGAAGGAGTAGGTTTTCACTGACACGACTTATTTGTGTCTTAAACTTGTCAAGATTTGGAAGTTAAAGGGCAGATGCGGAGATAGATTGGGGATATATTTGTGAAGATGCTCCTAAGAAGGCAAGGTAATTTGACTTGTAAAAATTATTTTTTCTCCATTGGGTAAAGTATTTTACCATATAGATGAGAACAATAAAATGTTTATGAATCTCTTTGATACTTCCAGTGGGATGTACTGAATCACTTCTTAGTTCTTACTGTCTGCGTGATTTTTCCTTTTCGGCAGGACGACCAGGTTTTCATTTGAAGTGTTGTTACATAGACATTTTTTCTAAAAGTATCTCCTCCTTTTCAAATGGCCCTTCTTCTGAACTGGATAGGGATGGGGTTAGTAGCAATAATTCAAGAAAAGTTGAGGGTGTGAAACAAGTAGTTGATGATGTGTGCCGAGTCTTGGAGGGTGGTCCTTGGGGACCTGCCCTTGAGAATGCTTTATCAGTGCTTGATAAAAATCCTAAATCAGAATCAGTTATTGGAGTCCTAAGGAGGTTGCAAGATGTCAGTCTAGCAATTAATTATTTTAGGTGGTGTGAGAAGCAAACCGACGACGCACACTGTCCCGAAGCATACAATTCACTTCTTAAGGTCATGGCCAGGAGTAGAAATTTTAACTGCGTGGAACAGGTCCTAGAAGAAATGAGTATCGCAGGAATTGGCCCGTTTAATAACACATGTATTGAGTTAGTTGTTAGCTGTGTCAAGTCACATAAGTTAAGAGCCGCTTTCAATCTACTGCAAACCATGAGGAAGTTCAAATTCCGGCCAGCATTCTCAGCTTACACAACTCTTATTGGAGCATTGTCCACAGTTCCTGAATCTGATCTAATGCTGACTCTCTTTCATCAAATGCAAGAGCTAGGCTATGAAGTTACTGTGCATTTATTTACAACTATTATTCGCGTATTTGCCAAGGAAGGACAAGTTGATGCGGCCCTTTCCTTGTTGGATGAGATGAAGAGCAACTCTTTTAATCCAGATATTGTCCTTTATAATGTCTGTATAGACAGTTTCGGTAAGGTTGGTAAGGTGGATATGGCCTGGAAATTCTTTCATGAAATGAAAATGCATGGTATGGTACCTGATGATGTGACATATACTAGCATGATAGGAGTTCTCTGTAAAGCTGAGAAACTAGATGAAGCTGTGAAGTTATTTGAGGAGATGGATGGAAATAGAAAAGTACCTTGTGTGTATGCATATAACACCATGATCATGGGCTATGGCTCTACTGGACGGTTTGATGAAGCTTACAGCTTATTTGAGAGGCAAAAAAGAAAGGGGTGCATTCCGAATGTGCTTGCATACAATTGTGTTCTCACTTGCCTGGGGAAGAAAGGAAGAGTAGAAGAAGCATTAAGGCTATTTGATGAGATGAAGAAAGATGCAGCTCCCAATCTTCCAACTTATAACATTCTAATAGACATGCTTTGCAAGGCAGGTAACCTTGAGGCTGCTCTCCAGGTTCGGGATGCAATGACAGAAGCTGGTTTATATCCTAATGTTATGACTTTAAACATAATGATTGATCGACTCTGTAAAGCTCGGAAGCTTGATGATGCTTGTTCTATATATGAAGGAATTAATCACAAAGTTTGCACACCAGATGCAGTTACGTTCTCTTCTCTTATAGATGGCTTGGGAAAACAAGGAAGAGTAGATGATGCTTACAGGCTTTACGAGAAGATGCTGGATTCTGATCAGGCTCCAAATGCTATTGTATATACGTCCTTGATTAGGAACTTCTTCAGGTGTGGCAGGAAGGAGGATGGTCACAAAATTTACAAAGAAATGGTGCGCAGGGGTTGTTCTCCTGACCTAATGCTTCTTAATACCTATATGGATTGTGTTTTCAAGGTTGGTGAAACTGACAAAGGTAGATCTTTGTTCAAGGATATAAAGGCTCAAGGATTTATCCCAGATGTGCGGAGCTATTCAATCTTAATTCATGGCCTTGTAAAAGCAGGTTTTGCACATGAAACCTACGCATTATTCCATGCAATGAAGGATCAAGGCTGTGTCTTGGACACCCGTGCTTACAATGCCATAATTGATGGGTTCTGCAAATGTGGAAAGGTGAATAAAGCATACCAGCTACTGGAGGAAATGAAAACAAAGGGTCACCCACCCACTGTTGTGACTTATGGTTCTGTCATTGATGGGCTTGCGAAGATTGACAGACTTGATGAAGCATACATGCTTTTTGAAGAAGCAAAGTCAAAAGGAGTAGAACTCAATGTGGTTATTTATAGTAGTCTAGTTGACGGGTTTGGGAAGGTGGGTAGAATTGATGAAGCATATTTGATCATGGAAGAGTTGATGCAGAAAGGTCTGGCACCTAATGTTTATACATATAATTGCTTGCTTGATGCACTTGTAAAAGCTGGCGAAATTGATGAAGCCATTGTCTGCTTTCAATCCATGAAAGAATTGAAATGTAGCCCCAACTGTGTAACTTATAGCATTCTCATAAATGGTCTTTGTAGAGTTAGGAAATTCAATAAGGCTTTTGTGTACTGGGAAGAGATGAAGAAACAAGGGTTACAGCCCAATGCAATCACCTACACAACCATGATCTCTGGACTTGCAAGGGCTGGAAACATAAGTGATGCATTTGGGCTTTTTGAGCGGTTTAAGGTCAGTGGTGGCATTCTTGATTCTGCTAGTTATAATGCTATGATAGAAGGTTTAAGTAGTGCAAATAGGGCAATGGATGCATATGCACTTTTTGAGGAAACTCGGCGGAAAGGTTGTAACATTCATACCAAGACATGTATTGTTCTGTTGGATACCTTGCACAAGGCTGAATGCCTTGAGCAAGCGGCAATTGTTGGTGCTGTGCTTAGGGAAACTGCAAAGTCTCAGCATGCTTCAAGATCATGGTAAAATTGAATATCATGTAATTTACTGCAGGGATTAGTAGATGTATCTAGCAAAATGAGTGGTGAGGGCACAGCATGCCTTCTCATGCATTCCTGCTGATGGAGCAAATATTGGGGAACTCATGATCTTCTTCATTTCATCAATGCCTTAACAGAAATCATTCTCTGTAGAGGTATATCCTTTATGATTACAAACGTTATGATGTCATCATTAGTCATGACTTTAGGGAGGATGCTATCATGTTAATTCCTAATTCATATTTGGATTAAATTTTCTAGTGAGTTGAAATGTTCAGGGTTGTTAGTTTATAAATGTGTAGGAGGCCTCTAGTGCGTTTTGGTGCATAGGTGCTGAATTTTTTGTTTGTCTTTAACAACTTGCATAATATGCAAAGTAGAGAGTAAGATAAAGGGAAGCTGTGTGAATCAGGTGCATGCATGTATTACATAATATGCATAATATGAACAATTGCTAATGGTGTACAACTCTTCTGGCAGATAACCGCTTTTTTGTCTATCCTATGTTTTCTTGTCTTTTTTTCCTTTCTATTGATGTGCTTCTGGCAGATCTTCAAATTTCAATGATTCTACCTTGTCAAAACAACTGATAATGTTGAACCGTTGTATCTATTTGTTGTTATAGCAAGAGTTCTATTGATGTAGCCCTTACCATATTCCTCAAGCTTCTCAGGTACTTGCTTCGACCTACTCACTCAACTGAAAGGAAAAAGCTTTGCTTCGCTCCCACTAGTACTATTTCTGCGCACTTATGGGTAGTGCAGGACTGCAGTGGCAGTTATTGGGATGAGGAGTTTGTTTCGAGAACCAACTGTAATACTGCTTTGCCAATTTTTTTTAGATACTTGGTTCACTCGAAAACTGCAGATTTGCCAATTATACAGATACTTGTTCCTCCCCAGCCCATCCATTGTCAGAGGGCAAAGTTATGTTGTATGGCCAATTTTCCTTTTGCAATGTCGGATCTATTGTTGGGCCTTCCTAGGTCATCTTCTTCTTGTTTCTTTCTGAGTATAGATATAGGTTCTTTTTTGTTATATGAACTCAATAATATACCCAATAACATTAGTAGTTGCAATTGCAACCACCCTTTTTTGTATTATCCAATCAATACCCAACATTTTCTGGCATTCACCATCTAGTTTGAGTGACGTTCTGATTGATTACAACTTTATCTTTCTCACTGGTTTTTGCAATTAAGTACTGTTATGGTTTACAAATCGGATCTGTGAAACTTTGGTGATGTTGGAATTGAATTGGACTTGATAATTTGTTTTTAATATTTATTAAATATAAAAATTGACGCGTTTTTACTCTAGGTAGATGGAAGTATCTTTTGATTAGAGTGTATAAATATAAAAGCAGGCATATCTAATCTCGTCAATAGTAAGATCAAAAGTGATAAGTTTTTATTTTTAAGGTCCAATTCCTTTTAATGTTATAAGAAAAACACTTTTTTTTTTAATATTCAACTTACATTGCATTAAACTCTTTTTTTTTCTTTTTGTTAAAATAGATGTTTTATTCTAAAACAACGAGATTATAAGAATAAACACTACATTTATTAAGAACTCAATAGTGGACATCAGAGTCAATAGAACAATATGTATAAGATTTTATGTCCGAGTAGTTTCATACGGAACTAAAGAAAAAATAAAAAAGTAAATTTGTGGTCCACAAATAATATATGATTACAAAGAAACCAACAACATAGGATTCATCAACTTAGTGGAATTTGGGAAGTGCGTATAATCAGGGAAGTAAATATCGCCGGAATCATCGATATATCGACCGATATATCGCGATTACCGGTCGGCGACACATAAGAAGGGGGGAAGAAATTGGCCGAAATTTCGAAATGATTTCTTGTTTTGACCCCCCAGTTGCAAATCCTTCGGGTTTTTTTGGTTTTTTCCTTTTTATTCCCCAACCAGCTGCCACATACCCTTGTCTTTTTTTTTTCCCCTTTTTATTCATTTATTCCAATTTTTCAAAGGTTGGTCTTCTTTTTTTTTTTTTTTTTCATTTTTTGTCCAATTTTATATATATCCATTACTTTCAATTTTTAACAAAATTTGACCCTATTTTTTCATTCTTTTTTTTTTCCCAATTTTAAATATATTAAACTTATTTTATCATTTTTCTTACATTGAATTTTTGTATGTTTATTGTTATATTTTTAACCATTTTAACATTCAATTATAGTAACTCACCTCAATTTATGTTTATATTTAAGATTTTATATTATTAGTTATCGTCAGAATCATATTACATCTTATTCATCATATATTTATTATATAAAAGTCATTTTATAGTTTTTATTAGTCCTATATAACCATTATTGCATACTTAAGTTTTTCTCAAAGTTTCATTCCAAATTTTCAACTTTAGTACCGAATTTCCGTCATTTTTGTTGACCGTAAACGATATCGATATCGATACCGATATTTGGGGCGAGATATCCGTAAATTTAACTAGCGATATATCCGTCGATATCGATATTTTCATCCTTACGTATAATGCTCTCTCGTTAAAAGATATTTTTCGGAAAAACTCAATGGGAAAAAACCAAGGCTAAGGAAAAATAGTGTGCCTTATGGGTGTGTGTTGAGGGTACTCCGAATCCTCAAATGGAGACTCTGACACGACACGATTAAAAGAATCTGCAAAGTGAGAAATATAGAGAACATTAAAAATCTAGAAAATGAGTGAAGCAGGCTTTCCTATAATGACTGACAGGATTTTACATGATCCTCGTATGAAAATATAAATATGGGATAAAATATGAGTCAAAACAGACTCTAGATCAAACAAAGACCCAAACTATAAATTTGAATTTGTTTTTGAAAAGAAAAAAGATGTTTTTTAGTTTTTTCAAATAGTTTTATTTTTAACTTTAACAAATAAACTTTAAACAAAATTTCGAAATTGAATATATGGTTTATGTAAACTAAAACTTCCTTAGCAATTAAAAGAACCACCCTCAATTGCTAAATAAACCATCGTCGTACCTGATTGCTTCTTACAGAAGGCCAAATCATATCTGATCCCTTTCTATAGAAGGCCAGTGAAAATCATATCACTTCGCAATTTACAGTGGATAAGAGTTAAATTAGCCACGAAACTGAACTGAGAACAATTGATTAAATTTAAAAATTTAAATAACAACGAGACAGAGAAAAATTGACAGAGATGCAGAAGAAGAGTTCAATTAATACTCAAATCACAGGAGTTTTTCATCATTTGTTTAATCATATTATAGCAAATAACTAAGAGTAAACAAAGTGACCTTAAACGAACACAAATAAACAATCTATACGTGCTAGGCATGATTAACAATAATTTTTTTTTTAAAGAACCAAATAATGATACTACCAAATTACGGAGCATGATTAGCTCAAAAGAGTGAAATTATTCAATAGGATTATTCTCAAGTTTTCTATATTTTTACTGAACACTCCATGAGGTTCTAAAAATTACACGAACATTCCTTAGGGTGCGTTTAGCTCTAGGGAAAAACAGGTCATTTGGCGTGAGAACGGGATTTGGTGAGTAGAAAATCCGATTTCCTTCATTTGGGTAAGTTAGTCAACATTTGATAAATTAGGAGAGGAAAATTTAGGGGGATTTGAGGCTTTCCGTTGATGCAAAAATTGTACCAACAAAACTGTAAAGACACGCACGCACACCAAGATACAAGAAAGTACGTGGTTCACCCAAATTGGGTTACGTCCACGGTGTTGTCTCACTCTCATTAATAATCTTATGATGTTGTTTGTATACGGTGTAGGAGGTTTAGAACTTTTAAAGAGAGAAAGTAGAGACAAGGGAGAGAGAGGTCCCTTTAATGGGAGAGTGATTTCCTATTTATAGAATTTGTCTAGGGTTTATGTCAGGACCCACCCCTAATCCCCCGGGATTAAGGGCTAAATCCCGCTCCCGTCCAACTTACGCATGACACGAAGGCTAAACTGACATCCAACCTCCATGTGAAAGAGTTAACAAAGTCCACTCACAAACCATTCCGACGTCGCCTCAATACGCGCGCATTTCCACCATTTCCGACCATTCCACTATCCTCGGCTTTCCCGAACCTATCCAGAGTCACCAAAATGAGTCACTAACACGTCCACTAAGTTTCTCCTAATTTTCCACAATTTTCCCCGGACTTAAACCGTAACTAAACGAAACCTTAAACCTTCGACCACTTAGAACTAACCCGATCCGGTGTCCGATTGTCCCGAAACTTGTCCCAACAGATTCGTTACACCGATTAGACAAAAAACAATGTTGGAAACTTCCCCAGAACAGCCCCCACGTGCCGCCCAAAGTTGCTGCGCGTGGGCCTCACGCGCCTGCACACAGAGCACTGTTCATCGTCTTCTTCGATGGTCAGACCGGTCTGAACCGGCATGACCGGTTCTCCGCCGTCCTTCAACCATTTTTGTTCCTTTAAACTCCCCTAGCTTCGTCCTACTCTAAGCAATCTAGTCCCCTAATCCATTCACTACAACACGGCCTAAATCTCAACTCCCAAACTCGAAACAGAAACCACCTGAAACCCCTTTTTCGGTTCCCGGCCACCAGAGTTTCCCCCCGTCACGGCTTCACAACCAGAAGCTTCCTAGGAACCTACTGAGTCGACTAGACCTCACCAAACACCTCGACTCGACCTGAAAAGCCACGACTTTCAGTTTGAACCAAAATGGGAAAACAGAGGAAACAGGGAAACCTTACCTGTCTGTGCACTGCCGTGAACGCCGCCGATGCCGAGCCCGTCCAACGTCTCTTCTCTGCCTCCTGACCACTCCCACACTCCAAATTTGAAAGGTTTGATCGAACACAGCAACACCACCACCTCGATTCTTCTCTGTTTTCCACAGAAACTCACACTCACACACACAGGTTTTCCTCACACTAGTTCCATCCAGAACCACTCACTAGCTCTAACTTGGTCTCTACTCACTCACTCGATCACTAGATCACACAAACACACACTGCAATCGTTCAATTCTCCTCTCTGCCCAGTCTTTGTTTCTCCCTCTCAAGCACGACTACCCTTCACACACGGCCCAAATTAAAAATCATACCGTGCACCCTAGAACCCACTACATCACCCCCACGTGTCCAAACCCTATGGTCCCATCTCAAAATATCCAATAATTGCTGTACACTTGTCCCAATCAGAATTGTACAATTTCCAATGTGCCAAAAAGACAAAAATGCCCCTAATTGTTCAAATTACGGTTTTACCCTTCGCCGTTCAAGACCCGTATCTCACTCGTCCGACTTCCGATGAAAGCATGCCGCCTGTCGTTGAACTCAGGACGACGAGAGCTAGCTAACGGTCCTCGGTCTACGAGTAAAAACATTGTCGTACGAAAAGTCAACTTTTCCCCCTCTTTTACCCACATTACGATAATGCCCTCAACCTTCCGAACATCATAACTTCCTCCTGGGATGTCGGAATCGGGCATGCCACCTATCTACGGATTCGTGACGTCCCAAAATACGTCACAGTCATTGGTCAATACCCAATTGACCGTGCGAATTAAAAGTCAACTTTTTGCCCATTCTAGGGGCAAAATCGTCATTCTACGTCCAAAGTCTAAAAGTAGCCAACTAACCACCGATTAACTCAGCTCATCTGTCACTAATCACTTCACTAATCCCGACTCCCAGGATGGGTCGTTAAAATTTACCCTCATTAAAAAGAATTTCGTCCAAGAAATTCCGCAGCTCGTACCTCAGATGTGGGGTCTCCTACTCGGTAGTCCACTCTTAAGCAACAACCCCTACTCTTGACAGGTTCCAACCTATCATCTCCACCTTGGGTACGCCATAACACCTCGGTCCACCGCGCTTCCGCTGCGCTACTATGATCAACCAACGGCATCCTGACCGTTCCATCCTGGTACATGACCTACCCATGGTCATCCTTACCACGCTCTGAGTACGAACCCTCGTCCAGAGTCATCCACCAGACACCCACTACCTCGGCTGCACCTAGCAGCACCTTCTCCAATCTAGCCGTAAGTCGGCCCAAACCACAAGGATTACGATACCACAAGCCCCAACTCACGGTTTCCCTCAGGTACTTCTCACTATCCCACGGGGTTTCTCAAATCATCCCCGTCGTCCGGGTTATCCGAACCCGCAACTGCCACTCAACTCAACTGACCACAAGGTCACCAATCCATGCACTCAACATCCAAACACTATCCGGCCCAACCGGCCACCGTCAACCGACCTCCTTGGCTTACGTATTTCTCACTAATTCAACGAGTTACTCTCAGGCCCCTTAGGCCGACCAACCTACTCATCTGTAGCTCGCCGGCTACCATCCAGGTTAATCCTGTTAGTGTACCTCCGACCCTATGGTCCATCCATCACGCAAAACCAGTACTAACACACTAACCGATCCAGCCCTAAGCTGATGTACATCACACCTCGTACTGCGTATCGAGCGACCACATCCGGACACTAACCACCACTGCTAACTAACCATAACAAACGTACTATCACTATCGTATCCAGGTTGCTATCGGGCTGTTCCACATCGAGACATCACATCCACATTAGCATCACACCACCAAAGTAGACGAACCAACGACTCTAAGAGCCACACCTCGAGCAGAACACACAAAACCTCGATCTGATACCAAATTGTCAGGACCCACCCCTAATCCCCCGAGATTAAGAGCTAAATCCCGCTCCCGTCCAACTTACGCATGACACGAAGGCTAAACTGACGTCCAACCTCCATGTGACACGTAAGTCGGACAAGGGATTCTCGAACCAACCGTACCGAAGCTTGCGGACTTCCCAGAGTGTGCCGAATCTACTGTGGATCGCGGGTGTGATGTCTCCGTCTCTCTCGACCGACAGTACGCGCCGTAACAACCTGGAAGGTATCAAAAACATGAAAAAACTGTGAGTGGACAAAAATAAAGAATATATTTAAAAACATTTCATAAAACAATGACATTTATACCCTCCGCGTAAAAACCAATGCATGCATATCAATTCGAGTCTTTAAACTCCCGAGTCTTTAAACACAACAGGCCTACGGGGGAAATATAAATATATCCGAGTCTTTAAACTCCCGAGTCTTTAAACTCAATCCGTGTCTTTAAACCCAATCCAGGCCCGTCCCCCTTCATATCATAATCCGGGTCTTTAAACCTAATAACCAGATCAAGCAAATCCAATCCAAAACCGTTTGAAAACCTTTTTCATTTCTGAATCCGAATCTGCAATCTCATCAGGATCCCGAATCCAAACCCAGAACTCATATCCATCTCATTTCCAGATCCAAGTCCGCAACCATCATTCCGTAAGCCGGCATCCGGAATAACCATTCCGTAAGCCGGCATCCGGAATAACCATTCCGAACCCAAACCTGGAATCTACTTTCAAGTCCCAAATCGAATCCCGAATCGTCATCCGGAAATCCGATTCAAAAACTCGAAATCACGTTTCTCAAAACCACTTTTTGAACTGGGCCTCTAAGCCCGAAGTCATTTTCCAAAATCCTTTTACTTTCATTGAAATCAAATCATATTTCAAAACCCGAAACTAAATCATTAAAACTAGGTTCAAATCACAATATCCGTCAAATCTCGTAAAACGTGAAATTCCATAGTTTCGTCTAAAAATGTACAAAATCGTAAACCATTAAGATCATAAATCAAATCATAGAATCACGTATAGAAAAGATATAAAAGCATATATGAATGCATCAAGAGTTAGAAAACAAAGCCCACTCACAGACAATTCCGACGTCACCTCGATATGCGCGCATTTCCACCTTTTCCGACCATTCCACTATCCTCGGCTTTCCCAAACCTGTCCAGAGTCACCAAAACGAGTCACTAACACGTCCACTAAGTTTCTCCTAAATTTTCCCAATTTTCCCCGGACTTAAACCGTAACTGAACGGAACCCTAAACCTTCGACCACTTAGAACTAACCCGATCCGGTGTCCGATTGTCCCGAAACTTGTCCCAACAGATTCGTTACACCGATTAGACCAAAAAATATGTTGGAAACTTCCCCAGAACAGCCCCCACGCGCCACCCAAAGTGGCTGCGAGTGGGCCTCACGCCCCTACACACAGAGCACTGTTCATCGTCTTCTTCGATGGTCAGACCAGTCTGAACCGGCGTGACCAGTTCTCCGCCGTCCTTCAACCATTTTTATTCCTTTCAACTCCCCCAGCTTCGTCCTACTCTAAGAAATCTAGTCCCCTAATCCAATCACGACAACACGGCCTAAATCTCAACTCCTAAACTCGAAACAAAAACCATCTGAAACCCCTGTTTCGGTTCCCGGCCACCAGAGCTTCCCCCCGTCACGGCTTCACAACCAGAAGCTTCCTAGGAACCTACTGAGTCGACTAGACCTCACCAAGCACCTCGACTCGACCTCAAACGCCACGACTTTCAGTTTGAACCAAAATGGAAAAACAGAGGAAAAAGGGAAACCTTACCTGTCTGTGCACTGCCGTGAACGCCGCCGTGGCCCAGCCCGTCCAACGTCTCTTCTCTGCCTTCTGACCACTCCCACACTCCAAATTTGAAAGGTTTGATCGAACACAGTAACACCACCACCTCGATTCTTCTCTGTTTTCCACAGAAACTCACTCACACACACAAGTTTTCCTCACACTAGTTCCAGCCAGAACCACTCACTAGCTCTCACTTGGTCTCTACTCACTCACTCGATCACCAGATCACACAAATACACACTGCAATCGATCAATTCTTTCCTCTGCCCAGTCTTTGTTTCTCCCTCTCAAGCACGACTACCCTTCACACACAGCCCAAATTAAAAATCACACCGTGCACCCTAGAACCCATTAGATCACCCCCACGTGTCCAAACCCTATGGACCCATCTCAAAATATCCAATAATTGTTGTACACTTGTCCCAATCAGAATTGCACAATTCCCAATGTGCCAAAAAGACAAAAATGCCCCTAATTGTTCAAATTACGGTTTTACCCTTCGCCGTTCTAGACCGTATCTCGCTCGTCCGGCGTCCGATGAAAGCATGCCGCCTGTCGTTGAACTCAGGACGACGAGAGCTAGCTAATGGTGCTCGGTCTACGTGTAAAAATCTTGTCGTACGAAAAGTCAACTTTCCCCCTCTTTTACCCACATTACGATAATGCCCTAAACATTCCGAACATCATAACTTCCTCCCTGGATGTCGGAATCGAGCGTGCCACCTGTCTACGGATTTGTGGCGTCCCAAAATACATCACAGTCATTGGTCAATACCCAATTGACCGTCCGAACTAAAAGTTAACTTTTTGCCCATTCGAGGGGCAAAATCGTCATTCTATGTCCAAAGTCTAAAAGTAGCCAACTAACCACCGATTATCTCAGCTAATCCGTCACTAATCACTTCACTAATCCCGACTCCCAGGACGGGTCGTTAAAATCTACCCTCCTTAAAAGAATTTCGTCCCCGAAATTCCGCAGCTCGTACCTCAGATGTGGGATCTTCTACTCGGTAGTCCACTCTTAAGCAACAACAACTACTCTTGACAGGTTCCAACCTATCATCTCCACCTTGAGTATGCCACAACACCTCGGTCCACCGCGCTTCCGTTGCGCTACTCTGATCAACCAACGGCATCCTGATCGTTCCATCCTGGTACATGACCTACCCATGGTCATCCTTACCTCGCTCTGAGTACGAACCCTCGTCCAGAGTCATCCACCAGGCACCCACTACCTCGGATGCACCTAGCAGCACCCTCTCCAATCCAGCCGTAAGTCGGCCCAAACTACAAGGATTACGATACCACAAGCCCCAACTCACGGTTTCTCTCAGGTACTTCTCACTATCCCACGGGGTTTCTCAAATCATCCCCGTCGTCCGGGTTATCTGAACCCGCAACTGCCACTCAACTCAACTAACCACAAGGGTCACCAATCCATGCACTCAACATCCAAACACTATCCGGCCTAATTGGCCACCGTCAACCGGCCTCCTTGGCTTACCTATTTCTCACTAATTCAACGAGTTACTCTCAGGCCCCTCAGGCCGACCAACCTACTCATCTGTAGCTCGCCGGCTATGATCCAGGTTAATCCTGTTAGTGTACCTCTGACCCTATGGTCCATCCATCACGCAAAACTAGTACTAACACACTAACCGTTCCGGCCCTAAGCTGATGTACACCACACCTCGTACTGCGTATCGAGCGACTACATCCGGACACTAACCACCATTGCTAACTAACCATAACAAACGTACTATCAGTAACGTATCCAAGTTTCTGTCGGGCTGTTCCACGTCGAGACATCACATCCACAGTAGCATCACACTACCCAAGTCGACGAACCAACGACTCTAGGAGCCACACCTCGAGCAGAACACACGAAACCTCGCTCTGATACCAAATTGTCAGGACCCACCCCTAATTCCTCGGGATTAAGGGCTAAATCCCGCTCCCGTCCAACTTACGCATGACACGAAGGCTAAACTGACGTCCAACCTCCATGTGACACGTAAGTCGGACAAGGGATTCTCGAACCAACCGTACCGAAGCTTCCGGATTTCCCAGAGTGTGCCGAATCTACTGTGGATTGCGGGTGTGATGTCTCCGTCTCTCTCGACCGACAGTACGCGCCGTAACAACCTGGAGGGTATCGAAAACACGAAAAGACTGTGAGTGGACAAAAATAAAGAATATATTTAAAAACATTTCATAAAACAATGACATTTATACCCACCACGTAAAAACAATGCATGCATATCAAAGTCATGTCATAAAACCATGTAAGAAAACCCAAACACAGTCTCTGTTTCTCAAATCCCGGGCCTCAGCCCAAAACCATCAAAAACCATTTCATCCGGGCATAGCCCCAAAACATCAGAAACCGTTATTAAAAACCATCATCATCAATCATAGAGAAAACCAAAACATATTGAACCACATTTTCATCCATCGAACCTGCTGGATCTATCCGAGTCTTTAAACTCAACAGGCCTATGGGGGAAATATAAATATATCCGAGTCTTTAAACTCCCGAGTCTTTAAACTCAATCTGTGTCTTTAAACCCAATCCGGGCCCGTCCCCCGTCATATCATAATCCGGGTCTTTAAACCCAGTAAACAGATCCAGCAAATCCAATCCAAAAGCGTTTGAAAACCTTTTTCATTTCCGAATCCGAATCCGCAATCTCATCAGGATCCCGAATCCAAACCCAGAACTCATATCCATCTCATTTCCAGATCCGAGTCTGCAACCATCATTCCGTAAGCTGGCATCCGGAATAACCATTCCGAACCCAAACCCGGAATCTACTTTCAAGTCCCAAATCGAATCCTGAATCGTCATCCGGAAATCCGATTCAAAAACCCGAAATCACGTTTCTCAAAACCACTTTTTGAACTGGGCCTCTAAGCCCGAAGTCATTTTCCAAAATCCTTTTACTTTCGTTGAAATCAAATCGTATTTCAAATCCCGAAACTAAATCATTAAAACCAGGTTCAAATCACAATATCCGTCAAATCTCGTAAAACGTGAAATTCCATAGTTTCGTCTAAAAACGTACAAAACCGTAAACCATCAAGATCATAAATCAAATCATAGAATCACGTATAGAAAATATATAAAAACATATATGAATGCATCAAGAGTTAGAAAATAAAGTCTACTCACAGACCATTCCGACGTCGCCTCGATATGCGCGCATTTCCACCCTTTCCGACCATTCCACTATTCTCGGCTTTCCCGAACCTGTCCAGAGTCACCAAAACGAGTCACTAACATGTCCACTAAGTTTCTCCTAATTTTCCAAAATTTTCCCCGGACTTAAACCGGAACTAAACGGAACCCTAAGCCTTCGACCACTTAGAACTAACCCGATCCGGTGTCCGATTGTCCCGAAACTTGTCCCAACAGATTCGTTGCACCAATTAGACCAAAAACTATGTTGGAAACTTCCCCAGAATAGCCCCCACGTGCTGCCCAAAGTGGCTGCGCGTGGGCCTCATGCGCTTGCACACAGAGCATTGTTCATCGTCTTCTTCGATGGTTTGACTGGTCTGAACCAGCGTGACCGGTTCTCTGCCGTCCTTCAACCATTTTTATTCCTTTCAACTCCCCTAGCTTCGTCCTACTCTAAGCAATCTAGTCCCCTAATCCAATCACGACAACACGACCTAAATCTCAACTCCCAAACTCGAAATAGAAACCACTCGAAACCCTTGTTTCGGTTCCCGGCCACCAGAGCTTCCCCCCGTCACGGCTTCACAACTAGAAGCTTCCTAGGAACCTACTGAGTCGACTAGACCTCACCAAACACCTTGACTCGACCTCAAACGCCACGACATTCAGTTTGAACCAAAATGGAAAAACAGAGGAAACAGGGAAACCTTACTTGTCTGTGCACTGCCGTGAACGCCGGCGTGGCCCATCCCGTCCAACGTCTCTTCTCTGCCTTCTGACCACTCCCACACTCCAAATTTGAAAGGTTTGATCGAACACAACAACACCACCACCTCGATTCTTCTCTGTTTTCCACAGAAACTCACACTCACACACACAGGTTTTCCTCACACTAGTTCCACCCGGAACCACTCACTAGCTCTCACTTGGTCTCCACTCACTCACTCGATCACCAGATCACACAAACACACACTGCAATCGATCAATTCTCCTCTCTGCCCAATCTCTGTTTCTCCCTCTCAAGCACGACTACCCTTCACACGGCCCAAATTAAAAATCGCACCGTGCACCCTAGAACCCACTAGATCACCCCCACGTGTCCAAACCCTATGGTCACATCTCAAAATAACCAATAATTGCTGTACACTTGTCCCAATCAGAATTGCACAATTCCCAATGTGCCAAAAAGACAAAAATGCCCCTAATTGTTCAAATTACGGTTTTACCCTTCGCCATTCTATACCCGTATCTTGATCGTCCGGCGTCCGATGAAAGCATGCCGCCTGTCGTTGAACTCAGGATGACGAGAGCTAGCTAACGGTCCTCGGTCTACGTGTAAAAGCCTTGTCGTACGAAAAGTCAACTTTTCCCCCTCTTTTACCCACATTACGATAATGCCCTCAACCTTCCGAACATCATAACTTCCTCCTTGGATGTCGGAATCGGGCGTGCCACCTGTCTACGGATTCGTGACGTCCCAAACTACGTCACAGTCATTGGTCAATACCCAATTGACCGTCCGAACTAAAAGTCAACTTTTTTGCCCATTCTAGGGGCAAAATCGTCATTCTACGCCCAAAGCCTAAAAGTAACCAACTAACCACCAATTAACTCAGCTAATCCGTCACTAATCACTTCACTAATCCTGACTCCCGGGACGGGTCGTTAAATTTATGTTAGGAGAATAGTGATGGGCTTTGAGACATGGGCCTTGTGTGATCTTTGAGGTCTTCTGATGGGCCTAATGTGTGGTCCAGTATAATATTTTGACAGACCCGTTGCTTGGTCAGGTATCACGTCAACAAGTCCCCCAGTTCTTGACTGAGGCGGACTGCCTCGGTTGAGGACTTTCAAGTAAAGTGCACTAACCGACCAACTCCTCACTTTGCACTGCTCCGCTCGGTGTATCATCAGTCCTCCAAGTCCTCGGTCGAGGTAGGATGTGGAAGAGAAGAGGCCCCATAGTGTGTTGTAGGTCTGAGTGGATTGACGTTGTAGTGATGGTGCTCTGGTAGTCCCCCGATGAGTATGACTCCAGGTATGAATCTGACTGTTTGTGAGTGATTCTTTGATGTGCATTTGTGACATTTGGCATGTGAACGAAGTGTAGCGTTGAAAGTAGGCTTGGTAGATGAGCGGCTCGATATGCGTTAAGCTGATGTGGGTGCTCGGTAATATATCGAGCAGCTCGGTATGTGTTGAGCCGATGTGGGTTCTCGGTGTTGTGTCGAGCGGTTCGGTATGTGTTGAGCCGACGTGGGTGCTCGGTAATGTGTCGAGCATCTCGATAATGTGTTGAGCGTATGAATGAGTTCATGTATGTCGGTATGCGCGAGGGCATGTATGAGTGGCATGTATGTCAGTATGCGAGGGCATGTATGTGTGACTTGTATGAGTGGACATGTATGTCAGTATGATGGTTAGAAGGGGTTTCTGATTGAAAGTGTTACCTAGTTGTATGCAGGTGTACCAAGATGCATAGCTCGGTGCGAACAAAGGAATGTGGGTGGTAGACCAATGAGTAAATGCATGCTGAGAAGACCCACTGATCGAGCGTTGAGCAAGTCGAAGGAGAAGTCGACATAGAGGGCATGCTGACCGATCGAGCATTGTGAGTATGTCGGTTAACAATTGATTCATTCGATAATTCCTGAGAATGAGAATCAATTTTCTGATCCGTAAATTTATAGGATGTAAAATATATTTGTATTGTACAAATAAGGAGAAGCAATTATGTAAATAGTGACATAACAAGCATGCTCAATTTGTGTGAGGAATAAGTATAGAGTATGAATCAAGTATTTGTTTTATTATACAAAAGGCTTGTATATTGATATGTGTTTGTTAATAGAGCGTTGTCTCACGTTACCATTGTTGAAGCACCCTTAATGATGTGTGACAGGACCCACCCCCAATCCCTCTGAATTAAGGGCTAAGTCTTGCTCCCGTCTAACTTACGCATGACACGAAGGCTAGACCGACGTCCAACCTCCATGTGACACGTAAGTCGGACAAGGGATTTTCCAACGCACCGTTCCAAACTTTCGGACTTCCCAGAGCGCACAAACTCTATTGTGGTTCGCGTATGTTATGTCTCCGTCTCTTTTCGACCAACAGCCCGCACCATAACAACTTGAAGGGTATCAAAAACATGAAAAGACTGTGAGTTAACAAAAATAAATAGAAATTTCAGAAAATAGTTATCAGAAAACAAAATTTATACCTTCCACGCCAAAACCCAATGCATGCATATAAAATCCATGTTATGAAACCATTTCAATATCCAAAACCATCAATGAAAACCAGAATCATTTCTTTCTTCAAATCCGCAAGTCAAACCCAGGGCCTCAGCCCAAAATCATAAATCAATCTTAGGTACGGGAACTCAGCCCCAAAACTCATCAAATCCAATTCATCCGGGCCATTGCCTAAAACATCAGAAAACCAGTAAAAAACCAGTGAAAAACATCAATCATGCGAGTTGCTGGATCTCAAGTGCGCCCGATTCTTTAAACTCAAAACCATGCGCATAATCAGCCCTTCCAGTGATATCAACGAGTCTTTAAACTCAAACCAAAATCAACAGGCCTCGGGGGGGGGGGGGGGGGGGGGGGGAATGACCGAGTCTTTAAACTCAAAAAATATCAATCCAGGGCCCTCCCCTCGTCAATCAACCGAATCTTTAAACTCAAAACCAGATCCAGCGGTTTTTCTTTTTCTTTTTCCGGGTCTTTAAACCCAAAACCATTTTTCAATCAAGTGAAAACCATAGAAAATCCATATCCGAATTCGCAATAATGATTCCGTAAGCTAGCATCCGGAACCATCATCCCAAACCAAAATCCAGAATTTCCTTTCAAGTTTCAAAACCAAATCCGAAACATCGTTTCCAAAATCCAATTCCAAAACTGAAATCTCATTTCCGAAATCACATGAACATGGCTCCAAGCCCTAAATCACGTTTTCGAAATCCATTTTAAATCCTTGAAATCAAATCATATTTCAAATTCCGATGTCAAATCATCAAAATCATGCTCAAATCACAATAAAAATCGAAACATCGTAAAACGTGCAAATACGTAATAATCTCAAAATACGTGTAAAACCGTAAATCATCAAGATCACAATTATAACTATAGAATCATGTATAGAAAGCATATAAAAATATATATATGCATGCATAATAAGTTCGAAAACAAAGTCCACTCACAGACCGTTTCGCCGCTGACTCGATACGCGCGCACTTAAATCGTTCTTGGCTAATCCACTATCACTGGCTTTCCCAAACCTATCCAAATCCCATAATAAGGTCACTAACTACTTCATAAAGCTTATACTAAAGCTCCGTAATTTTTCCGAGTTTTTAACTATTTTTAGCCGAACCCTAAAACCTTCAGACATCTCGAAACATATCGAGACGATGTCCGATCAACTCGAAACCAGTGCCAAAATGTTCGTTGCATCGAATAGTTTAAAAGTCGTGATGGGAATTTCCACAAAAGGGGCCCCACGCGCCCCCACACGCCGCCCAAAGGGGCTGCGCGTGGGAGCCATGTGCTGACACTATTCATCATCATCAACCTTCAGCCAACCTAGTTCAGACCGGTTGTAACGACCCGTCCCGGGAGTGGGGATTAGTAAAGTGATTAGTGACGGATTAGTACGCTTAATTGGTGGTTAGTTGTCTACTTTTGGACCTTAGGCGTAAAATGACGATTTTGCCCCTAGTTTGGGCAAAATGTTGATTTTGAGTTCGGACGGTTAATTGGACATTGACCAATGACCGTGACGTAGTTCGGGACGTCACGAGTTCGTAGACAGGTGGCACGCCCGATTCCGACATCCGATGAGGAAGTTATGATGTTCGGAAGATTGAGGGCATTATCGTAATTTGGTTAAAATAGGGGGAAAAGTTTACTTTTTGCACGATAAGGTTTTTACACGTAGATCGAGGACCATTAGGTAGATCTCGTCATCCTGAGTACAATGACAGGCGGCATGTTTTCATCGGACGTCAGACGAGCGAGATAGGGGTCTAGAATGGAGAAGGGTAGAATCGTAATTTGGACATTAGGGGTATTCTGGTCTTTTCGTGCCTTGGGAATTGGGTCAATCAGATAAGGCCAAGTGTGCAGTGCTAATTGGATATTTTTGAGAATGGGACCACAGGAGTTTGACACGTGCACTGTGTCTAGTGGGTTCTAGGCTAGTTGCACGGTTCAAATTAATTTTTGGCCGTGTGCGTGAGTCGTGCTAGAGAGAAACAGAGACTGAAAGTAGGGGGGAAATCGATCGAATTGCAGGGAAGTGTGAGACCTTGTGACATGGTAAGAGTGAATAGAGATTAAGTAAGAACTGATGAAAGAGTTGTGAGGAGGATTGTGTGAGGAAAACTGGTGGGTGTAAGGGATGAGTTCTCAGGAAAACAGAGAGGTGTCGAGGGAGTTTGGTGGTGGTGCTGCCGTGCTTTGCGTGCTCGTGGCTGCTGGTGGTGTTCAGTGACCGTAGTGGAGCCTTAGGGACCTAGTGGACACGGCGGAGCTCACGGTGGAGAGCAGGACACAGGTAATTCCTTAGTTCCCTTCGTATGCTCTGTTTTGCCGTAAATTTCAAAGTTAAAGTCGTGAAGTTAGGGGCTGAGTCGACGTGTTCTGTAGGTTCTATTGAGTTCAGTAGGTCCCTAGGAGTCGTTTAAACTCGAAGCCGTGCAGGGGGATTGCTTGGTTGGTCAGGAACCGAAACAGGGGTTTCGGGTGGTTTCTAGTTTGAGTCTGGGTGATGATCTAGATGCTTTGATGTCGTGTTTTGACTTGAGAATTAGGTTGCTTAGGGTAGGATGAAGAGTTTGGTGGAAAAAGGAAGGAAAACGGCTAACGGACGGTGGAGAACCGGCCATGCCGGTCCAACACAGTCGCGGGTTCGAGGAAGAAGATGAACAGTAACTATGTGCAGGTGTGTGGGGCGTTTTTCAGGGAAGTGTCCAACATGGTTTTTGGTCTAATTGTTGTAACGAATCTTTTGGAATAGGTTTCGGGACAATCAGACGTCGGCTCAGGTTAGTTCTACGAGGTCGAAGGTTTAGGGTCCCGGTTAGTTACGTTTGAAGTTCTGGAAAATTGTGGGGAATTAGGAGAACCTTAGAGGACGTGTTAGTGACGTATTTTGGTGACTTGTGACAGGATCGGGAATCCCAGGGGAGGTCGAGGAACGTACAGGACGTTCGGGACGCGAGTGACGTGCCCGGTAACTGTGAGTGGACTTCTTTCTTAAACTGAGCATGCATAACTGCTTTTAATTACTTGTTTTATGGTTTTCATTATGATTTCATGATTATTGAATGCTTTATACATGTTTTATGAAATGGAACGGTTTTCGAGGAAATTACGTATTTGGCACGTTTTACGAGAAAAGGCTTAATTTCAGATTCTGATGCCACGATTTCGGGAGTTTAAAGACTCGGATATATTGATATTTTCCCCCGTAGGCCTGTTGAGTTTAAAGACTCGGGAGTTTAAAGACTCGGATTATATTGAGGCCTGGATTGAGTTTAAAGACTCGGAAGTTTAAAGACTCGGATTATATTGAGGCCTGGATTGAGTTTAAAGACTCGGGAGTTTGAAGACTCGGATAGATCCAGCAGGTTTGATCGGATGATTATATTGGTATCTTATGCTTTACTGCTAATGTTTTATAACGTTTATCATACTGTGTTTATGTTGTTGCTGTTTCCATAATGAAAATGATGTGATTTATAAATGTTTTCAGCTAATGGGTTATGCATGCATGTTTTCCAAAACGGAGGGCCAAACCCTGGTTTGTTATGGAACTGTTCTTGAAACTTTTATTCTTTTTGGTCCACTCACACTTTCTGGTTTTTAATTGCCCTCCAGGTCGTGGAGCTAGCGCGGGGGTTGACGTTGAGACAGCGTCGGAGGCATAGAGTACTCGAGAGTTTTCCCGGAGTGTTTTCAGTGTTCCGTTGTGCGTGTACTCTATGTGTGGTTTTGTTTTACTTGTTTGGTACTATGCTCTATATAACGGTTGACTCTTGGATGTTTTAAATTTCTCCTTCGTCTGACAATGTAATTTGTGGTTTTCGTGAGGTTATTTCGGTCTTTTGTGTTGGGTTGTCAGACGGGAGCAGGGTTCACCTCGGTTATCGGGGTGATAATCAGGGTGGGTCCTGTCAATTGGTATCAGAGCATAGGTTTGTTGGTTTGTGTCTGTTGCGAGGTTGTGTTTAGGTTATTTGACTGATTCTATGCCTCTTTCAGCGTGCGGTTGACTATGCCTCCGAGACGTGAACCCCATCCACGACCTGAAGACGAAGCTGCGAGAGGTGCGGAGAGTGCTACGATTGAGCGAGCCCAGCGGCTCAGGGCTACGACGTTTAGTGGTGGGGCAGACCCTGAGGAAGCCCAGAAGTGGATCACGAGACTTGAGAGCGGATTTTCGCGGTGATGCGATGCCCACCGGAGGATCGAGTGTTGTGGCGTATTTAGAGCAGTTGTTGGTGGTTAGTTGGCTACTTTTGGACCTTGGGCGTAAAATGACGATTTTGCCCCTGGTTTGGGCAAAATGTTGACTTTGAGTTCGGGCTGTCAATTGGACATTGACCGATGGCCGTGACGTAGTTCGGGACGTCACGAGTCCGCAGACAGGTGGCACGCCCGATTTCGACATCCGAGGAGGAAGTTATGATGTTCGGAAGGTTGAGGGAATTGCCGTAATTTGGTTAAAATAGGGGGAAAAGTTGACTTTTCGCATGATAAGGTTTTTACACTTAGACCGAGGACCGTTAGTTAGATCTCATCGTCCTGAGTACAACGACAAGCATCATGTTTTCATCGGACGTCGGGTGAGCGAGATAGGGGTCTAGAATAGAGAAGGGTAGAATCGTAATTTGGACATTAGGGGTATTCTGGTCTTTTCGTGCCTTGGGAATTGGGCCAATCAGATAAGGCCAAGTGTGCAGTGCTAATTGGATATTTTTGAGAATGGGACCACAGGAGTTTGCCACGTGCACTGTGTCTAGTGGGTTTAAGCTAGTTGCACGGTTCAAATTAATTTTTGGTTGTGTTTGTGAGTCGTGCTAGAGAGAAACAGAGACTAAGAGTAAGGGGGAAATCGATTGAATTGTAGGGAAGTGTGAGACCTTGTGACTTGGTAAGAGTGAATAGAGATGAAGTAAGAACTGATGAAAGAGTTGTGAGGAGGATTGTGTGAGGAAAATTGGTGGGTGTGAGGGATGAGTTCTCAGGAAAACAGAGAGGTGTCGAGGGAGTTTGGTGGTGGTGCTGTCGTGCTTTGCGTGCTCGTGGCTGCTGGTGGTGTTCAGTGACCGTAATGGAGCCTTAGGGACCCAGTGGACACTGTGGAGCTCACGGTGGAGAGCAGGACGCAGGTAATTCCTTAGTTCCCTTCGTATGCTCTGTTTTGCCGTAAATTTCAAAGTTAAAGTCGTGAAGTTAGGGGCTGTGTCGACGTGTTCTGTAGGTTCTATTGAGTTCAGTAGGTCCCTAGGAGTCGTTTAAACTCGAAGCCGTGTAGGTGGATTGCTTGGTTGGTCGGGAACCAAAACAGGGGTTTCGGGTGGTTTCTGGTTCGAGTCTGGGTGATGATCTAGAGGCTTTGATGTCGTGTTTTGACTTGAGAATTAGGTTGCTTAGGGTATGACGAAGAGTTTGGTGGAAAAAGGAAGGAAAACGGTTGACGGACGGCGGAGAACCGGCCACGCCGGTCAACACAGTCGCGGGTTCGAGAAAGAAGCTGAAGAGTGACTGTGTGCAGGCGCGTGAGGCCCACGCGCAGTCACTTTGAGCTGCGCGTGGGGCATTTTCCGGGGAAGTGTCCAACATGGTTTTTGGTCTAATTGTTGTAACGAATCTTTTGGAATAGGTTTCGGGACAATCGGAAGTCGTCTCGGCTTAGTTCTACAAGGTCGAAGGTTTAGGGTCTCAGTTAGTTACGTTTGAAGTTCAGAAAAATTTGGGGAATTAGGAGAACCTTAGAGGACGTGTTAGTGACGTATTTTGGTGACTTGTAATAGGATCGGGAATCCCCGAGGAGGTCGTGGAACGTACAGGCCGTTCGGGACGCGAGTGACGTGCCCGATAACTGTGAGTGGACTTCTTCCTTAAACTGCGCATGTATAACTGCTTTTAATTACTTGTTTTATGGTTTTCATTACGATTTCATGATTATTGAATGCTTTATACCTGTTTTATAAAATGGCATGTTTTCGAGGAAATTACGTATTTGGCATGTTTTACGAGAAAGACTTAATTTCTGATTATGATGCTACGATTTCGGGAGTTTAAAGACTCGGATTATATTGAGGCCTAGATTGAATTTAAAGACTCGGGAGTTTAAAGACTCGGAAAGATCCAACAGGTTTGATCGGATGATTATATTGGTATCTTATGCTTTACTGCTAATGTTTTATAACGTTTATCATATTGTGTTTATGTTGTTACGGTTTCCATAATGAAAATGATGTGATTTATAAATGTTTTCAGCTAATGGGTTATGCATGCATGTTTTCCAAAATGGAGGGCCAAACCCTGGTTTGTTATGGAACTGTTCTTGAAACTTTTATTCTTTTTGGTCCACTCACACTTTCTGGTTTTTAATTGCCCTCCAGGTCGTGGAGCTAGCGCGGGGGTTGACGTTGAGGCAGCGTCGGAGACATAGAGTACTCGAGAGTTTTCCCGGAGTGTTTTCAGTGTTCCGTTGTGCGTGTACTCTGTGTGTGGTTTTGTTTTACTTGTTTGGTACTATGCTTTGTATAACGGTTGACTCTTGGATGTTTTAAATTTCTCCTTCGTCTGACAATGTAATTTGTGGTTTTCTTGAGGTTATTTCGGTCTTTTGTGTTGGGTTGTCAGACGGGAGCAGGGTTCACCTCGGTTATCGAGGTGATAATCGGGGTGGGTCCTGTCACCGATCCAGAGGGGTCCGATCCAACCGAGCCGGCGAGGCCGGTTTTCAATCCGTTTTCGATCCTTTGTTCATCCTTAGCTTCGTCCAAATGTTTAAAACTGATTCCTCTAACAAAAATACAGAATGAAACCTTAAATCATACCTCCCAAGTTCGAACCAAAAACGCAGAAATACCAGTCTCTGTTCCCGGCCACCAATAACCTCTCAGGTCACGATTTTGAGTCCCTACATTCCTTAGTGTCCCTCCAAGATTGCGAGGGTCATCAGAATTACTCAACAGTTCCCCAAAACCATCGACTTTCAATTTGAACGATTTCTGAAAAGCAAGGGACCCGAAGAACTTACCGGCTTCCAGTTCTCCACCGTGACCTCCACCGCAGCCTCACACTTCCAAGGGTCGATTCTAGCTTCCTGATCACCACCACAGACCAGATTCACACTATTTTTGATCGATCCAACTCACGGCCGTGCACAGTTGTCCTCTCTGTTTTTTTGGGTTTTCTCACTATTCACACACACTCAGCACTTAGTCTTCCCTTAAACACGATCATATAAGTCACTGGCACGACTCTGTTCACTCACTCACTAACACAAGGAACTCACTCAAGATTCACACGCACTGGAAATGATCGATATTCAAAGTCTCTGTTTTTCTCCTTTGATCGAATAAGCGATTTTAAAAGTGTGACCGTGAGGGATCCGGCTAGAAGCCACTAGAGGCTGGCCAAGTGTCCTCCATTCTGTGGTTTCAGCCCAAAAGATCCAATCCCTCAGCCTCAGATGTCCTTTTCTGATTGCTCACAGATTTCAAGGTGCCAAAAAGACCAATTTTCCCCTTAAAGTCCAAATTACCATTTTACCCTTTACTTAACTAGACCCGTAACTAAGTTGTCCGATGTTCGATGTAACGACTTGGACTTTCGGAAAAGGAAAATTTGGAAAATTTGAAGAAAAATATGATTTTGCCCCTGGAAAGTGGGCGAACGGTTGACTTTTGGTTCGAGCGGTCAAACAGACTTTGACAGATGACTGTGACGTAGTTTGGGACGTCACAAGTTCATAGACAGGTGGCACGTCCGATTCCGACGATCGGGGAAGAAGTTATGACGTTCGGAAGTTCAAGGGCATTTTCGTAATTAGGTCGAAAAGGAGGCAATTGTTGACTTTTTGATCGACCACTATTTTTCACGCAATTCGAGGATCGTTAGGTAGGTCTCGATGCCTTGAGTCCGTAGACAGGAGGCACGCTGAAAACGAACCTTGGACGGATGAGTTACGGTTCTAGAATGAGGAGGGGCATTTTGGTAATTTTGTGATGGAGGGCAAAATGGTAATTTGCCAAGGCACAGTTTGAAAACAGCTGCGAGTGGTTTGTTTAGGGAATTGTTTCACAGAGTGAGTGACTTGGGTGGGGAAGGAATTGTTTAACAAATCAAGTGAGTGATGGAAGAGAGACAGGGAGAGTGTACGCCTATCTTGTTCAGTGTGTGAGTGTGTCTGAACCGGGGATTGAAACTGTGTTGGTGCTGTTGGAAAATGAAAAACATAGCACTGGGAATTGTTTATGCAATTGAGTGACTTGAGCAGGGCGTGATCGACCTTCCCAAGACCAAATTGAGAGACAATGCGAACTGAAAAGGAATTGAGGGGAGGAAGACCCCAGGAGCATTGAACTCGCTCGAAAACCTCAATTGAACCCCAGGTCAATTGATTGAATCAGAGGTGAGGTTGAGCTTCCAGACGTCCAAACGAGTCGAATGGGATTGCCAGTGAAGGAAATGGTGAAGAGATGAGCCCAGACGACATTGGAGTTCAGTTTTGGAAATCCCAGTTGAGTTGGAAGGGCTAGAGGGATTATAGCCGAGATTGGAAACAAGTTTATGATGAGCTTGCGACGCTTCTGGCTGGATCAATTGAAGAAAAACGATGAGGCTCGAGGAACCGTGATGCAGGAACAGTGTTCTGACGTTCATCGAAAACTTGAGCTCGATTGATTGCTTGAGAATCCCAGCCCGGTCACGCCGTGGGCCAACCAGACCCGTTTATCAGTCAGACGGGTTGGGACGACGACTGTAGCTTTTACAGTAGCAGGCGCGTGGACTTACGCGCAGCCACTCACGGCGGCGCGTGAGGGCGCGTGGGCCCGATTCTCGAGGTGAGTTCAACACGATTTTTGTCCTATGCAATGTAACGAACATTTTAGAGTTGGTTTCGAGTTAATCGGACACCGTTTCGACTTTGTTTCGAGGGTCCGAAGGTTTATATTACGTAATTACACATATTTCGAGACTATGGTTTCTCCTATGCTTTGATGATGGTTTGATGAACGATTTTACATGATTTGTGCGTATGATGTTTTAAAGATGGTTTGTTTGTGATTGTGAGTATGACTTACGGTTTTGACACGTATTTCGAGATTATTACAGATTTGCGCGTTTTACGAGATTTCAAGTATTTTTTTATTCGATCATGGTTTTGATGCCTTGACTTTGGGATTTGAAATACGATTGGATTTCAAAGATTTAAAACGGATTTTGGAAAAAGGTGATTTCGGGCTTGAGGCCCAGGGCATAAAAAGTAATTTTGATGATTGAGATTTCAGGTTTTGGAAACGTAAAAGTGGATTTTCGGATTTGGGTTCGGAATGGTTATTCCGGATGTTAGCTTACGGAATCGTTATTGCAAATTTGAATTCGGGAATGGATGACGGATGTGATTGGGTATTTGAATGTGAAATTCGGACATAAGTCCTATTATGAAAAAATGTGATTTCGGATTGGTTTTGGAATTTGGATCACGATGGATCCTTTATTGTTATGATTTACAAATGGTTTTGGGTTTAAAGACCCGGTACTATTGCTGGATTATGTTTTGGGTTTAAAGATCCGGTTAATTGATGACGGGGCAGGCCCGGATTGGGTTTAAAGACCCGGATTGAGTTTAAAGACTCGGTTATTGTGATACCCCCGAGGCCTATTGATTATGTTCTGAGTTTAAAAACTCGTTGGTATCCCGAGAAGGCCTGATATATGCGAGTTTAAAGACTCGGTGATTGATATCCAGCAAACTGATTGGCTTGTGGTTTACTGTTGATTTCTGATGTTTTCGGATGTGTTGGGCAGTGACCCGGTTTATGTGATTTGATGGATTTTTTGACTATGTTCTTGTACTTGGATTTGATCCATGATTTTGGGCTGAGACCCTGTGTTTATGATTGTGGGCTAAGACCCGAAGGTTAAGAAAAGGAAAATGATTTGATTTTCATACACGTTTTTCTTATATTGGAAATGAAATGGATTGTAAATGATTTTCGAATGCATGCATTGGTTTTACGTGGAGGGTAGAAATGTCTTTTTGTAACTGTTTTATAAACTGATTCATTTTTGTCCACTCACACCTTTTGTGTTTTTATTGACCCTCCAGGTCGTGGCGCGTTGATCGAGACTAATCAAGAGGCGGAGGCATGAATGAGTACGTGTGTGGCTATCCCTTGTTTGTCAATTACTGAGGGTAATTTGGGAACTTCAGTCGACTATGCTAGACAGGAGCAGGACCGGCACGGTTATCAATGTCCCTTCGGGGGCGATCCTGTCATCCGATGACGGCGTGCCGCCTGTCGTTGTACTCAAGGAATCGAGACCTATCTAACCGTCCTCAAATTTTGTGAAAAACACTCGTCGTGTAAAAAGTCCACAAATTCCCCTTTTTGACCAAATTACCGAAATACCCTCGACCTTCCGAACATCATAACTTATTCCTCGATTGTCGGAATCAGACGTACCACCTGTCTACGAACTCGTTACGTCCCGAACTACGTCACGGTCATAGTCCATTTGACAGCCCAAATGAAAAGTCAACATTTTTGCCCATTCTAGGGGTAAAATCGTCATTTCGCACCGTCCGTTCGAAAGCATCCAACTAATCACCGATTAACTTCACTAATCCGTCATTAACCACTAATCTAATCCCAGTTTACAGGACGGTTCGGTACAATGTGGGTTGGTCTTTATATAATTGAGTGGGCTAATTATAACTTGGATGGACTTGAGAAACAAAATTGCATGACATGTGAATAGTGGTAGCCCAATTAAGCCCATGTTAGTCTAATAAAAAAGTGGAGGATAAAGGTGGCTAATCTGTTTGTTTTGAGGAGCACGTGACCCAGCAGTTGGTCGTCCTGTACAACGTGCATCAATGATCCTTTTAAAACGGTGGTCAGATTTTGTTCGCTAATCTTGCATCTTCTGATCAGTTCGATGGCAAAAAAGAGAAGCGCCGGTCTGCCCCTTGGATGTTGACTCTAGCGGCGAAGCATAAGACCAGAGGCGGAGTCGACCGAATGGATCTCTTGTATCCAATATGACCGACTGGGTCCTTCCCTTAGTTGTTCGAGAGGTGCTCGGCAGAAGGTCGGCTTGTCGTCGTCCTGTAGGCGACCTGGTAGGTCAGAATAGCGGGACAAATGGGACAGATCTTTTGACGACCCGTCCCTAATTTTAAGGATTAATTAAGACTAATTAGGGATTAGTGAGGCTAACTGGCGTTCAAGGTGAAATTACGATTTTACCCCTAAACGAGGGTGAAAAGTTTATTTTTGACTCGGGAATTCTGATGCCTGAGGGCCGACGACTGTTACGTAGATCGAGTCGATATGAGTCCGTAGACAGGCGGCACATCAAAATTGGACGTTTGATGGGGAAGTTACGGTTCACGGAAGTTCCATGGAACTATTGCACGTTTTACGAGACGAATGCCATTTGGCATTAAGTGGGCCCATATATTTAAGGGCAGGCCCAATGGATGAATGACACTTGTCATCCATCCATTGCTCACTCAAGTTGATACATACATTTCCCATTCCCCATTTCTCACGGTTTCCCCGATCTCACCCAAAAACCTTGAACCCAAATCCATATCCCTTTCCCCATTCGATTCTGCGAGAGGCCAGGAGAGTAGTGTGGATGAGCAGATGGTGGCCGGGTGATGACAGGGCAGCTGTGGACGGCGGCGATGGCCCTGGAAATAGGTAACCCGATAGCTTCCCTTTTCATTTCAAATTACAATTTAAGGTTTTGGACGTTAGGGATGGTTTTTGTTGTTTAGGGGATGTTTATGGGGTTTGTATGAATGGGTGGGAATGATTTAGGATGGCGGGGGATGGGTAAACAGCCCAAGCCCTCAACTGTAAAAATTTGGCCGTGAGGGAGGAATGGAAACAATACGGTTTTCATGGTTTTTCTTGATTCTAATTGTGTAGATATGTATATATTGATGAGATAGGAAGATTGGGATTGGATTGGAAGGAAATGGACGAAAAACGGAAGAGATATGGGGTCAGACCGGTTATGCCAGTCCAGTTGGACCGGCCGAACTGCCGAACCGGTCGGATCGGGTTCACGTAAGGAAGAAGATGATACTGTGTAGGGCGCGTGGCTCCAACGCGTAACCCCTTTAGGCTGCGCGTGAGCCGTCTTTTTGGGAAGGTTCCAACATGTGAAATCATCTATTCGATGTAACGAACATTTTGGGACTGGTTTCGAGTCAATCAGACATAGTTTCGATATAGTTCGGGACATTCGAAGGTTTAGGATCGACTTTAAAAATAGTTAAAAATCCCGAAAAATTAGGGGGCTTTAATGAGGGGTTATTTAAGTAGTTAGTAACCCGCTATTACGATTTGTATAGGTTCAGGAGTCCCAGTGACGACGATTGGCCCAAGAAGGACATATGGCACGCCTATCGAGGCGCGACTTTGGATGGTCTGTGAGTGGACCTTGTTTTCTAAATTGATGCATGCATAAATTTTTTATATGCTTTAATGAACATGTTTTATGATGCCATGAGTGCATTTGTTTTTGGTAGCTTAGTATTTACGTATTTACACATATTTCGAGGTTTCGATTTTATACGATGCTTATACGTGCTGTGTTTTCAATGATGGTTTGACGAACGGGTTTTGGATTTGAAAACGTGGAACTGGGCATGAGACCCATTTGGTTGGAAACTACCAGACTTGGATTTCATTTGATTTAATGAGAAATCGGGCTGCAGGCCCATTTGAGTTATACGATCGGGCCGGGGGCCCCGTTGGTTTACGAATCCGGGTTTGAGGCCCAGTTGGTTGTAATATCAGGCATGAGGCCCAGTTATGGTTTATAAAAATGATTTCGGGTCAGGGTCCCATATTTGGATTTACGATGGTTTATGGAAAACCCGGGCGTGGCCCTTTGAACGATTTTGCATGAATTATGAAACGATTTTCCATATACCATCCTTGTGAACAGATGCCCTCTATACGTCTCGTAGTATCCTCGAGTGGCGGGTTGTCTCCTCCAGACGTCTCGTAGTATCCTGGAGTAGTCGCGGGGCATTGCCTGCGAGGGGTCATTGCACCGAGCGCCATATCCGTATAGTGACTTAGGAGCAGGATTGCCAGAGGTTAAAACCTCCCCCCAGGGAGGGTCATTGATCTGAGGGTCATTGACATGGGTGGACCCTGGGGAGACTTGGGATTTGAGACCCCGGGTAGCACGCGTAGCTTGGAACCGTGACAGTAGTATTGGTTTAGGCTGAGACCCACGTGATTTGATTTGGGCTGAGTCCCTACAGATTTGGTTTTGGGCTGGGTCCCACATGTATCGTTTTGAGCAGTGCCCGTATGATTGGTTTGATTCACGGTTTGGGCTAAGGCCTTAATGGTTTCATTTTGATAACTGGTTTTCGAATGCATGCATGCTTTTTAGTGAAGGGCATAAATATCTTCTTTTCGTGAAATGTTTTATAAATTCTTATTTTGTCCACTCACGGCTTTTTTGATTTTAATGCCCTTCAGGTTAATCGTGGATGCAGGCTGTAGCAGAGACCGAGACATCACACTCCTCCTCCGGATCCTGGCGTACTCTGGAAGCCCGGTGGGGCTAGTTCGGAGGTTTTTCTTGTCTGACACTTCGTGTCAGACGGGATCAGGAACGTCCCTCGTTAATCCCAGGGGGATTTGGGACGGGTCCTGACAGATAGATTGAGTTTGGGGGTCCAATCGCTCTGGCTGGTTTCTTGCGAAGTCAAGGGTTGTAGTGCCGAGTAGACGCTCATTACAGTGATCGTCATGGATATCAGGCCGAGCAGTTGGCCATGCGATCGAGTAACGGGTCGGGTTGGTGGACCGAGGTCACATGGGTAATCCGAGTAGTTGAAACACCTTCAGGGTGGAAAGCAGCTCGATGGAGAGCAACGAGTCTTTAGGTGATGATGGCGAGCAGCACAGTGGAGGTTCGACGCCGAGTGCTTAATCAACTGAGCACGATCATACTACCCACTTAGATTCGCATTAGGTCGGTGTACCAAGCCCCTCACGACGAACCGCAGGTTGGTGAGACGGGATGTTAAAATTTGGGCGGTCGGCCTACCGAGCACCCATAGCATCTCCCAAACCAATCGCAGATGGTAAGTCCTTCTAGAAAGAGAAAAGTTAAGGTGAGGAGTGGCCAAGGACGATTTGTGGATGAATTTTTGTGAGGATTTTGGTAGGGTGGCAGGGTGTATGTGGGGTCCAGTGGCAAGGTGGCATGGTGTTTGTTGCCAAGGATGATTTGTTTATGAATTTTTTGTGGTGGGCTGACTTTGCAAGATTTTAACCACAAATATTTTGGGGTTGGTACAGTTTGTAGGAGCCAATTTGGCAGAAAGCCAATTTGACAGAAAGCCAATTTAGACCAACTGAGTGGGGGAGATTTTGGGGGTTATTTTGGTAGAGAGCCAATCTGAATTTTCTTGATGCTTGGGTGGCCATGGTGTTTCTGTAGGTAAGACAAAATTGAAAAGAAAGGACATAACCTTTTGTATAGGTTCCTACAGACGGCGCCAAACTGTTGATGTAAAAATTGTACCAATGAGACTGTAAAGACATGCACGCACACCAAGACACTAGAAAATACCTGGTTCACCCAAATCGGGCTACGTCCACGGTGTTTCCTCACTCTCATTAATAATATTATGATGTTGTTTGTACACGGTATAGGAGGTTTAAAACCTTAAGAGAGAGAAAGTAGAGAGAAGGGAGAGAGAGGTCCCTTTAATGGGAGAGTGGCTCCCTATTTATAGAATTCGTCTAGGGTTTAGGTTAGGGGAATAGTGATGGGCTTTGAGGCATGAGCCTTGTGTGATCTTTGAGGTCTTCTGATGGGCCTACTCGATAACGACCCATCCCAAATTCTGGGATTAGATTAGTGACTAATGAAGGATTAGTGAGTAATTGATGATTAGTTGAGCGAAATCAGACGGACAGTGTAAAATGATCGTTTTGCCCCTAGACTGGGCAAAATGTTGACTTTTGATTCGGGGTGTCAAACGTTCGAGGACCAACCGTGATGTAGATAGGGAAGTCACGAGTCCGTAGACCAGCGGCACGTTGAAATCGGACGTCGAACGAGGAAGTTATGGTCACGAGAAGTGAAATTGGACTATCCACGCATTTCGAGGCATAAATTATATGGCTAAATCTGATTAGCTGATTTAATAATGAGGGACCCTTTGATGAGTGACAAGCGTCACTAATCCAATTGACCATCTCCCTCAATTTGTGGATCTTAATCATGGTTGGATGGTTTTTATGTTAAAATATTAATCATAATATTATTTTATATTTTCCTCAATATTTCTCTCTCATTCCCAGCTGTCCATTTCCCTCAGATCACTCATCCTCACCGTTCATTATCATCATCAGATATCATCTTCATTATCATCATCAAACTCAATTTCTTCTTTTTCAAACCTGTGCACCATCCTTCCCAAACAAACACACACCAGCACCCACCACCTACCCTAAACTTCATCTAATGTTGCTGGCCCATAAATGAAAATGTGAGAGTGTTATGGGACGAGGAAGACGGTGCTAACGAAATGGACTGCGCTGTACGGTGGCTGGCAACCCAACACGGTGGGATTTTTGGTTCAAAAATCAAAAGTTGGGTTTCGAGCTTATTGATCGATTTATTAGACATGGTCGTGTTCCTAGGACTCAGACGAGTCGTTTGGAACCGATTTCAAGAACTAAGGTGGTCGGAGTTGATGGGAATGGGCAGTTGCAGGTGGATGGATGCTGTTCAATCGTTAAGGTGAGCTTTCGGTCTATGTTTTATGTTTTTAAACCCAAAGAACTCTAGGTTAGGTCCAGATGAAGGCATAGGACTTAAAAGATTGAAAAACAAGGAGAAACTAGGCGAAAATTGGGAACGCCGGTTCGGGGTGGACTGGGACGGTCTGAACCGGGTCGACCTATGGTAGACGATGATGAACAGTATCGCGAGTGGGCTTCACGTGCAGCCCCTTTAGGCTGCACGTGAGGGCACGTGGGCCCTCTTTTCGAGGCACGATCAAGATGACTTTTAATCTATTGGATGTAATGAACATTTTGGGACTGGTTTCGTGTCTATCGGACATCGTTTCGATATAGTTCGGGATGTCCGAAGGTTTAGGATCGAGTTTTAAAATGTTTAATCATTTGGGAAAACTACGGGGCTTCAATGAGAATTGGGAAAATTACCGCGAAAGAGGAAATTTTGTATTTCGAGCCTACTCGAGCGTGGGGTTGAGTATATAGATTTCCATTATTAGAACATTTGATTTGGTTAAGAATTGAAGAAGTTATGAAGGTTTAAAGTTTAGGCAACCATGGAGTTTTCCAGTGAGTTTTTCCGGTGACGACGACAATAGAGTACGGTGGTTCCGGTCACCATCTTCGATGACCTAGTTCAGGTCCAATGATGATGTGGCCCTGACATGGCCTAACATGTGTCAGGCCCCGTGGCGGGTGATTTTGCGTTCGCACATGGGGATTCGGTTATGTGGGAAGGCCGCCACTTCCAGTGGTGCATGGTGGCACATAAGGCCGTCCCACAGACCATTCCGATACTTAATTTTCAAGCTCTCCATGATACAGATCTAAATGCGTAGGTTTTAGGTCAATTAGACATTGTTTGGGGGTGTTTCTGGGCATCTAAAGTGATGATGCTTAGGTTTTGGACACATTTGTTAATCTACGATTTTGTGGGTTTAACTATTGGCTTATTTGTAACAGTAGTGACCTCTGGTTATTGTTTTTGATACGATATACCGCTTCAGGGACCTCAGAGGAGTGCGTAGTTTGAGATTGAGCTCGATTGGACATACTGTGAGTGGACATTTGTTTTCATAACTATTATGCATGCATATTGATCCGTTTTAAATGATTTATGATATTATCTGGGTTGAATTGATTTCAATAATTATATTATATGCAGATTTACGGTTTTAAACTAATTATTCGGTTTATCTTTCTGGACACATGTTTTATGGATTTTTGTAGAAACAATGTTTTGGGCTCAAGCCCTTGTTTAATTGTTTTGATTTAGATTTGGAGTCAAAAATATACTTTGAAATAATGTTTTGGATTTATTACTTTCACTGTTTCCACGGTTGTCCATCCTCTCGAGTTTGACCAACTCTCAAACATCCGGAACATGGTTCTACAGATCCTGAGGCTAGAGATTTACTCAGACTTCTGAAGCACAACTCAATAGATCTTGAGACTATCTACACGTAGTATGAATTTTCCCCACCAGGTAGTTTGTAATGATGGGGATTATTTCCAATTGGTCAGCGGGCATTACGTGCGGCAAATAGAGGGAGTTGAGGATTAGTTGGACGTGATTACAGGTATCTGTGTGTAGGTTTTTCTAGATTGTTTTATAGACGGGAATTTCAAGGAAATGCGACCACAAGTATTTTTACACATGAAATGTTTTTTCAATTTGTGGGTCCACGGTTTATAACTTAAATTTTATATTTGAAATTCCCATGATTTTATAGCTTGAATATGAATATTTTTCCTCATATGCATGCATATTTTATAATAGGAGGGTGGTTGATATTTTCATCGAAAAATGTGTTAAATGTTTATTTTTATCCACTCACACGTTTGTCGATTTTGGAAATCCCTCTAGACAGTTGTTTGGTATCGGGGGCTGCTTCTGAGGCAGAGGCATTACCTGCAACTGCGCGTTCGTTGGAGATTATTAAATAGGGTTCATAGCCTTGTCTTATCGATATTTTAGTTGCTCTGATTGACCACTGGTGTATTATTTGTTTGCTAGTTTGCACTATTCCTTATGTGGGACTCGAGAGTTTATCCCTGTTCTAACAAGTGTGTCATGGTATCTTGGAAATTTTGGTTTAATTTGTCAGACAGGAGCAGGATCAGACACATTTATTTAGGAGTTTTCAGGTTAGGTCTTGTTAGAATAATCAAATTGTCAAGAAAAGTGTAGGGTCAATCTGAGATTTTGATTAATAAACTTATCATCTGGAGGCTAGAAAATACTCTAAAAACCTAGTCAGAAGGAAATGAAAGGAATGTGTGCTTAATCTCATTTGTATCTGAATTTATGATCATTTCTATGGATCAATGTGGTGTAATTTGTGGAAACTATGAAGTTGAAGGGCCGGTGTGGATCAGTTTTTCTTAAACTGAAGGTGTAACTAAGCTGTATTGTGGAAGCATTTTTATTGTGTATATTTTTAATAGTTAGGATACTGGTCAATTTCATAAAGGTTTTACCTTTTGCGTTAAACAAGTATTTAAATTTTGTTTTTTTTTTTCCTATAAAACTTGATTGTCCTTCTAAGAGGAAAGTTCTCTATAAAACTAGTATTAGATATAAGCAACTATTGATAATTCGATGATCAATGGGATTGTGCCTTGCGGCAAGTCTCCTCATATATTTTAAGAATGCAGATGAGTCGATGTTTCGTCCGTCCTATAATGGCACTCTTGTCTCGTCCTGTTTTGGGGTAGCATGGTAAATTTGTAAAGACCAAAAACTGTTTGGGGACTAGCTCCTTTTAAGTGTCATGTGGCTCTGTTGGCTTGAGAAGTTGAGATATATAAAGAGCTTTTGAGGGAGTAGAAAACTCTATGATGGAACTTTGCCTAGCTGTTTCTACTATTTTGGTTAAGTTATAGCGTGTTCTTATTGTTTAGGATCATGTATGCTGCATCATTGTCCTATGGTCATTTTATTCATGTGTTTCTCATTTAGCTCAACTACTCAATCTAATTATGTGTTTATCTATTTTTTTGAAATGTCAGTTTCATGTATTTTTTTATATGTCTTCATTATTCCCAAGAGACTGTTATCTTTTATTTTTCTCTTCTTCTCTTCAATTAAAAAACTGAATTTTTCTGTTCTGCAATTTTTGAAAAAGCACGAAGGATAAATAATTTTTGTGGAGTAGGAAACTGAAATGCGCTTGTTTTGTGCTTAATAATTGCATGAAATATCATGCAAACTAGTTAGACTGATGGATGATTTGAAAAAAAATTGAAAATTGGACGGTCGATATGCATGCATAGTTTTAGAAAAATGGATGATAAAGTGTTTTGAATTTTGAAATATGTTTTTCAAAAATACGTTTTTTGTCCCCTCACACGAATTTCATAATTTTTATAATCCTCCAAGCAGAGGCATGATTGATAAGGTGAATATCCCTTGTTCGACAAGCAAAGGGTAAACTTGGTATTCTGCATTGTATGTTAGATGGGAGCAAGGTCCAGACGTCATTTATGATTTTTAATATCATTTCGATTGTGGATTCGAATTGAATGTGATTGATGACATGTGATTTTGTGATATTGGAGTCTTGGTGATTTCCATGTGACTTCTGGATGATTTTCGAATATATTTCAGTGGCACATTTCACGATGTTATGGTTGAGTTGTGGTTTTGGGCTTAGGCTTGGGATTTTGGATTATGGTTTTTGAGTTGTGGTATGGATTTGTGGTCTCTTGTTATTGTGTTGTGATGATTATGATGTTGTGATGATCGTGGATGACCCTCCTCGAGGTGCGTATTGGTTAGTTGTCTGAGACGCCAAGTCGGGGGCTCCTGATCCTAAGACTGGTTAGTGTTGACTCTTACGTCGAGTCGGGCTCCAGATCCTTAAGTCAGTTCTCACTCAAACGTCGAGATGGGCTCCGGATCCTGAGTGAGTGTGTGAGGTCCACACTCGGACGTCGAGCTTGGCTCCAACTTCCGAGTGGTGTGCCTACCGGTAGTGCGGTGGACATGGTGACTGATGTTGTGCATCGAGGATAGGTTGTATGTGGATTGGTTGTGCATTGATTATGTGATTGTTGTGATGACCTTGTCTTGACTATTGTGGTGAGATGTGTGTTGGTGGTCATGATTATAGATGTTTGTTATTTTTAGTTAGTTTGCATGTTTTTCAAGGTCAATGATTATGTTCTGTTTTTCTTGAGGTTTGAACGGTCGATATGCATGCATAGTTTTAGAAAAATGAAGGGTAAAGTCTTTTGAATTTTGAATTATGTTTTTTTTAATACTTGTTTTTGTCCACTCGCATGGTTTTCGTGGTTTTTATAACCTCCCAGAACCGTTGCACGAAGTTCGGGGTTGAACGAGAGGTGGAGGTATGATCGATAAGATGAATATCCCTTGTTTGATAAGCTGAGGTTAAACATGGTACTCTGCATTGCTTGTCAGACAGGAGCAGGGCCCAGATGTCGTTTACGAGTTGTTTTCTCGGGATAGGTTCTGTCATTTTGGTATCATCGCTAGGATTTGAGTTGTGCTTGTTAATGTCATGCCTCCGAGATACGAGCCCCGTGCACGACCTGATGATGAGACAAGTAGATGATCCCCAGATAGTTGTAGGGCTGATAATGGTTCTGGATCAGAGGTCTTATTGTCCTTATATGAGGAATTACGTGTGGGTGTTGGATAATGTATAAAGTTTAGGAACAAAAAGTAATGGCATGTATGGATTAGATGGAAGAATAAGTTTCCTAGTTAAGTAATTAATTGAGATGGTTAAATGACGGAAACATTCTGTTGTTGGATTTGATGTGTGGCAGTAAAAGTAAGTTTTATTACTATTGGGCGTGGACTCGAGTATAGGATTGGACTGTGGAATAGGATTTGGGAAGAGTCCTAAGTGATGATTAGGGCTCAAGAATGAGCCAAATTATGAGATTGCTGGTTCAGTTCTGGATATAGAACAAGGAATTGAAAATAATTTAAGGTCTTATGAGTTTGATATGTATGTATGCTTTTGAGAATGGATTTCATATGAAAAATTGATTATGCAGACATGCCCCGGTGGGATATGGAAATTTTCTTGTTAGTATTGGATTTTGGTTGGTGCTGTGACAGGACCCACCCCCAATCCCCCGGGATTAAGGGCTAAGTCCTGCTCCAGTCTAACTTACGCATTACACGAAGGTTAAACCGACGTCCAACCTCCATGTGACACGTAAGTCGGACAAGGGATTCTCGATCCGACCGTCCTAAAGCTTCCGGACTTCCCAGAGTGTGCAGACTCTACTGTGGATCGTGTGTGTGATGTCTCCGTCTCTCTCGACCAACAGCCCGCACCACCACAACCTGGAGGGTATCGAAAACATAAAAAGACTGTGAGTGGACAAAAATAAAGTCTAAGTTCAAAAACAGTTATCAGAAAACACAATTACATTTATACCCTCCATTTAAAAACCAATGCATGCATATCAAAACCCATGTCATAAAACCATTCTATATTCAAGTTAGGCAAACTATTTAAGAAAAACCGAACTCATTTTCCTTTTCTCAAATCCCGGGCCTCAGCCCAAAACCATCAAAACCATAATATCCGGGTCTTAGCCCAAAACATTGGAATACCGTTTCTAAAAACCATCGTCATCAAGTCTCAGTGAAAATCAAAACACATTTGAAACCACATTTCCATCCATCGAACCTACTGGATCTATCCGAGTCTTTAAACTCCCGAGTATTTAAACTCAATCCAGGCCTCAACATAATCTGAGTCTTTAAACTCAATAGGCCTACAGGGGAAATATCAATATCCGAGTCTTTAAACTCCCAAGTCTTTAAACTCAATCCGGGTCTTTAAACCCAATCTGGGCCCGCCCCCGTCATCATCATATCCGGGTCTTTAAACCCAATAACCAGATCCAGCAAATCCAATCTGAATCCAGTATCCATTTCTGAATCTGAATCCGCAATTTCATCAGGATCCCGGATCCAAACCCAGAACTCATATCCATATCCATTTCCAAATCCGAGTCCGAAATCATCATTCCGTAAGCCGGCATCTGGAATAACCATTCTGTACCCAAATACGGAATTCCATTTCCAAGTTTCCAAAATCGAATCCAAAATCGTCATTTTGAAATCCGATTCAAAAACCCGAAATCCCGTTCTTTTTAAACCATTTTTCTGAACTGGGCTTCAAGCCCGAAATCATTTTTCAAAATCCATTTTAAATCTTTGAAATCAAATTGTATTTCATATCTCAAAATCAAATCATTAAAACCACGTTTAAATCACAACATCAATCGTATTCTCGTAAAACGTACAATTCCGTATATACCTCAAAATTCGTGTAAAACGGTAAACCATCAAGATCATAAACCAAATCATAGAATCACGTATAGAAAACATATAAAAACATATATGTATGCATCAAGAGTTAGAAAGCAAAGTTCACTCACAGACCATTAGCATCGCCGCCTCGATACGCGTGCAATTACGCTTCCCAGGCTAATCCACTATCACCAGCTTTCCCGAAACTGTCCAAATCCCATAATAAGGTTATTAACGACTTCATTAGGGTTCTACTAAGTCCCTGTAAATTTCCCGAATCTTTAACTATTTTTAAACGAGCTCTAAAACCTTCAGACATCTCGAAACATGTCGAGACGATGTCCGATCGACTCGAAACTAGTGCCAAAATGTTCGTTACATCAAATATTTTAAAAGTCTAGTTGGAAATTCCCCAAAAGGGGCCCCACGTTCCCTCACGCACCACCCAAAAGGGCTACACATGGGAGCCACGCGCCTGCACTGTTCATTGTCTCCTTCCTCTCGCCGACTCGGTCTAGGCCGGTTCGACCGAACTGGCGTCCATGGTTTTCCACCATTTCTAACATGATTTCGATCTGTTTTCCTTCTAATAATTTTGTTCAAGCATTGTAACTCAATTTACCTACCCAAAACTCTAAAACGTATACGATTTCTCACCTTCCAAAATCGGAGAAAAATCGAGCAGACTTCCTCCTCGGTTCCTGGCCACCACAGGCCTTCTCCAGCCGTAAGTTCACATCGTCTGGGTTCACCTCAGCTTCCAAATCACTTATGACCAAAAAACCGATCAATAATCATTAAGTCCTATAGTTCCAAGTTTGAACAGAGACTGATGAAACATGGGTGACTAAAAATGACTTACCTTCCTTCTGTCTCTCTGTCGTGGCCTCCACCGTAAGCTTTACGTCGTCCTAAGCCCCTTTTGCTCTCTAATCATGATCAACAGGCGAAGTTTACAGAGGTTTGCAAGTTTTAGTTTCACGGCTATGGGTATTCACAGGTTCAAGTTTCCTTTCTCTCACTCTGCTTCCCCCTTCCTTGTCTATTTCTCCATGTTCCCCTCAAACGCACACCCACACTCACCTCTGATTCCTCACTCAGTTACACACACTACACTAAACTCTTCTCACAATAACCAAATAACCCAGCACGACTTACTGCTCTGTTTTTAATCAACCACAATCCCATTTAATCAATTACAAACGTGAGAGATGGCTAGAACTAACCAGAAACAGCCCACGTGTCTTCATCTCCCAAAAAGTCTGGTGAAATATCCACTATAGTAAAGACAGATGTCCTCATCCTGCTGGGAACAGATCCCTAGACAGTAAAGACCATTTTACCTTCTGTCTTCCACAATTACCATTTTGCCCTCCACATAACGAGACCCGTAACTCAACCGTCCGACGTTCGATAACGGCGTGCCGGCTGTCGTTGGAATCAGGGCATCGAGACCTTCCTAATGGTCCTCTAAGTTTGTGAAAATTCCATATCGTATGAAAAGTCAACAAATTGCCCCTTTTTAACCAAATTACCAAAATACCCTCAAACTGCCAAATGTCATAACTTTCTCCTCGAATGTCGGAATCGGACATGCCACCTCTCTATGAACTCGTTACGTCCCGAACTACGTCACAATCATCAGTCAAAGTCCATTTGACCACCTGAACAAAAAGTCAACATTCTTGCCCATTATAGGGGCAAAATCTTCATTTCGCACCGTCCGTCCGAACGCATCCAACTAATCACTGATTAACTTCACTAATCCGTCATTAACTACTATTCTAATCCCGATTTTTGGGACGGGTCGTTACATGGTGGATTTGATTCAGAAGAGAATTGAGGTATTGGCCTACGCGTAGAGCCATAATGTGATACATGAGTGGATACTTGGATAAGTTGGTAATTAAATTGGTATGCTCATGAATTATATTTGTGATTATACTAGTGACTGAGTTTCGAGTAACTCAATTTTCCAATTTGAATATAGACATAAAGTTGATTCAGTTCTAAATTTTGGGGTTAAATTTTTCTTTAAGAAGGGTAGGTTGTAACGGCCCGAATATCGAGGAAAGACAAAATTAGAAAATTAGGTGTAAAAAGGTGATTTTGCCCTTGAAAAAGTCAAAAAGTTAACTTTTTGATCGGGGACATCTTTTGAGAATTCCAAGATGGACATTACAAAGGTCTTGGGATCCTGAGTTCACGGACAGGTAGCACTCTTGAATCGGAGATCAGGTGAAGTTTATGAGGGTAATTTTGGTATTCCGCATTGCTTGTCAGACGGGAGCAGGGCTCAGACATAGTTTATGCGACGCTCTTTCAGGATGAGTCCTGTCATAAAATATCAGGCCCTCCTAGACTTGAAACTTGACAACATTCAACAAGATCTCATGGCCAAACAACCAATTTACATGTAGTGCCAAAATTACAAAATTGCCCTGGCTTCGCGAGAACAGCAAAAACCACCATCTCGCACATTACATGGAGTTTTTTAAAAAAATATGAATATGACTCCAAGAAAGGGGGACCACCCTCTAAGCCTAAGTATTCCTCAATGCGAAAGAAAGGTAGTCTCCTTCTCCTTCTCAGGCTTAACAGCTGACCATAGACTTAATTCTTTCCAATCCATTGGCTTGCTTAAATGCCATTTTCTAGCGATTGGTGGGCTACTGCTTCCACTGATTAACCCGAATCTCTCTACCATTTCCTTCTCTTCCACTTTGGCTAATATAAGCTCGTTCTAGACCCATAACTACCTCATTCAACCTCTAATCTTGGCATACTACCTATCTACGGACTCAGGATCCCGAGACCATTGCAATGATTTTCTCAAAATTCTCAAAATATGTCCATAGAAAAAAGTTAACTATTTGCCTTTTAGGAGTAAAATTGTCTTTTTACCTTCATATTTCACAATTTTATGTTTTCTTGAGATCCAGGTTGTTACAACCTACCCTCCTTAAAAAAAAAAAATTTGTCCTTGAAATTTCAGAACTAGACCAATTTTGTGTCCATACTCAATTGGACAATTGAGTTGCTCAAAACTTAATCAACTTATCGATTTCTTCAGGTTACTAAATCATAGATTCTATTAAACAACAATAACTCTGAGATCCCATATCTTCCTAATGAAGATAACCTTACACATCCTTCAGGTTGTATCAACAATACCGAATATCACTGAAATATCGCCAGTTTATATACAAGCTTAACCAAATAACTCAAGTAGTAGTCACAACATACCACGACAGTACTCGTAGGCCATATTCCTAACATTTCAACATTTTCTTAATCAAATCCTAGCTTTCATTCCATATTCAGAACTAAGCTAGTAATCGTACATTTCAGCCTCTATTCAAGCTCTAGTCCACAATCATGACCCATATCAGAGTCCTCATCCAATATTGACATCACTTATTCTTACATGCACGTATCAATTCAACTAAAGCACTTTTCCGTCATTCCAACATCTCAATTACTTTCTCAAGTAGAAACTTGATTTTTCCATCTTACTCATATGTACCATATATTCTCAATTTGACCTAATATCTCAAAACCATTAACAGGCTTGTAACTATCTTGGGCTTGTCTACTCGTCTCACCACCAGGCCGTGCATGGGGCTAGTATCTCGAAGGCATGACAAAAAACAATTAAGATCCTCACCTCTGATACCAAGTTGACAGAATCCATCTCTAAAAAGAACTTGTAAACCACGTCGGGACCCTACCCCCGTCTGACAAGCAAATCAGAATACCAAAATTACCCTCACACTTGTAAGACCAGGGGTATTCATACACTTTTATTAATCATGCCTCCGCCTCTCATCCAGCCCTGAACATCGTGCCACGACCCTAGTGGGTTACAAAAACCACAAAAAACGTGTGAGTGGACAAAAATAAATATTTTAAAACATAATTCGAACATAACATTTTACTTTCCATTTTCTAAAACTATGCATGCATATAAAAACCGTTTAAATCCCAATTAAAAATCGAACACAGTCAATGACCTCGAAAAATGTGTAAACATCCGTATTGAAATTAACCGGAAGTCAATTGTTAGTCACAAAACCAACTCAAACATGAAATACTAACACGTCACATACATAATAGTCAATCACACTGATACACATAACTAAACTATATCCACTACCACACAAATCCATACATATCACAATCAACCCATCACGATGCACAACATCAATCATCATAACCACTGCACTACTGGTAAGCACATCACTCACTTGGGATACAGAGCCCAGCTCCCAGGTCGACGTCAGAGTCGCCATCACATACTGGTCTCGAGATATATAGACCTGATTAACGCTCGAGACTACTCATCGCAATACCAAAAACATGTCCACATGAAACCAAATCAAGTACCATAATCACAACCATACAAAATACCAGTCTCAGGATTCGGAGCCCAGCTCGACGTCTGAGACCAATCAACCAACAAGTATTATCACATATAACCAACTAAAGTACATATCACGATCTTCACCACAATTCACATCATCAATACCGAGACACATACTTTCATGCATCAATATTACAAATCAAATCCACAACTCGAAACACGGGCCTAAGCCCAAAACCATACTTTATATAAACCTCGTAACACATGCACAACCACACTTTCCATACAATCATCCAGAAATCATACAAATATCATAAATATTCCAATATCACGACATTTCATAGCACAAACTTGTTCATTCCAAATCTATAATTAAAATAAAATCTGAAAAGAAAACCTCAAAAAATGTGCAATAACGAATTTTTCGTAAATATTGTCAAAAATCACATAAAAATCCCAACCACTCAAACATCATCAAAATCATATAGAAAACCATTTAAAACAATTAAATATGCATGCATAATATTTTAATAAAATGAAATTTCCACTCACACGTACCGTACATGAAACTGAACCGAATCACACACCTTTTCGTAAAATCTGAGAATGTCACTCCCTTCCATAAACCACATCTTAAGGTCACTAATCACCTTAATAAACTCATACTTTAATCCTATAATTTTTCATGATTTTCAAACGAATTTAAAATGACCCCTAAACCTTCGGATAACCCAAACTGCCCTAAAACAATATATGATTGTCTTGAAAATTGTACCAATAGATTCGTTACATCAAATACTATAACTTTCATGTTGACCCATGTCTAAATCATGCTTCATGTGCGCTCACGTGCCTCTTACAATCCATGTGTGTGGGCTTCACGCGTGGTTGCTCGACTCGGCAACCCGATCCGGTGAGAAAAACTTCATTTTCTCTCCATTTTTAATTTTTTTTTCGTCCCATCTATTCGATATATGATCATCTCGAAAATTGTACCAATAGATTCGTTACATCAAATACTATACCTTTCATGTTGACCCATGTCTAAATCATGTTTCATGCGCCCTCACGTGCCTCGTACAATCCATGTGTGTGGGCTTCACACGTGGACGCTCGACTCGGCAACCTGATCCGGTGAGAAAACCTTCATTTTCTCTCCATTTTCAAATCTATTTTGTCCCATCTACTCGATATCATGCCAAGAAGGGATACATAATCTCAAAACAGTAAAAAATTACCTCAAAATCATGGTGAACGATCTCAACTTCACGGTAAGATTTGCAGCACCTCCCCTGCGGCTCCTTGCCTTCGAAGCTTTGTTATCTATCTCTATCTCATATTACTCTTAAGGACTCACTCATCACCTTTTTGTCTTTGGTTACAAGCCAGAACGTCTCCGACCAACTGCTTGATTCATGGCCAAAACATGACTTCTCGGATTCATCGTTTTCCCATCGACCTCCTCCCCTATTTGCTCTCATTTTCTTTTCATTCTTCCTCTCCTTTCACTTTCACCCCCTTCCAATGCTCTCTGCCTCTTCAGTTTTACCTCCCCCCTCATGGTGTGTGTGTGTGTGTGTGTGTGTGTTCATAGCTGTTTATGGGTTTCTGCCCATTGCCACCGAACCGCACAACAACAAAACACACCCCTAAAATATGTTGGGTGGTAAGTCGGTGGAAGGGGTATAATATCAGGCCCTTCTATACTTGGAACTTGTCAACATTCAACAAGATCTCATGGTCAAATGACCATTTTACCCCTAGTGCCAAAATTTCAAAAATGCCCTAGCTCGTTCTATACCCATAACTACCTCATTCAACCTCCAATCATGGCATACAACCTGTCAACAGACACATGAAAGGTTCCACGTAGAAGTTGGGGGGTTGTGATTTAGCGTGTGATAACTGGTGCAAGTGGAAGCTGTGCAAAGGTTCCACATGGAAAAAAACAACATGGGCTGTTTGGTGGCTCAACAACTTGGAGGCTCAATGGTTTGGTGCACGCTCTTCTTTGTCCCACCTCATGGTTCCGCTAGGAGTGCGGAGCTAGTGCACATTGTGAGCTATGGTAAGCACCATTTTGCTCTCTTTGCTATCACAGCTTTTTATTTTATTTTTTATACTTGGTTTCTATCGTAGGGCAAAAAGGGTCGTAGGTGGGCCAACATACCATAGAATTGCATGAATTATCTGCTAGAGTAAGGGAAGTCAGTAGATTGATGGTTGCAGAGTCTCATTTTTCTTCTCTGTTGTTTTCTCCCATGTAGTAAATCAACTTTTTTTAAAATTTATTTTTGTCTTTAGCTATAAAATAAATATATAATAATATATATTTAATGTTAATTAATACGTAACATATATATATTTAATGTATATCAATATATACCAATGAATATATATTTATTTTATAAACCAAAGCTTTATTTTTTCGACAATTTCGAGAACTAAGGGAGTTCGTTTGCTGTGATTCAGGTGGTGTTGCGCTCTATTTCCAAAGACACTTTCAAGATACATGAAGACATACTTCCAGTGAAATTTTGAATAACTCATTTTGTGGGAGTTGGTAGTTGGACCTAGAGACTGATGGTAGATTGACCTTAGCACTACAAGGTTGATGTCAACTTGGTTTTCACTCTCCTGTCACATGTGGGTGGACTTGTGGGAGCTATTGACGCATATAGACTCTAACTGTCTTCTGCTGTCTGCTTGCTAGTCATGCGACTTGGTGGGCAGCGGCGATTTAAGCGCATGTGGGCTCTAATTGTCATCTGATGTTTGCTTGTCAATCCTGCAGCTTGGTGGTTAGCGTAGTCAAGCTTGGCTCATTAATTTTATTTGTAAGGGCTCGACATTTTGAGAAAAGAAAATTGGAAAAAAATTAAAAAGGAAATGACAGTTTTTCTATTGGAAGGTCAAATGTTGATCTTTTGACCTGAACACTTTTTAGAAGTTTTGTAAGGACCGTTACGAAGGTCAGGCGCTATGCCAAAATCAGAGCTTGAATGGATTTGATACGGTTCAAACTTTCGCAAGAACATTATCGTAATTTTACAAGAAGGATCTAGGTTAGTGGAGAATCCTCTTTTATTATCCCTCACTTATCCATTTCTTCCACTGACCTTCCCTTGTATATATATGTGTGTGTGCGCGCTTCGGTAGAGGAGAGCCGAAAAGAAAAATAAATCACGGAAGAAACAAACAGCCAGGGAGAGAGGGAAGGAAGAAGAAGAAGAAGAAGAAGAAGAAGAAGAAGAAGAAGAAGAAGAAGAAGAGAGAAGAAAGAGGAGAGAAACTAGGGGAAAATCGTGAAGGAGAGAAGGAAAAACAATAGAGAAAAATGAAGAAGTCGTGTGTTCTTAATTTGGATTTTAATTCTGGGCTAGGGAAACTTGGAAACAGGCAGTATTATACCTTTATGTAGTTCCCACGATCGATTAGAGTTAGAAACCATGAAGTTTGGACGTAGGAAATTGTCCAGGATAAAGTTTGACCATGATCGAACCTTTGGAGGATTAACCAACATATTTAGGTACATTTTATTCATTTTGGACACCATAGAGCCTTTCCTTAGGCTGAGTAGATGAAAATCGAATATTAGAACGTCAAAATTGGACGTGGAATGGCCGAGTTCTAGGCAGGTTGGATTTGTGGGTCGGATGACCCCAAGTTGCAGAAATACTAGGTCTGGGCCGAGGTTGAAGATGACAGTGTAGCAGGCGTGCGGGCACGACGTGCAAGGAGGTAGCACGTGGGCGTGCGTACGGCGGTCCTCTGTTGTCCGGCCAACATGACTTTTCATGACTTCAATGTTATGAATCCAATGGCATAGTTTTCAAGACGAATGGATATCGTCTTGAGGCATTTTTTGACTGCTCGAAGTATTATGCGTAGTTTTTAAATTGTATTTTAATCTCGAAAATTAGGGAAATTAAATGTAAGGTTAATTATGACTTTAGTGATCTTTAGTAGTGAACTATGACAGGTGATAAGGTTCTCGGAATTTCCGGATGAACATGCAATTTGGAATTCTACTGCGTGGACGGTGTATGAGTGGACTTTCCATTTTTTTTAACTTGTTATCTATTCATATTTAAGTATTTTACTTGATTATTTACAAGATTTATGTGACGACGGTTCGATTATACTTTTTAAGTGACTTTGGAAGTTTTCAAGAATTATTTTAAAGGAAAATTTTACGAGGTTTTGCATAAACTGTGTTTTGGGCTTAGGCCCAGATTTTGAAATGTGGATTTGGTTATAAGGCATTGATATATGTTATAAACACATGTTTTCTCGATATTTGTGAACTGTTGTGATCATGGACAACCCTCCTCGGATTGCTGGTTAATACTTAATTGTTGTATCCTTGAGTGGGTTATTTGGTTAGTCTTAGACGTCTAGAGTCGGGCTCTATTTTCTGAGAATGGTATTTTGATGGTGACTCAGATGTCAAGCTGGGCTTTGTTTCCTGAGTCGATTTTCACTTAGACGTTGAGCTGGACTCTGTTTCCCTAAGTGGTTTGCCTATAGGTAGTGCGGTTGATTATGATTGCTCCTTGAGCATCAAGGATGAGTTTGTAATGTGTGATTGCCGATATGATATTTTGATATCTAAATATATATGTGAGTTGATTTCTAAATATTGATATGATTTAGTGAAATTTATTGATTACTGATATTTGCACATATTTCAAGATTTCCTATCTAATATATGTTTTACGAGACTTGTGTGTTTTTACATATGCATGCCTAGTTTTTTATAAAATGGAGGGTATTATGCTTTCCAAACTATGTTTTTAAAATGTTACTTGTTCACTCACACATTTTTGGGAGTTGATCCCATAGAGTTGGGACGTACGAGCTAGTACTACGTGGTGGTAGTTGGGTGAACCGAGACGGTTAGGTATGGTCAGGGTTAACTATTGAGTTGGAATTGTTTTCCAAGACACGGGGGACGTGTCAGAGTATTTCCAGTGAGCTCAGGGAGCTTGGAGAGAGTTGGTTGTGTCGAGTTCCCCGTTGGTGATACGCAAAAACTAAGCACTAAATTAACACCTATTGAAAGTGCATGCAATTTTAAAACCCCTTTTTTTTGTAGATTGTGACATTGGTAAATAGGGATCGTTCTGGACCGGGGATTGAGGGTACCTAAGCATGATTGTCGTTTGATTGGTTAATTGGGGGAAAAGATTGATTTTAAAGTCCTAAGTAATTAAACTAAACCTAAACTAACGTAATCTATTATTTACACGTGGTCAACTCATTCTTTACCATACCCATTCATGATTTATATCAACTTCAAACCTACAAAATTCTATAACCTTAGTTCTACGAGATGATTGCATATTCGTAAATACGTGTAGGGAAGCCCTCTACACTTTCAATAATAGACTAGGGAACACCCAACTCATCTATCAAACATTAAGCTCCAATATACAAACATAACAAAAACTAAAATACTAGAACACATGGAAGTTTTATACAAAATCAATATAAAACATAAAACTAAGATAAGATTAATAATCAATTCATAGAAACGATATTCATGATAAAAGATAACTACGAAGTAAGAGGTCGTGTTACACATTTTCTCCGGGGAGCCCAAATGATGCTAAATGAATGAATTCTCTTTGATGAGACAATCGGGAACGCCCAACTATGCCACAGATGAAGGGTAGAAGATGAAGTATGATGTAATTAATCTTGCAAAGTAATATTGATTATATAAATTGGAAAGTTTGGTCAAGTAGAATTTCGGTACAAAAATGAGCGAACTTTTACAAATAACTTATGCCCCTCTATTTATAGGAGAAAATTAATCCCCAAATAAATACGAGGTTACAATTTAATTATAAAAGGAAAAGGTTTCCTAAATATATAAGAAAACTAATTAAAAAAATTTCCTACAAATAAAAGGGGTGAAAATAATAAAATAAAAGTAAATAGGGTTGAAATCCTAATACAAAATGGAGAATAGGTGTGAAAACAACTTGAATTTATCCTAAAAATAACCTAAAAGTAGGAATTCGAGCAAATTTGGTGGTCAGCCACCAAAACAGGTGGTCAAAGTTGGTGGGAAACCCACGGTCAACGCCCAGTCAACTCGGATGAACAGCGCTAAAGCAAGGCATGAATGTTCGGTGGATGCTCGCCGAACAAGGCTAAAGAATTTCGGGGTCAACATACAGTCAATGCGCAAACCTATGGTCAGGTCATCGGTGGACACGCGCCCAAGAATGCTTAAGGAGTTTAGAAGACGTGCGCCAAAATGGATTGTCAGACTTTGGTAAGCACTGGCCGAGTGTAATTTAAGCTTCCATTTTGGATTCGGTAGCGTTCTACCGAATTGACTTGCCGTTTTCGGTGGCTTTCCTTCATTCAATCATAACTTCTTCAATACAACTTCGATTGAGATTGTTCTTTCGGTTAAATTCTCGTATTTCCATGCTCTATCCAATTTTGCACAATTCTCACAAAAAATATTATTTTCTCCTATTTTTTGGCATTTAAACATTAAAAGATAAGCATAAAGGGTATAAAATCATGCGCAATACAAGGCTTATCAGTTGGCTTAGGAGTGGCGTGGTTACTGTTTAGCAGAGGTTTGGCTGGGTACGTAACCCATTTTGTAACTGATTGTCGGAATGTACCGACATAGTTGAGAGTGTGGGAGTCTAGTGGTAAGACTCAGTGGAATTGGAGGATCAGTTGACTTGGAGTGTCACTGATAGGAGACCCAATGTTCTTTTCGATGGAACTTCGGGAGTCGTGAAAGTGTAAGTTTGTAAAGGTTGAGCTTAAGTGAGGAATGACTTGGTCATAGGAGATTCACGACAGTAGTTATCACCATATATTATTGGTTGATGCTTGGTGTCAGCAGTATGTTGATCTTGTATTAGTTAGGTGGACTCGTGTCGGTTTTGGGTCATTGGGCGAGAGAGTTAGTGTGGATCATAAGTGGATTAGGTGGTGTTGTGACGATCAAGGTGATCGAGGCTTGGTAAACGAATGGTTGGAGCTCGAGTAGACCGAGGATAGAGAAAGAGTTTGGGATTGGCATTGATCAATCAGGATGATGGAGATTGGATTCACTCAGACCGAATGAGTGTATTGGCTATCGGGTGGAGTTTTGTCCCCCGTGTTTGCAGCTATTGATACGATTGACTCAAAGAGGAGTCAAGTCATTTTGTTATGAGAGGGTTATTGGATTAGAGGTTAACAACACGATTTCCAAATCTTAACCTCATCTGGGTGTCGAAGTTCAAATTGGTACGTCTTGGTGGACATGAGTGGGTTTAACACACCTCATTTATTGGTCAGATGACTAGGAAACTCAAATAAGACGTTGAGTTAAGGGTACGATCTATCTAGGACAGAGATCAGACAGATAGGCTCCAGAGTTGACCATGTTTGGCTAGGAGCCATGTAGTGGAAGGACTGGATCTACAAATACATTCGAGGTTGTTGTGGTGTGTGGACTTGATCCGAGGATGTTGGGGTGCTTTGTGGGTGTGTGTTGTGTGCACTTGTGCCCTACTCACATTGGACAGTAGTTGTGGACATATTGGTAATGGGATTGATTCTGATAATGTTGGTTCATTGAGAACGTGGATTGGTCATTAAGTACTGTACACTAGACCAGAGTGATCGTGTGTGGGTTCAATGAGTGTATGAGCTAGAGCTCAGAGCCTTAGATAACCAGTGGAACCCTAAAGTGCGAGTTGTGGTATCACTATTGGAGAAAGTATTTGATGGGGGTCCAGATCCACTCATGATGAGTGAGATGTCGGTTATGTATCGAGTCGTTAAGTGAGTTAGTGGTTAAGTGTAACCACAGGACGAATGAGATATCAGATTGGTATCGGACGACGGCTTGGGACTCTAGAGTGAGTCGAGTCTCTCGAGTCAAGATCACAGCGTTGGACGCTGAGTAAGACGAGATCTGATATGAAGTAACCTAGTAGGACTCCGGAGCAAGTCGAGGTTGTATTGGTGAATTGAGTAGTGACAGTGGAGTTGTGAGTACCGGTTGAGTAAGACATTATGTCACGAGAGTGATTAACGGATGAAGACCGCCGAGAATGTGTTGGACGGCGTAAGTAAGTTTGACGTCGAGAGACCGCCTAGTGAAGCGAAGGAGTTGAGATTTGAGACCGCTCACCGAGATAAATAATCGTCTTGGTGTCAGCTTGGATTGATAAATAAGAAGGATTGTTAGGCTGAAAAGTGGAAAGTGTCAACATAGTAATAGACTTGTTAGTTTGGATTAAGAGCGTACCTACGTAGGTAACAGGTATGTGGACCTACAAGTGAGCTGGATTGTGGTTAACGTCGGGTGACGTTTGGGTACAGACGAGTACGGTGATGAGTTGTTGGAACTTAGGTAGGATTCAACATCCAAACTGTGGACATTGGATGTGGATTTGAGGTCAGTTGAATTTTAAGGGCAAAATTCTTTAAGGAGGGAAAATTGTAACGACTCATTTCGAGGTTACGGGATTAATTAAGGACTAATTGAGGATTATCGGGTTTGATCAGAGATTAGTTGAAGAATTTACGGATAGTCGGCGTAAAATGAGGATTTTGCCCCTAAAATGGGTAAAATGTTGACTTTCGACCTGAGAGGTCAAATGCACTAGGACCGAGGACCATTACGTAGATCGAGTTGATACGAGTTCGTAGACGGAGGGCACGTCGAAATCAGACGTCGTACGGGAAAGTTATGGTTCATGAAAGGAATCGAGAACTATTCATAGATTGTTCGATTTTTTAAAAGGTTTGTTTTTAGTGGGACCCAAATATCTAAGTTTGGACCATAGGATGCGTGACACATGTCACCCACCCTATGACCCATTTTATGAATCGAGAACTATTCATAGCTTGTTCAGATTTCGAAAAGGTTTGTTTTTAGTGGGACCTAAATATCTGATTTTGGACCATATGATGTGTGACACATGTCACCCACCCTATGGCCCATTTTATTTATTCATGCATCATCACCATTATTCATCATTCATCTTCACCATTATTCATCATTCATCTTCACCATTATTCATCATTCATCTTTATTTCTTCTCAAACCCGTGCCAAACCCCCAACCATCATCTTCAACACTCCATCTTCAATTGTGAGACCATGAGGGTGAGAGAGAGAGGCTGAGGGGACAGCTTGGATGGTGGAACAACCGTGGGCGATGGCTGGCAAAAACAAAGGTAAAAACCGTGGGTTTGAATTTTGGGTTTTTTATTTTGATGGTGTTGATCGATTCTAACCTTAGGATGATGTTCCTTGAGCACCTACAAGCTTGTAGGTGCAATTTTCGACAGAGTGTACGTCGGAGGTGGCTGGAATGACGATCAGAAGTCTGGCCGAAACTTTATAAGGCCATAACTTTCAAACTAGTTACTTTCTTCGATTTATGGGTTAAGATTTGGATTCCTTGGGGTTATTAGATTAATTTACATAGGTAGAACGTTGAATTTGGTTGAGAAATGTGTGAGATATCAAGGTTCGAAGTTTCGGGAAAACATGGAGTTTTCCCGCCGCTGGAGACGGCGACGCACGGTGGCACCATTCGTCTTCTCTGGCAAGCCTTGACCGAGTTGATGACCGAGCTAACCCGTTGACCGAGTTGACTCGTTGATCGAGTTGACCTGTTGACTTTGATCAAGTTGATCGTTGACCGTTTTGACCCATTAACTTTGACCGAGTTGACCCGTTGATCGTTGACCATGACGTCAACGTTGGCTTTTTGACCAATGTTAGCCAGGGCTTTGACTCGCGCGTGGGGGTACGTGGGCATGAATTTCAAGGTAAGACCGATCCCATTCAAAAGGTTTCGACGATTTGAATCCAATGGTGGTACTTTCAGGATCGGAGATCGTTTGATAGGTCAAATTGAGGTTTTTAGCCTAGGGATGCGTGTCTGAGACACGTTGACTTTTTTGGTAATTTTGGAGGTTTTTGTTTAAGACTTGTCTAGGTTGGTGGTGACCCTTGAATGTGTTGTGGACAGGTTCGGACGACTCGGAGAGTTCAGTATAGCCTAGAGTGGCTTACAACACAACTTGTAGGTGCGCAGCAAGGACGGTCTGTGAGTGGACTTTTGGTTTATAACTGAAATGCATGCATAACTGTTTTAAATAAATTATTCAATGATTTGTGTTGAAATACTTGGATATCATACATTGTTGATCATGTGGATTTTATGTGTCGTTTTATGATGTTGGGCTTGAGACCCGTCTAGTTGTGATATTGACTAGTTGTGGAGTCAAACATGGTTTTAAATGAAATGATTTCAGTTTTGGAAATATGTTATCCCGAGCTTGAGGCCCTATTGATTTATGAAATATCTGGCCGGAGGCTCAGTTGGTTTAACAGTATCGGGTTGGAAGCCCAGTTGGTTCAAAGTATCGGGCCGGGGTCCAGTTGGTTTGTAGTACTAGGCATGAATCTCAGTTATGGTTTATGAAACGAAGTTCCAGGTTTGATACCCTATTGAGATATGATTTTGGGCTGAGTCCCTATGGATGTTTTGTGGGAACAATTTGTAAAGTTATACCTCGAGCTGAGACCCTATTAAAATGAGTTAAACTAGATTTGAGGTATAAGTGATTTTACAATAGTTTTCCACTGGTTTTGGCTACTTTTTTATACCATTCTTAAGTGAATTGTCTCCTCCAGTCGTCAGGGACACTAGAGTGGTCACTGCGCATTGCTTAAGAGGAGCCCCCCTACGGAGAGACCGTATAGAGGTTCAAGTAGAAAGGCTTAGGATCAGGATTACTATTGATTAGACATCTGTTATGTCATACCCCGGGCTGTAATCCCGGAAGGAATACCATTATGGTACCGCCCAGACACTGGTAGACCTAGGGGTTTACTCGGACTTGAGACCCTCGAGCGGCACGCATAGCCTTAGGACCCTGACATTATGACATCTGGGATGTCAGGAATCTGGGATGCCAAGGATTAGTTAAACTATAATAAACAATATTTTATGATTTTTGGAAATGGTTTTGATTGGAAGTGTTTTCACTGTGGATTGGATTGCAAGCCTTATGATTTGGTTTAAAGTAAATGATTATAATAACTGGTTTCCATATGCATGCATGCTTTTTAATAAAGGGTATAAAGGTTTTTTCATGAAATGTATTTTATAAAATATTTATTTTCGTTCATTCACAGCTTTTAATGTTTTTAATACCCTTCAGGTTGATCGCGGATGTGGATTGTAGCGGAGACCGAGACATCATAGGCCTCCACAAATCCTTATGCATTCTGAAAACCTCGAGAGGGTTCGGATTATCCCTGGTCTAGCACGAGGTGTCAGACAGGAGCATGGCACATCTCCTATTAATCCTAGGGGGATTGGGTTGGGTCGTGTCATATGAAATCTGAGATCTGACAGCTTTGACATCTGCCACGTGGCATCCCTTGATAGGTGACATGTGTCACCACCGAAAGGTGCCATGTCACTTGGTGAAGTCATCATGATGTCACCTACTAACGTCAACACTGCCACGTCAATCCTAACAGGTCCCTGATAGCCCGCCACGTGTAACAAACACTGGTCTGCCATGTGGCTTGAGAAAATGACATGGCGCGCCAAGTCATCGTCGTCAACCTCTTACAGGTTGACCCGCAAGCACTGTAACAGGTCGTTCGACCTGAATCGTGACTCGGTCCTATCTTCGCCATTTCCCAACCATTTTCCACCATTCTTTCACCCCTAAAGTCGTCTCCTACCCATAAAGTGATCTATATCCTTAAAACGAAGAGAACGTATCTCAAAATTCCCAGCCAAGCTTGAAACATCACGGCCCATGTTCGAGCTCGTCTCAGCACATGTTCCTACGTCATTTTCCTTTCATTTTTGTTCCTAGTCGCTCGTACGAACTCGAAAAACAAGAACACGGCTTCAGAACAGTGTTCCAAATGTCCAAAATCCAACCTAAACGAGTTCACGAGTTTACCTTTTTCCTGGGTTTTCCCAGCCAGCCTCTATAGCTGCTTGTCTCTCCACATCTCCCTCAATTTCTCATCCTTACTCTGGGCTCCTCATAGCAGAAGAAAAGGAAGAGGATGATGATGGAATAAGGTGGGGGTATGGGCTTAAGGGTGGATAAACAAAGAAAAAGGAAAATGTGCAAAGGATAAGGATCAATGGGTGAGTGACCCACTAGATATTTTGGGTCCCACAAAGAAACAAACCAAGGTCCACTTTTCTTGTAAAACGTGCACCGTAAAAATCTCCTAAAATGATTCATGACCTGTAACATCATCTCTCGATGTCCAAAATCGATGTGCCACCTATCTACGTAGAATCCCGCGATCTATGCAACGCGACTCAGTCAACGTGCAAATAATCCCCCGAATCGTCATTTCATCTCAAATCACCCCAAAAATCCTAGGCTAATCCTTGATTAATTCTCGTTAATCATGAAATTACGGATCAGATCGTTACCAATTGAAAAATATCAAGAATTAATTTACACAAGTAAGGAAGGGGGACTTGGACAATAATCCGAGTTGGTTTTTTCTTATTGCTCATTTTATAGAAGTCCACAAGGAGTTCTGTGTAATCCAATCAATTTCCAACCTTAAGAAGTATACTGGAAGTGATAATTTCATATAAATTAAATTTCAGAAGTCTTTTTTACTTCTTTTTAATTCATCACATAAATATTGTAGTCACAAGCAATTAAGAACCCAACAATTTTTATGCAATAAATTGTTTAAGCAAACTATAATAACGTGCAAGCTACTGCAATGGATACTTAATTCCCTGCCTATATACCTGAAAATACCACAATCATTTCCATTTTCCAATGGCTTGTACAGAGCATCAATCATTTCCAGCTTGGGAGATTTTGTTCTAACAGATGCTCTGCACCTTGATATAAGTGGCTAACTTCGAGAGCCAACAACCTGCAACTTAAAGTAATTTTAACAGAAACCAAATGACTATCAACCACAGATTGATAGATGTCTTAAAAGAAACTGGAATTGTAATTACCGCAGCAATAGAAGGGATATATGAGAGGCATCCATCCCCAAAATCATTATAGGAGTCTTAGGATCATCATGTATAAGAAAATACACTAATTAGATGATCAAATCAAGTGATTGTTCAATTGTCATTATATATCAAAGCCATACCATAAATATCACAATTTTTCTCTCTTGTAAGACATAAAATAAACCGATGTTCTTCAGCAAGATTAGGTAGAATCTGCTCAAACATCTTATCAACTCCCGCAATAGGGTTTAGCCTTCTCCATTGTGCCTTTTCCTCAATTAATACAAGGGAACGCTCAATAATCTGCACTAGTGGGGAAAAAGAGAGATATTAGAATCAACATACATCAAGAATTTAAAATTAGAAGATGGTGTAACCTACAATGCCTTTCGTCCTACAGCAGTTAATAAGCACCCATGAGAAACGACTTGACAGGACCCATCCCAATCCCCCCGGGATTAGTGCGGGATGACCCTGCTCCCGTCTGACACGGAGTGTCAGACAAGGGATATTTCTGACCTTTGCCCTCCCGGGCTATCAGAGTACGCCAGGATCCGGAGGAGGCATGTGATATCTCGGTCTCTGCTACAGTCCACATCCGCTGTCAACCTGAAGGGCAGTCAAAACATTAAAAACTGTGGGTGGAAAAAACAAGAGTTTATAAAAACATTTGCATAAGAAGATATTTGTACCCTTCACTAAAAAGCATGCATGCATTCGAAAACCATTTATCCGAAATAAACCATATGTGGGACTAAGCCCAAAGCAGATATAAACCAAGGTCGAAAGGACCACAATGAAAACGACCATACGGGCCACTGCCCAAAACCATAAGGGACTCGGCCCCAAACCATAAAGAAACCAAGTACACGAGCCACTGCTCAAATCCTGTGCACACATGTGCACACCACATATCATATATCAAATATCATATATCATATATATACATATAAGTCACACAACCAATCCTGTCACGGTATCCAAAGCTACGCGCGTGCTACCCAGGTCTCAATCCGAGTCTTCTCAAAGTCAAGATCAATGTCCGCAGACCACTGACCCGACCCGAGGTAATAGTAATCATAGCCTTCCTGAGAGTAAGGAACCCAACTGGGGGGTGACTCCACTCAGTCGGTGCTCCGTGACTACTCCGAGGTCCACCCAGGCCAACGACCCTCCCCGGAGGAGATAATAGAAGTAAAGGAAGGTATATGAATACATATATATACATAACATAAACGTTCATGCCCGGTTCCCTTGAACCGTCATGATCCATAACATCCATTAACCAGGGTTCATGCCGGTTCTCATAAACCGTCATGAACCAGAATGACCTGAAAAAGGTTCATGCCGGTTCCCATAAACCGTCATGAACCACAATGACCTTTCCAGAGTTCATGCCGGTTTCCCATAAACCGTCATGAACTTGGAAATCCACGTAGGGTCCCTGACCCGAAATCATAAACCGTAAAGTAACTGGGTTTCGTGCCCGAACATATGACTCAACTGGGCACCGTGCCCGATATCTAAGGGTCAGTCACGACTCCGATCATAGTGATGTGTGCAACCATCCATCCAGGACCGCTCTCAATCCTGGTATGTCGCCGTGAACGAATCAATCGACGCGATCACCACAAGATCATGGTGCACTCATCACCGATTGCTATCCTTAACCGTCAGCACTCCGAAGTCGAGCCCTCCCAGGCTGCTCGACCACGAATCGTGCATCGTGACCTCTCCGGAAGGAACACATCCCAATCCGGAGGCGAGCATCGTATCGTCGATCGCCGTGCACATAGCACCCGTCGCGACCACGATTTAGACCCGAAGGTCGTAAATAGCGTCATATGCCCGAGACAAAACCAAATGGGTCTCATACCCGAGTTTATCCTTTTAGAAATCCAAAACCAAATCATTTAAGTCAATAAAGAAATACAGACCCGTATAAGCACTGTATAAGGCCGAAACCTCGAAATACGTGCTTATACGTAACCACATACAAATGCACCCATGGCATCATCAAACATGTAATAAAACATATAATAAACATTTATGCATGCACCAATTTAGAAAACAAAGTCCACTCACAGACCGTCCGAGCTGCCGCCTCGATTTGTGTGCCATACGACTCCCCGAGCCGATCACCGTCACCGAGACTCCCAAACCTGTCCAAATTGTAATAGAAAATTACTAACTACTTAATTAACATCCCACTAAAGCCCCGTAATTTTCCCGTATTTTTAACTATTTTTAATCCCGAACCTAAACCTTCCGATGCCCCAAAACATATCGAGACTGTGTTCGATCGACACGAAACCAGTCCCAAAATGTTCGTTAAATCGAATAGAAGATTTCACATGTTGAACACATCCCCAAATTCTCCCCCACACGCCCACACGCGCCGCCTGAAGTGGCTGCGCGTGGGCTTCACGCGCCGCCTGAAGTGGCTGCGCGTGGGCTTCACGCGCCAGCTACAATACCTGTTGACATCAACATGACGTCATGCTAACGTCATCTGACAGCTGTCAGGTCTGACATGTCAGACTCTGATAGGTGCCACGTGTCAAGCTCCCATGGGTCCACGTCACTGTGCTATCAGTGCCACGTGGCCATCTGACATGTGCCACGTGTTATCACGGCACTGGTCCACGTTAGTGACACGTGTTAGCCCCTGATTGGGCCACGTCACTGACATGTCAGTGCTGACTGTGCACTGACACGTGTCGCACTCCTATTGGCCCATTTTCTGACATGTCAGCTGAAATTGTCAGATCTGAAAATGCTGACATCATCCCTGATATGATGACGTCAGCAGGATGACGTCACCTGTCATCCCCTACATCGGTCAGACCGGTCCGAACCGGTCCGGTCCGGTTTTTCCTGCAACTTGGACCGGCTAACCGATCCAGGTCTCCTTCTCCTTCATTTTTGGTCCGTTTGCTTCCATTCCAATTCCTAAATTCCTATTTCTTCATTTCCTATCTAACCCAATTAACCAAAACTCCTAAAACCTTCGAAATCCGACCGGTCCAATTTGGACCTCACGGTTCGATTTTTCCCGATCAGCCTACACGGCTGCTCAGCCGTCAACTACCCCCAAAACCCTCTTAAAACCTTCCTAGAATCCTAATAATCATTCCCTAATCATTCAAAACCAACCATAATGCTCACATCGAAAAATAAGGAAAAATGGGCTTACCGGGTACCCGCTCGGGTTCTGGGTTCCCGCCACCGCCCAAGGCGGTTCCAACCACCAGCTGCCGTCCTTAGTCCTCCTCTCTCACCCTCTGGTCTCAGTTATGGTTACAAGGGAAGGGTTTGGTGTTTGGGTGAGAAATGGTGATCGGGTTGGTTTGGGAAAAATGGGAGAAAATGGATGAACGGGGAAGGGTTTTGGTGCATGAATGGGAAAATGGTAGCCAATGGATGGGTGACAAGTGTCACTCATCCATTGGGCCTCCATTAAATATCTGGGCCCACTAGAGACAAACTGCACTTTTTGTCTCGTAAAACGTGTTATCGTGAATAGTATCTTAGAACTTCCGTGAATCGTAACTTCGCCGTCGAATGTCCGAATTCGATGCGCCGCCTGTCTACGGATTCGTATCGTCCTTATCTACGTAACGGTCTTCGGCTCTCGGCCATCGGACCTCTCGGTCAAAAAGTCAACTTTTGACCTCCTATTCACCCAAATTACCAAAATGCCCATAAACTTCCGAACGTCATAACTTCCTCCTCGAATGTCGGAATTGAACGTGCCACCTGTCTATGAACTCGTGACGTCACGAACTACGTCACGGTCATCGGTCAAAGTCCGTTTGACCGTCCGAAAAAAAAAAGTCAACGTTTTGCCACGCTAGGGGCAAAACGGTCATTTTGCCACGCTAGGGGCAAAACGGTCATTTTGCATCGTTCGTCCGATTTCGCTCTACTAATCACGGATTAGCCTCACTAATCGTGATTAGTCACTAATCTAGTCATGGAATTTGGGACGGGTCGTTACAACCTTCCCTCCTTAATTAATTTCGTCCTCGAAATTTCAACCGATCTAAATCCAACCGTTCTTCCCTCCTTAATTTAGTTTCGTTCTCGAAACTCCAACTATTCTGATTCCACAACCACCTCGTGGCAAGTAGAATCGATCTCGCGACACGTGTACACTCGTACACCAATTAACCAGAAGAATACTTACTCGTATCCAAGCGTACCACCAACGCTCACGTCGCATCGACTACATTCGACCACGTCGAATGACAGTAGTCATACGTCCCGAATTGACACCACTTGTCAAATATACCATTTCGTTGACACAATCAACTAGACGGTTCCTTGCTCAACCACTAACTATCCTGACGTCTGCTCCCACTGGAAGTCATCAGACCTCACTGATCGGTCCACGCTGACACCTTCGACAAACTGTCACCACTTGACAGTCGTCAGTCGCAAACTGATATGACACACACTCGTGGTTACACTAACCACAAGCATTTCACTCGACCTGTGTGTAACTAGACCCATCAGAAATACCATGACCCAATGCACAGTATCCAATGCCTAGTTCACGACCTCAACTAATCCAGTGGTATCAGAACCAATCCGACTACCAACACGCTTACCAACGTACTACCGGTATAACCTATATACCGTCTCCAGGCATCACAAGTCTGCCCGGTATCGTACCTCGAACAACGTACAAGGTACGCACATCTACCCATCAATCAGCTTACAACCACCTAGGTTGTAGCTAAACACGTTTCTATAATGGAGTTCATCTGTCCAATCCAGCATTAGAAAAATCGAAAATCCAACCCCTCATCTATTTCCAAATCCGAATCCGAATCCGCAATTTCGTAAGAAATCCCAAATCCAAACCCAGAAGTCATATCCATATCATGTCCAAATTCGAATCCGAAATCATCATTCCGTAAGCTAGCATTTGGAATAACCATTCCGAACCCAAATCCATAAAAGAAAATCCACAGTCAAGCTCTAGAATCAAATCCTGAATCGTCACCCAGAATCCGATTCCAAAACCCAAATACAGAAATCCTCTTTCAAGTTCCAAAATCAAATCCTGAATCGCCATCCAGAAATCTGATTCCAAAACCTGAAATCTCGTTCTCGTCTATCGAGACGCACCATATCCGAACCTATCGGATACCTGCTCCACCGATTACCTCATTACCATCGATTGACTTCATAAGGAAGCCAATCCCAATATCGACACATCTCTAAGACTGACCATATCCGACCACGTCGGAAAACTACTCATCGGACAACTACTCAGGCGAGTAGTAAGCCATATGAGATTTACCCGAAAAAGAAGTTCAGTCCCAATATCCTCAACTCAACACTCAAGTAAGAGTGATAAACTCTCCACCAATCTGAATCATCAAGATCACGATCCAAATCCATAACGATACCCAAAGTCCTAAACCAATTCCCACATCTATACAGATTTGTCAACGACGAAACACGCCGAGACTGTGGGTTCTCACTGATTACCTCGTATCGATCCTTGTCATTCCACCTAGGAAAAACCAAGGATGATACCCAACAATGACATCAATACTCATCCTACGTGAATGCAAACAAAACTCACTGCACTCACCACGCCACGTAATTCAACATCGTCTGCCACCATGCAGAAGATGAGAATCTCAGTCACCTAACTTCGATATACTCAACACATGCTGATGACCCAAGACAAATCCCGGGTCCACCAACCAATACACGATCAGTGTACTAGTGATACAACCATCATCTGCCTTAGCAGAACCTGAGAAGTCACCCTAATGACTTCGAATTACCCAATACCAATGCGGAAAGCCCGCACTCCTCGTGTCACCCCAATCGCAACTCTCGCGATTCCGAAGTTCCAACAAGATTGGAAACAACATACCCGGACATCAACCACGTGTCCCCTAACCAATTTAACTCTATCTGAGATCCACTCTGGGACCACAGATACCAAACATAAGCCCATCACGACGGATCTGACTCAACGTCATCACAATCACCGGCACCAGCACCAGCGCTAATACCAGCGCCAACACACTATCATCAACACTAGTATCAATATCAGCATCGGCACACCATGTGCAAAACTGACAACCCTGGATCTCCGCTCGTACTGAACGATGATCCCGTACCTCTACTCATATTGGAGAAACTCTGCCTCCCTCGTACCCAACAACTCTGGGTACAGTCACCTAGACATCTCATACGAGATAAGGAAACGTCCCCTGAACGTCCCCGATTCCCAACAACCGTAACTACAACCACTCTCGGTAGTAGCGCCTGCCCCACACTCGTGCAGACCTAACTACCAGACATCGCTATCGAGGTTCACATCCAACGGAATCAACCGCCCGTATTAACCACTCTGTATCCCACTCAGGGATTTCATCGACAAGTACCAACCCTGATAACTTGTCCAACCGAACTCTAACCAGTCGTACTCCGACTAACCCAAATGTCGTCTACCAGGTCGCCCACGACCTTAGTTGCGCAAAACCACAACTGAGTAGCTCGACAACCAACTCGGTCTAACCGATAAGTACAACCCCGACTGCGAAGTGCAGTCCCAACACAAGCTGACATGACTAGACCGATTAACGAATCCAAATCCGAATAGTCGTCCAAGTCATACCACTCGTCAACTCACATTTCCGAACCATACGCCCAAAAGTAGGGTTCCACGATTACACCTAGGGTCACTCTGAACCCAACTGCAAGGTACCAACTACATTACAATCCACAATCTAACCGACTCCGCTATATGGACATCGAAAAGACGTCAATCCAACTAGGATTCCTCGAATCCGACTGCTAACTTCCGACAGTAGTAAATCCATCTAACTCAATCAAATCCGATCATCCAACTCAACAATATTCGACCATCCGATGATCACAATTCCCAACTAGTCGTCGGAACCGATCCTACGACATCGTGAAGACGATCCCAATTAACCGTCTCACGATCAAAATGCTAACGTACGAATACGTTCATCCTTCCGTAGGGTCCCACGTTGTCAACCACGACAGAACTATGGCAACCCCGACATACAGTGCTGAACCAAGACATATCCCGATTCCATCCTACTAACTATCGTATCGGCATCCCAACCATCAGGTTGACCACGAACTTCAGCCCATTGAGATATCACATCCTCGACCTGCGTACATTCCAAGAGCTCCACGGTTGCTCGAATAGAGACAACCCCACTCTGATAAGCATCCTATGAGCAATCCTATGCTCTGATACCACATTGACAGGACCCATCCCAATCCCCCCGGGATTAGTGCGGGATGACCCTGCTCCCGTCTGACACGGAGTGTCAGACAAGGGATATTTCTGACCTTTGCCCTCCCGGGCTATCAGAGTACGCCAGGATCCGGAGGAGGCATGTGATATCTCGGTCTCTGCTACAGTCCACATCCGCTGTCAACCTGAAGGGCAGTCAAAACATTAAAAACTGTGGGTGGAAAAAACAAGAGTTTATAAAAACATTTGCATAAGAAGATATTTGTACCCTTCACTAAAAAGCATGCATGCATTCGAAAACCATTTATCCGAAATAAACCATATGTGGGACTAAGCCCAAAGCAGATATAAACCAAGGTCGAAAGGACCACAATGAAAACGACCATACGGGCCACTGCCCAAAACCATAAGGGACTCGGCCCCAAACCATAAAGAAACCAAGTACACGAGCCACTGCTCAAATCCTGTGCACACATGTGCACACCACATATCATATATCAAATATCATATATCATATATATACATATAAGTCACACAACCAATCCTGTCACGGTATCCAAAGCTACGCGCGTGCTACCCAGGTCTCAATCCGAGTCTTCTCAAAGTCAAGATCAATGTCCGCAGACCACTGACCCGACCCGAGGTAATAGTAATCATAGCCTTCCTGAGAGTAAGGAACCCAACTGGGGGGTGACTCCACTCAGTCGGTGCTCCGTGACTACTCCGGGGTCCACCCAGGCCAACGACCCTCCCTGGAGGAGATAATAGAAGTAAAGGAAGGTATATGAATACATATATATACATAACATAAACGTTCATGCCCGGTTCCCTTGAACCGTCATGATCCATAATATCCATTAACTAGGGTTCATGCCGGTTCTCATAAACTGTCATGAACCAGAATGACCTGACAAAGGTTCATGCCGGTTCCCATAAACCGTCATGAACCACAATGACCTTTCCAGAGTTCATGCCGGTTCCCATAAACCGTCATGAACTTGGAAATCCACGTAGGGTCCCTGACCCGAAATCATAAACCGTAAAGTAACTGGGTCTCGTGCCCGAACATATGACTCAACTGGCCCACCATGCCCGATATCTAAGGTTCAGTCACGACTCCGATCATAGTGATGCGTGCAACCATCCATCCAGGATCGATCTCAATCCTGGTATGTCGCCGTGAACGAATCAACCGACGCGACCACCACAAGATCATGGTGCACTCATCACCGATCTCTATCCTTAACCGTCAGCACTCCGAAGTCGAGCCTCCCCAGGCTGCTCGACCACGAATCGTGCATCGTGACCTCTCCGGAAGGAACACATCCCAATCCGGAGGCGAGCATCGTATCGTCGATCGCCGTGCACATAGCACCTGTCGCGACCACGATTTAGACCCGAAGGTCGTAAATAGCGTCATATGCCCGAGACAAAACCAAATGGGTCTCATACCCGAGTTTATCCTTTTAGAAATCCAAAACCAAATCATTTAAGTCAATAAAGAAATACAGACCCGTATAAGCACCGTATAAGGCCGAAACCTCGAAATACGTGCTTATACGTAACCACATACAAATGCACCCATGACATCATCTAACATGTAATAAAACATATAATAAACATTTATGCATGCACCAATTTAGAAAACAAAGTCCACTCACAGACCGTCCGAGCTGCCGCCTCGATTTGTGTGCCATACGGCTCCCCGAGCCGATCACCGTCACCGAGACTCCCAAACCTATCCAAATTGTAATAGAAGGTTAATAACTACTTAATTAACCTCCCACTAAAGCCCCGTAATTTTCCCGTATTTTTAACTATTTTTAATCCCGAACCTAAACCTTCCGATGCCCCGAAACATATCGAGACTGTGTCCGATCGACACGAAACCAGTCCCAAAATGTTCGTTACATCGAATAGAAGATTTCACATGTTGAACACATCCCCAAATTCTCCCCCACGCGCCCACACGCGCCGCCTGAAGTGGCTGCGCGTGGGCTTCACGCGCCAGCTACAGTACCTGCTGACGTCAGCATGACGTCATCTGACAGCTGTCAGGTCTGACATGTCAGACTCTGATAGGTGCCACGTGTCAAGCTCCCATTGGTCCACGTCACTGTGCTGTCAGTGCCACGTGGCAGTCTGACATGTGCCACGTGTCATCACGGCACTGGTCCACGTCAGTGACACGTGTCAGCCCTTGATTTGGCCACGTCACTGACATGTCAGTGCTAACTGTGCACTGACATGTGACACGTGTCGCACTCCTGTTGGCCCATTTTCTGACATGTCAGCTGACATTGTCAGATCTGACAATGCTGACGTCATCCCTGACATGATGACGTCAGCAGGATGACGTCACCTGTCATCCCCTACATCGGTCAGACCGGTCCGAACCGGTCCGGTCCGGTTTTTCCTGCAACTTGGACCGGCGTAACCGATCCAGGTCTCCTTCTCCTTCATTTTTGGTCCGTTTGCTTCCATTCCAATTCCTAAATTCCTATTTCTTCATTTCCTATCTAACCCAATTAACCAAAACTCCTAAAACTTTCGAAATCCGACCAGTCCAATTTGGACCTCACGGTTCGATTTTTCCCGATCAGCCTACACGGCTGCTCAGCCGTCAACTACCACCAAAACCCTCTTAAAACCTTCCTAGAATCCTAATAATCATTCCCTAATCATTCAAAACCAATCATAATGCTCACATCGAAAAATAAGGAAAAATGGGCTTACCGGGTACCCGCTCGGGTTCTGGGTTCCCGCCACCGCCCACGGCGGTTCCAGCCACCAGCTGCCGTCCTTAGTCGTCCTCTCTCACCCTCTTGTCTCAGTTATGGTTACAAGGGAAGGGTTTGGTGTTTGGGTGAGAAATGGTGATCGGGTTGGTTTGGGAAAAATGGGAGAAAATGGATGAACGGGGAAAGGTTTTGGTGCATGAATGGGAAAATGGTAGCCAGTGGATGGGTGACAAGTGTCACTCATCCATTGGGCCTCCATTAAATATCTGGGCCCACTAGAGACAAACTGCACTTTTTGTCTCGTAAAATGTGTTATCGTGAATAGTATCCTAGAACTTCCGTGAATCGTAACTTCGCCGTCGAATGTCCGAATTCGACGTGCCGCCTGTCTACGGATTCGTATCGTCCTTATCTACGTAACGGTCTTCGGCCCTCGGCCATCGGACCTCCCGGTCAAAAATTCAACTTTTGACCTCCTATTCACCCAAATTACCAAAATGCCCATAAACTTCCGAACGTCATAACTTCCTCCTCGAATGTCGGAATTGAACGTGCCACCTGTCTATGAACTCGTGATGTCACGAACTACGTCATGGTCATTGGTCAAAGTCCGTTTGGCCGCCCGAATGAAAAGTCAACGTTTTGCCACGACTAGGGGCAAACGGTCATTTTGCATCGTTCGTCCGATTTCACTCTACTAATCACGGATTGGCCTCACTAATCGTGATTAGTGACTAATCTAGTCATGTAATTTGGGACGGGTCGTTACACGACTGGCATCACAGCGTGCGTGAAATCAAAGGAGATGTGACAGATTACTTTGTTCTTGTAATTGAAGATTGCTTTTTACCAAATTTTCTACAAGTTGGCTCTATGGCCATGACTGGAGATGTGACAGATGTCCTTAAAGAACAAATTTTGGAATTTGTAAAAGAAAAGTCAAAAGTATTCGTGTAAATTTTAGAATCACCTGAGGTGTTCGTGAAATCATAGAAAATCTCTTAGAGTGGTTTTATAAACAATTCCCTATTATATGGCCAAAGAATATTATATCCGGTGTTATGCCACGTGTCATAAGGAGACGGCAGCCATTTCAAAAGAATACACCATACTATTGCACAGAGCATCAGCAGATTTGGCAATGTAACCGTTACTAAAGAGTCCAACGGATCTTTCTGCCTCTTTTATAATTCAAAATTTCAAACGCAAAAGGTAACATTTATTTACTTTCGTTCATTGTGCCATCATATTCAAAACCAACCAACCCCTCCTCATCTTCCATTCAAAGTCGAAACCAATCTCTTCTCTCTCTGTTTGCCTGCAATTTCAATGGCCATGGCCCTCAGACCCATAGACAACGCTCTTCCAACCACACCAGAAAGGCCCAAAAAGCAAACCAAAGTCGCTGTGCCTATCCAGAAGCAACCCGATTTCGGAGTGAATGATGAGAACCAGGCTCCGCTTCCTGCAACTAGCGATGCTGCCGCCATCGATTACGTCTCTTCTGAGAATCTCAAACCCATCACAGACCCTGATCTTAAGATTCAGGTAATGGTTTTCTCATTGGGTTGCTTTTTCTTTTGTTTTCCTTTTTTCTTTTTGTCATCAGTAATTTACACCTGAGTACATTTTCCATTGTTTGCATTTTTGAAATATCAGAGCTTAAATGAAGGCCTAAATTCCAAGGACTGGATCGAGGTGTGCGAGTCTCTGAACAATGTGAGGCGTTTTGCTCTCTATCACTCTGCTCGTTTGGTTCCTACTCTGTAAGTGTTGTTGTTTGTCAGAGTACGTAAATTAAGAGAAGTTTATTGACCACTGGGGGCATTAATATTTGATTTTTAATATTATTATGAACAGAGACAAAGTTATGGTGGTGATGGTGAAGGCAATCAAGAACCCAAGGAGTGCTCTATGCAAGACCTGTATTATGGCCTCCTCTGATATATTCGCCGCCTTTGGTGACACTCTACTCGACTCTGCCGCAGCCGCCTCCGCGTCTGCTGCCTTTGATCAACTGGTGTGTATCCGATACTCATTTTATCTGTTTTTCTGGTGTATGAAAATTTTCATGATGAGTTTATTTATTATGTCGTGATTTAACAAACGACAGCTGCTGCAATTGCTGCTGAAAGCATCTCAAGACAAAAAGTTTGTGTGTGAAGAAGCAGACAGGAGTCTACGCACAATGGTGAAGTGTTTGGATCCTCTACCTTTGCTTCATAAGCTGAAACCCTATGCTTCGCATGCCAACCCTCGAGTCAGAGCCAAAGCCGCAGTTTCGGTTTCAGCTTATGTCTCTAAGATGGTACTAACTAGAGTCTAAACACCACCATTTTTCTTGTAATGCTATAATTATGATATGCAATGTGCTGAATGGGATTGATTTCAGGGACTTGAAGGAATGAAGGATTATGGGATGGTTTCTCTGACCAAAATGGCTGCAAATTTGTTGAATGATAGGCTGCCTGAGGCGAGAGAAGCCGCCCGGGGTATTGTGGTTTTAGTGTACAATGCCTATACACAGAATGAAGAGGAGGAGGAGGAGAAGCAGGAGATATGGCTAAGCTTTTGCCACTCTAATCTGACACCAATTCTTGCACACTCCATGCTCAAAATCACTTCTACTGAGTAGAACAAGAGCCTACTATAGGACATGTGTGTATGTGTACCATCAATTAATTACTATTAGACAATGAAGATACATCTTCCAGTTTCATGTAAAAGCTGTTTTTGCATATTTTTACCTCGACGAATTTCGTTTCTATAATAAAATTTTGGCATATTAATCACTTTGAAATGGGTTTGGTTCAAATGTTCTATCACAACTGCCTATTTAGTTGCTCCATCTATTACCATATGTTTACCCTCTATTAATAATGCAAGTGTATGTGTACCATCAATTAATTACTATTTGTCAAATGAAGATACATTTAGTTTCATGTAAAAGCTGTTTTTGCATATTTTTACCTCGACGAATTTCGTTTCTATAATAAAATTTTGGCATATTAATCACTTTGATCCCTTTAATCGGACATTAAGCATCGTTTTGCTCTCTGAAATGGGTTTGGTTCCAACGTTCTATCACAACTGCACATTTAGTTGCTCCATCTATTACCATATGTTACCCTCTATTAATAATACATCATTGGTGCTTACATGACAAACTCTAATTAGTTGGTTAATTATTTATGAAAAAATATTAAAATTAACACAAATGGGAAGAAGAGAAGAAGAGAAGAAGATGATGATGAATAGTGAATTTGGGTTATCATCTTCTTTTTTCGACATCTAATAAAATTCAATCTTAATTCCTAATTTCAATCTAGGTTTAATGGCAATCTAGATTTCACAAATCCCTACTCTACAAACTAAATCCCTAATCTACAAACTAATCCCAAATCCTAAATCTGTAAAAAAAAAAAAAAATGGTTTAATGGTTCCATCACCATAGCCAGCGTAAAAACCATGATGGTTCCATCACCATAGCCAACGTAAAAATCATGAGTCAGCAGCTCGAAGCTCGAATGGAGTCCGAATGCACCACCCAGTTAGAACTTCTCTCTTATCTCCAATCCCAAATCGTCCTTTCCATTGACAATTGATCTCTCTCTCAAAGTCCTCTCGGTTTTCAATGACCGACCTTTCACTCCCACACCTTCTCTCCCCGGCCCTAAACCCAATCCCAATAAACTTATCGAAATCACTGGCCCTTCAACCCCAGAACCTGACTGCACTTGCCTCCCTTCCCCTGAACCCCAACCCACGAATCCAGTTGAACCAAGCCAGACACTTTCACCAAATCCGGCAAATCGAGACCCGACAAATTCGACGTCGTTGAGGAGATGGGAAACCCAATGTCTTATGTTCGGGAGCAGCAGTGACATGGAGGTGTCACCACCAGCCGCTTCGTGTCTGAGGGTCCTAGATCGCCCAAGAGAGTGGTTCAGAACCGAAATCGAACAGATGGTGGGCAGGTAGACGAGTTGGCAAAAAATCTTAGGCTCAGGCGTGCCAAGCCAATCCAATCAGAGAGTTAAATTGTAATCGATAAACATAAACAGATATTGTACAAATCCCAGAAACACAAACCAATTGATTTGATCAAACTCTCAATTCAAATTCATTCATTTTCTTTGAGTCAATATATATATATATACATAGAACAAAAATGGAGATCTCATAGTTCGGTGCTGAGCCCAATACAGTGGAGTGCGCGGGGGAAGGCTTGGGAAAGGAAAGGGATGATGCGGTGGTTGAAGAAGGAGACGCAAGGGGAGAGCTTGAGGCAGTGACGGTTTAGGAAGTTTGGGCATGATGGGCCCGCTGGTCGTGGACTAAGGGCGGTGGAGTCCTCCATAGTGGAGCAGCTGATAGCAAAAGAAAACAGAACGCGTTCTGTGTGGACCACGGAACAAGAGAGAGAGAGAGAGAGAGAGAGAGAGAGAGAGAGAGAGAGAGAGAGAGAGAGAGAGAGAGAGAGAGAGAGAGAGAAATGATGTGGTGTTCCAGCGGCTTGCATTTTTGGCAAATTTTGTGAATCTTCCATTTTTGTATTGATTTTGTTGTCAATTTTTTTACTTTTTACGAAATGTGAAATGGAATTTCTGGAAATTGTGATGAAGGTACTCATTTGAGGTCAATATGTTGTTGAAAAGACTTGGTGTGGAGCTTGAGTACCAGAACCGGTGAAGGGATTGGAGGGACTTAGTGGATTGGAGGATTTGAAGGTGAAGGGATTGGAGGGAGTTAGTGGAGACAGTGGTCAAGGAGGTTACAGAGTCGGGGAAGATGGCGTAAAAAAGGTATGATCCGGAAGCCTAGAGTTTTTCTGGGAAAAGATGGAGAAAGAGGATTGATCCAAGTCTGGTTGGTCTCTCGGACGGTGCTTCATTTTTATTTTTTTGCAGATTTAGAATTTGGAATTAGTTTGTTGAGGAATTGAGAAATTTAAATTGCCATCAAATTTGGATTGAAATTGGAAATTAGGATTGGATTTTATTAGATGAAGAAGGAAGAAGATGATGAACCCATATTCACTATTCATCATCTTTTTCCTATTTTTTTGTGTTAATTTTAATAATTTTTAGTAAATAATTAAGTAACTAATCAAGGATTGTCACGTAAGCACCAATAACAGTGTTACTAACAGAGGGCAATAGATGGAGTAACGGTTCAACTAAATGTGCAGTTATGGCAGAATATTGGAGTTAAATCCGTTTTCGGGGAACAAAGTGATATTTAATGTCCGGTTAAGAGAGCAAAATGAGTAATAAGCTTAAATTTTTCATTGCCGATTGCAAAGTCAACTTTTTTTTTTTTGTCAAAATTTCCTATTGTTCCAATTCATCATCAATTGATAAGCTAAAACGTAAATATAACATTGGTAAATTGAGATCGTTCTAAATTAGAGATCGAGGGTAACTATGTGATTAAATGTTTGGAGTTTTGAATGGGTATAAGAAAATAGATTTTAAGGTCCTATATAATTAAACTAAATCTAAACTAACATAATCTATTATATTTTAAAATCTAAAACGTATATAATTTAAAATTTATTTAAGTAGATGTAGTATTGGTAAATATGGATCGTTCTAAACTGGAAATTGAGTGTAGCTATGTGATTAACGTTTGGAGTTTTGAATGGGTATAAAAAGATAGATTTTAAGGTCCTACATAATTAAACTAAATCTAAACTAACCTAATCTATTATTTACACGTGGCCACTTCATTATGTATGCCTTACTCATTCATAAATTATATCAACTTCAAAACCTACAAAATCCTATAACTTCAATTTTACGAGATACTTACACATTGACTTGAGTATGTGCTAGGGGACAGCCCGACCACACTTTCAATGATCTAAACTCGGGGACAACCCGACTATTTAATCAAGCATGCACAAACATACAAACATGACACAAATTAAAATATTAGAACACATGGAAGATTATTGAAATTAATACAAAGCATAAAACTAGAATAATATAGAAATCAATTAAAAAAAAAACGATATTCAAGTACAAGAGACAACTACGGGGTGAAGAGGTCTTGTTGCACTTTTCTAATCATTCTCCTTAAGCCGCAAGGAAATCAGTCTTTGTAATCTTCACCTAATCATCTTTCCTTGCACGGCAGCATATCTCCTAATTAGATGAGGATTGGAACAGCTAGAAACATGCTAGGCTACATCTCCTAATTTGGTGAGGAATGTGCTGGAAAACAAGGACTCGGATATGTCCGGGCCTTGGACCACACGCTAAGCTCTTCCATTGGGCCTCCGTTGGGACTTAGGGGTAGGTCTGGAATTTTGGGCGTTGGGGCTAGCTCTCAGGACACCCCAAAGACAAGTCCTGGGACATTTCTAGGACATTCTCGGCAGGCTCCACTTCATGTACTTGAATAGGCCCACGAGCATGTCCACGGGCCTCTCCTTGACAGATTCTTGGTAAACACTTGGGAGGTTCTTGAGCTGGCACACGAGCGTGCCCACGAGCATGCCCACAAACTGCTCATCGGCAGGCACTTGAGACTCTCGATAGGATCCAGGACAGCTCCAGGCGAGCTTCTGGGGAACTTTCTAGGTAGGGTCCTGACGAGCACTAAGGGCTCGATAAAGGGCTCCAAAGGCTCCAAGGGCTTGGTTTCCGATTTCTTCACTATTTAACCTCTTTACTTTGCATTTTGGGTTAGTACCTAAAAATATTAAAACAAGTTAGAAAACACTTCACTAAGCTAATTGTAACGACCCGCCCCATAATCACGGGATTATCAAGAGATTACCGAGATTAAATTAATGATTAATCGAGGATTTCAGACGATTTGAAGTAAAATCATGATTTTGTCCATAGAAGGAAAAAATGTTGACTTTTGACCCGAGAGGTTGTTTGCAGGTTTACCAAAACCCATTACGTATATTGCGAGATTACGATTATGTAGACAGACGACACGTCAATTTTGATTGTTGTGATATTATTTTACAAGATTAACGGGAATTTTCGAGGATTTTTTTGGGGATTTATCGGATTTAATTGAGCTAGTTTGACCATTTTGTCCTTGGTGTTTTACTTGGCATTCTATAAGTGGGAAGGGCATTTTCGTCATGGAAAGTATGGAGATATTTTGGGAAAGTTAGATAAGGATTCACCATCTTTGTCTCACTCTCATTCTCACTCTCTCCCCTCAAACCCGTGAAAACCCACACACAAATTAAACATATACCACCATTAATTCCCATATTGTTTTGTAGAGCTTTTGAGAGTGAACTGACGCTAGGATTGTGTTCTTGGGACTCTCATGATCACGATGGACTAAGTTTGGGAGGTGGAACGTGCTGGTGGTGGTCGTGGTGAGGAAGGAAAGTTTGGCCGAAACTTTGGAAGCTTGTATCTTTTAATCGAGGTAATATTTCTCATTTCTGGTTTCAGTTTTGGAATCCTGGGCTCGAGTAGATAATGTTTGTCTATTAGAACATCCAATTTGGTTGAGAAATGAAGAAGTTATGAAAGTTTGAAGTTTGGACCTTCAATAGAGTTTTCCAACCAGCAAGGCGATGGCATGATGACATAATCTGACATGTGTCAGGTGCCACATCGCATGTAATTTGTGGTGCCACATGGCATGTGTCAGGGGGTGTCACGTGGCGGCTAATGTCAGAAATTATCAGTGCCACATCAGCTAGGGCTGACGTCAGCATTGGCGAGAGTTGATCGAACTTTGACCAACGCGTGAGGGCACGTGGGTACGAATTTCAAGGTCAATTGAACTTTTTTGGAAAGGTTTCGGTGATCTGAATCCAATGGTAATGGTTTCAAGTCAATCGGAAATCGTTTGATAGGTAATTTGGAGGTTTTTCACCTCAGAAAGCGTGTTCAGGACTCGTTCTCGGTTTCAAGATTTTTGAGAGTTTATTGTATGGACTTATATAGGTTGATAGTGACCTTTTAGGTATGATTTTGATAGGCCTGGATGTCTCGGAGGCTTCAGATTGGTTTACGACTCGTGTTTTGAACGTGCGACGATATTGTGACTGGACAGTTTCTTTCATAACTCTGATGCATGCATATTTATATATTTTTACTGGCTTTATGATATGATTTTCCATGATTATGTATATGATTTCTATTTCTGGATAAATGTTGGATTTAAAAGGTTTTATGATTATATTTTCGGATATTCAAATATGTTGGTTTTTGGAAAACCGTGTTTGGGCCTAGTTCCGTTATGATAAATGTTTTGGTTTAGATACTGTATGCTAGATTAGTTAACCTCGAGCGATTGGATCTCCATATCCAGAGTTGGACTCCGTAGACTCCCAAAGAGGGGCTCGGACGTAAACGAGGTGGACCCCACATGTTCCGACGGGGTTGGACCCCACGCTTACCCACAAGGTTAGACCTTGTAGATTCCGTACTCTCCTACCGGTAGTGTACATGGGACGCTAGTTGGACTAGTAGTTGGTTGGACCATCATGATGAGGTTTGACATTGAGCTGGCTGGGCCAACGAGATCAGGTTTGGTATGTGTTTGATCCTAAGATGGACCAACTTGATGTGACCCGCTGGGGGATCTAGGACTAGCCAAGTGATGCTTTGGGCCTACTGGAGGCGTTGCTGCTCGGCAGATATCCTGCAAAGGGAGACTTGACACCGGTGTGGTGTCTGCCGAAGGAACTCCGATGCCTAAGTTAGTATCTGCAAGCCGACAGGCATGAAAGTAACAGTAATCTAGAGGGGGCCTCAGATTGTTACCTTTGTGAAGGGTTTCAAGGTATTTATAGTAGCCATAACTGCGGTAGTTAGGCTATTGTTTGGGAGCAGGTCCTGTTTTGTGGCTGAGAATCATCTGGTGATTCCTGAATATCCGGGGCAAGCGCCAGCTGGTGCCCAACCTGCCCTCGTCGGGGAATTGTTGAGGCAGAGTTGGTGTCAGGGAACTATTGCAGCCAGCTGGTGCTTGTGTTTTAATAGGTGCCGAATGGCGAGCCTATAGAGGATGCCGATCGACTGTCCACGATTGTGGGGGGTACCGAGCGGGGTACCGGTCGGCATCATTTCTGTCCTGGCGGTTTCTGTGCTCAAAGGGTGGTCGGTCGACATGGTATCAATATAAGTCCCCTAAGCCTTTGACTGAGATGGATTTCCTCGGTCGAGGACTTTTGATTCCGGCTGATACCTGTCGACCGACCAGGGCAATGCGCCTTGTTCCCTAGGAGCCCCCCAAGTCATGGATCGAGAAGGTGCACCTCATGTCCGAGGTTAAGGCAGTCCCTGTCGGCGAGTCTCGTGGTTTTGCCTCGTGGATGGTGGGATGTTCGTGTGATGGCGGTCGAGGAGGGATGGTGAGGACCCATTGGTCGCAATATGTTTCCTTGTCGATGGAGCATGTGTAAGCATGCCGTAGCTGAGGTGGACCGAGTGGTCGGTAGATCGGAGGATCGATTCGAGGAAGTAGAATGCCGACCGATCGGTAGGTTGGGTGAGGGCATCTTGATGTGATGTATAGGGAGAGATTATATGTATGTTGGTAGGAATATACGGTACGGATGTGTAGACAGTACAATAAAAGGCGTATCCGTATTGGGGAAGGTGTCCGTATCGGCCTGGTGACCGTAAGATCGAAAGTGCGCATCTCGAGGCAGGCCAGGCACCTATAAAAGGGTTTGGAGGGGGTGGAAATTTTTCACTTTTTACTCAGTTCATTTTTGAAGAAGATTTTCGTGCCGATTGACATTTTGATCTGCCGAGAGGAAAGGAGAAGGAAAGAACCGTCCATCGTGGCCGCCAATCCTGCCAATTATTCTTAATAGGTAAAATTCCTTGCCGAACGGCACTCTGTGTATATATCTGTATTCGGTAGGAGAGTAGGTGCTTAGTTGTTGCTTCTGTTTTTGGTAATTTTTAGATGTCAGAGTCAGAGTCAACTAGTGGATCTGGGGTTAGGTCCCCTCAAACTTTTGGTGGGGAAGCACTGTCTCACTCGGCAAGCAAGGTGCCGAGCGAGCGTAGTGGTTCAACGTCCGTTAGTGGGTCCACCTCGTCCGAAGGTTCCTCATCGTCCAGCAGTAGTGATAGTCTAGATAGGGCTCTTAGGTTACCGAGGAAGGAGGTGCGGCGGTAGGGGAGTACAGCACGTCAGGGGCCGACCCAACTACAGAGCAAAGGACACCGCCCCAAACCCCGCTAGTCGTCATAGTCGACTCGGATGAAGAAGATAGCGAGATGGAAACAAGCTCCCCGCTAGAACTAGACGTAGAGGTGTGGTGAAGACGGAGTATGTCGTGGACTATGAAGCGAACACCGTCCAGCAGGCCGACCTGGATAGGTTCCTGGAACTATACAGCGTCCCGTCGAACATCATAATGACCCTACCGCCCGGTAACAGCAGGCCGAACGACCCTCCGGAAGGGTCGGCGTTATTCTACGTCGACTGTTTTGAGCACAGAGTGAGGTTTCCCCTGCATCTGTGGCTCCACAATATGATGGCGAGGGCCAACTTAGCCATGGGGCAGCTGAACGCAAACGACTGGATTATCTTTGTCAGTGTTTACACGGCCTTCCGATTAGCAGGACTGCTGGAGCCGACCTGGGGCCAGTTGTGCGCTTTGTACCTATTTAAGAGGCAGACATACGGACCAGGGTGGTATCAAATGGAGTGTCTGCACAAGACGGTCCGAGGAGCGTTCATCAACGACGTGCCGACCTCACAGAAGAGCTGGAGGCATCGTTTTTGCTGGGTGTCGGGCCCTTGGGCGGGGGACGTGAGTACGGTCCGAGCGAGGATTCCCAGCTAGTTTCAATCTGTAGGTTGTCCACCTTCTGTTCGGCCGATGGCCATCGTTTGGTAGCTCGGTCTGCTGAGACGGGTTTTGATGTATTTATGTGTTTTGCAGGTCCGTCGAAGGCAACGGTGACAGCGGAAGACTGGGAAGCGTGTAACCTCGTTCGGGAGAAGCTATCCGACCTAGAGCGCATCCGCAGCGTCTTGAGGTTACCGGCCAATCTACTCGTAGTAGGCTTGATCGCCCCTCCCGGTAAGTTGTTTATAGGTTTAAGTGCTGGTAGGGGGTGCTGAGTGTCTAATACACATTGTTTTACATGCAATCCATCCACAGGTTGAGCAAGCCGCCAACAAGAAGATGAACGAAGCAATTGTGAAGCATGCCTCCACTGCAGACGGCAAGGCCAAGGAACCCGAGTCGGCTCCCCAGCCTGCACGAAGGCAAAAGTCGGTGGCCCAGAAGCCGAAGACAACGGCTCGAGAAGAGCCCCCCAAGGGTCTAACATGGGTAACCGACCGGACGGGCTTCCGAAGCTAACCAGGCCCGAACCGAGGCAGGGTGGTGATGTGAAGAGTCCGGTGGCCGGTATGAAGCGGCCGATCATTGGGGGCTTGGAGCAAGCCCGTGAGCGTCGCCGGAAGCTAATGGAGGCTTGACAGAGGCAGTCTCCTCCAGCAGCGGGCGTGTTGGAGAATGAGAGTGTCGAATATCACCGGAAGAAGCAAGCTAGCCTCAAAACGGCAGAGCCACAGCGGAAGAAGGCCAAGGAGCCAAGGGTGTAGATGCCACCCCTTTTGAAGGAAAGGGTGTCAGTCGGTGGCCTAGGCATTCACTCCGTCTTTGCTGAGCCACAGGAGATTAGCGAGCTCGTGCGTTCCTCCAAGGCCGGGGATGGGTGGGTGCTGGTCACGCACCAGGTGCACAAGTCCTTGGCGCCAGTGGCCTACGCCTTCGTGCTGGGTTCGTAGGTGACTCCGGCTCCCACCCTGATCGGTTTTCCGGTGTGCTTTCCGAGCATGCTCACGTAAGAACATTGGCTTTATTGTGTTTATCTTTTTGTTTCTTTTTGTTTCTGGTTTTTTTTACAAGTGTTTCTTCTTCGGCAGTGCTTTGGGCAGACATACGTTGCTCTGTAGAAAGCCGCTCGGCATATGCAGAGGTTGGAGACCGAGAGGAAGTCGGTGCGGCAGCAGGAAGAGCAGCTGCGAACGAAGGAACAGGAGAGCCAGGCAGCCCGGAGGCGGGTGGCCGAACTCGAAAGGGAGCTTCAGCTGCAGACCGCGAGGGTGGAGGCGGGCGAGAGAGGGATAACGGATAGGGAGAAGACGCTGCACGCCTTCTCCCTCAAGCTGAACGAGTAGGAGAGGGTCGTGGGAGAGTTGCAAGGGGAGGTGGACAGGCTTCGAGTCCTACTGTCCGCCGATCGGCAGAAAACCCTGGAGGACTTTATGGCCGACCCGGTGTATGCCAACCACCTCGAATTGGCGTTGGTTGAAGTGGAGGATGATTGTGTACAGTGGGCTGGCCATAAACACCACAGAAGTTTCGGAAGTGAGTAGAATCGAACTGAGTGCCATTCTCTGTCACAATCGTATGCGGAATGCCGAAACCACAGATGATGTTCTGGTAGACGTATCTATCGATCTGGGCGGCCGTGATTATCTTGAGGGGCTTGGCCTTTGCCCATTTAGTGAAGTAATCGATGACAACGACTGAGTGCTCGACTCCGCCCTTCCCCCGTGGCATGGGGCCTATCAGGTCTAGGCCCCATTGAGAGAATGGCTAGGCGCTGAGCATGGGGGTTAGACGCTCAGTAGGAGAATGAGGGATAGGTGCGCATTTATGGCATGGGGTGCACCATTGGGTTATTTCCATGGAGTTCGTACGCATTGTGGGACAGTAGTAGCCTTACCGAAAAGCCTTATGTACGAGGGACCTGGGTCCAGAGTGGTTGCCACAGATTCCTTGGTGAATTTCCATGAGGACCGCTATGCCACGGTTAGTGGGGAGACATTTCAGGAGCGGGGCGTCGAACCCCCGCCGGTATAAATGGTTGTGTACTATAGTGTATCATGCAGACTGGCATTGGTTGCGACGAGCCTCATTATGGTCTGTTGGGAGCTCGGTGGTGATGAGGTATCATATGATAGGATCCATCTAGGAGGGATCGTGGGCAGTGATCAGGACGGGGTGCTCGCTGGTGCTTTGGGATGCAAGAATTTGGACAGGGACCTGGCGGTCAACCTTGTCTTTAATGGAAGAGGCCAAATGGGTCAGGGTGTCAGCGTGGCTGTTCTTGGAGCGCGGTATTTGGGTGATTTCGTAGGCCTAAAAATTACGAAGTAGGGTCTGAGCTTTGGTCAGGTAGTGGGTCATGGAGGCATCCTTAGCATCATAAAAGGTTATTGATCTGGCGTACAATGAGTTGTGAGTCGTTGTAAATTTACAATTGCTGAGCTTGTAGGTCTGCGGCCAACCTAAGACCAGTAAGGAGGACTTCGTATTCTGCTTCATTGTTATAGGCTCTAAAGTCGAAACATAGTGCGTACTCTAGCTTCTCCTGGGTCAGTGTGTTGAGCACCAGGCTAGCGCCGGAGCCACTATGACAAGCGGACCCGTCCATATAAAGTGTCCATGTGGGTTAGACTGAGACCCACGTGATTTGATTTGGGCTGAGTCCCTACTGATTTGGTTTTGGGCTGAGTCCCATTTGTATCGTTTTGAGCAGTGGCCCGTATGATTGGTTTGATTCACGGTTTGGGCTAAGGCCCTAATGGTTTCATTTTGATAACTGGTTTTCAAATGCATGCATGCTTTTTAGTGAAGGGCATAAATATCTTATTTTCGTGAAATGTTTTATAAATTATTATTTTGTCCACTCACGGCTTTGTTGTTTTAAATGCCCTTCAGGTTGATCGCGGATGCAGGCTGTAGCAGAGACCGAGACATCACACTCCTACTCCGGATCCTGGCGTACTATGGAAGCCCAGTGGGGCTAGTTCGGAGGTTTCTCTTGTCTGACACTTCATGTCAACGGGATTAGGAACGTCCCGCGTTAATCCCAGGGCGATTTGGGACGGGTCCTGACAGATCGATTGTGTTTGGGGGCCCATCGTTCTGGCTGGTTTGTTGCGAGGTCAAGGGTTATAGTGCCGAGTAGATGCTCATTACAGTGATCGTCATGGATATCAGGCCGAGCAGTTGGTCATGCGATCGAGTAACGGGTCGGGTTGGTGGACCGAGGTCACATGGGTAATCCGAGTAGTTGAAACTCCTTCAGGGTGGAAAGCAGCTCGATGAAGAGCAACGATTCTTTAGGTGATGATGGCGAGCAGCACGGTGGAGGTTCGACGCCGAGTGCTTAATCAACTGAGCACGATCATACTACCCACTTAGATTCGCATTAGGTCGGTGTACCAAGCCCCTCACGACGAACCGCAGGTTGGTGAGACGGGATGTTAAAATTTGGGCAGTCGGCCGACCGAGCACCCATAGCATCTCCCAAACCAATCGCAGATGGTAAGTCTTTCTAGAAAGAGAAAAGTTAAGGTGAGGAGTGGCCAAGGACGATTTGTGGATGAATTTTTGTGAGGATTTTGGTAGGGTGGCAGGGCGTATGTGGGGTCCAGTGGCAGGGTGGCAGGGTGTTTGTGGCCAACGATGATTTTTTTATGAATTTTTTGTGATGGGCTGACTTTGCAAGATTTTAACCACAAATATTTTGGGGTTGGTACAGTTTGTAGGAGCCAATTTGGCAGAAAGCCAATTTGACAGAAAGTCAATTTGGACCAACTGAGTGGGGGAGATTTTCGGGGTTATTTTGGAAGAGAGCCAATCTGAATTTTCTTGATGCTTGGGTGGCCATGGTGTTTCTGCAGGTAAGAAAAAATTGAAAAGAAATGACATAACCTTTTGTATAGGTTCCTACAGACGGCGCCAAACTATTAATGTAAAAATTGTACCAATGAGACTGTAAAGACACACACGCACACCAAGAGACAAGAAAATACGTGGTTCACCCAAATCGGGCTACGTCCACGGTGTTTCCTCACTCTCATTAATAATATTATGATGTTGTTTGTACACGGTATAAGAGGTTTAGAACCTTAAGAGAGAGAAAGTAGAGAGAAAGGAGAGAGAGGTCCCTTTAATGGAAAAGTGGCTCCCTATTTATAGAGTTTTTCTAGGGTTTAGGTTAGAGGAATAGTGATGGGCTTTGAGGCATGAGCCTTGTGTGATCTTTGAGGTCTTTTGATGAGCCTACTCTATAACTACCCGTCCCGAATTCTGGGATTCGTTTAGTGACTAATGAAGGATTAGTGAGATTAATCGGTGATTAGTTGAGCGAAGTCGAACGGACAGTGTAAAATGATCGTTTTACCCCTAGACTGGGCAAAATGTTGGCTTTTGATTCAGGGAGTCAAACGTTTGAGGACCAACCGTGACGTAGATCGGGACGTCACGAGTCCTTAGACAAGCGGCACGTCGAAATCGGACGTCGAACGAGGAAGTTATGGTCACGGGAAGTGAAATTGGACTATCCACTCATTTCGAGGCGTAAATTATATGGCTAAATCTGATTGGCTGATTTAATAATGAGGACCCTTGGATGAGTGACAAGTGTCACTCATCCAATTGACCATCTCCCTCAATTTGTGGATCTTAATCATGATTGGATGGTTAATATGTTAAAATATTAATCATAATATTATTTTATATTTTCCTCAATATTTCTCTCTCATTCCCAGCCGTCCATTTCCCTCAGATCACTCATCCTCACCATTCATTATCATCATCAAATATCACCTTCATTTTCATCATCAAACTCCATTTCTTCTTTTTCAAACCCATGCACCACCCTTCCCAAACAAACACACACCATCACCCACCACCTCCCATAAACTTCATCTAATGTTGCTAGCCCGTAAATGAAAATGTGAGAGTATTATGGGACGAGGATGACGGTGCTAACGAAATGGACTGCGCTGTACGGTGGCTGGCAACCCAACAGGGTGGGGTTTTTGGTTCAAAAATCGAAAGTTGGGTTTCGGGCTAATTGATCGATTTATTGGGCATGGCCATGTTCCTAGGACTCAGACGAGTCGTTTGGAACCGATTTCAAGAACTAAGGTGGCCGGAGTTGATGGGAATGGGCAGTTGCATGTGGCTTGATGCTGTTCAATCATTTAAGGTTAGCTTTCGGTCTATGTTTTATGTTTTTAAACCCAAAGAACTATAGGTTAGGTCTAGATGAAGGCATAGGACTTAAAAGGATTGAAAAACAAGGAGAAACTAGGCGAAAATCGGGAAGGCCGATTCGGGGTGGACTGGGACGGTCTGAACCAGTCTGAATCGAGTCGACCTATAGTAGACGATGATGAACAGTATCGCGCGTGAGCTTCACGTGCAGACCCTTTAGGCTGCACGTGAGGGCACGTGGGCCCTCTTTTTGAGGCACGGTCAACATGAATTTTAATCTATTGGATGTAACGAACATTTTGGGACTGGTTTCGTGTCAATCGGACATCGTTTCGATATAGTTCGGGATGTCCAAAGGTTTAGGATCGAGTTTTAAAATGTTTAAAAATTTGGAAAATTACGGGGCTTCAATGAGAGGTTAATGAGGTAGTTAGTAACCCTTTAGTGTGATTTCGACAAGTTTGGGAATCCCGGTGATGGTGATTAGCCCGAGAAGGCTTATGGAATGCATATCGAGGCGGTAGCATAGGACGGTCTGTGAGTGGACCTTGATTTCTAAACTGTGATGCATGCATAAATGTTTATATGTTATATATATATATGATTTCTATCATGATGATTATGGTAATAGTGATTTACATGATTACACGTATTTTGAGGCGATTTACGTATTTGCACGTATATCGAGGTTTATGGTTTTACACTGATTATACGTGCTTGTGGTTTTAGTGATGGTTTGATGAAGTGGTTTTGGATTTGAAAAGGTAAACTCGGGCAGGAGACCCATTTTTTTTTCAAACCCTCGGACGTGAAGTCCATTTTAGTTACATTTTGGGGCTAGGGGCCCCATTGGTTCATGGATTGATGATATGGTTCAGATTTGGAAATATGGAACCAGGTATGAACCCTTTGAAAGATTTGAAAGGTTTTAAGAATGATTGCAAAATGGTTTTTCATATACCATCTTTTTATTTATGGATTGTGTCCTCCGGGGAGGGTCGTTGGCCTGGGTGTACCCCGGAGTAGTCACGAAGCACTAACTGAATGGAGTCGCCCCCGTGGGGTGACTTACTCTCAGGAAGGCATATATGGAATATAACCCCCAGGGAGGGTCATTGATCTGCGGATATTGACCTGGGTGGACCTTGGGGAGATTTGGTATTTGAAACCCCAGGTAGCACGCGCGTAGCTTTGGAAACCGTGAAAGAATTGGTTATATGATATTTGGTAAACATGGTTTGTTGGATTTATGAAATGGTAATTGGATTTCAGAAATGGTATTTCTGTATTTTATGGATTTGGGCAATGACCCACATACTCGGATTTACGATTTTGGGCTGAGTTCCCACATATTGTTGATATGTTATGGATTTGTGTAAATGGATTTGGGCAGGGGCCCGTATGACTTGGATTTACAGAATTTGGGGCTGAGACCCTAATAATGGTTATTTGAATAAATTTTTTGATAAATGGTTTTCGTATGCATGCATGCTTTTTAGTGAAGGGCATAATTGTCTTTTTATGAAATTAGTTTTTATTAAACTATTTATTTTCGTCCACTCACAGTTTTTGATGTTTTTAATACCCTTCAAGTTGATCAAGGATGCAGGCTGTAGCGGAGACCGAGACATCACACTCCTCCACCGGATCCTGGCGTGCTCTGGAAGCCCGATTGGGCTGAAGATTTTAAATTATCACTTGTGTGACACTTTGTGTCAGACGGGAGCATGGCACATCCCGTGATAATCCCGGGGGGATTGGGATGGGTCGTGTCATAATCTGTAGTCTAGTGTAGTATTTTGACAGACTCGTTGCTTGGTCAGATGTCACGTCAAAACTTTCAAATGATGTGTTGAAATTCTGTCTCAAGAGAGAATTTTCCAATTCAGTGGAAGACTGAATGTGCGATTCTAAGAGCGGGGAAGAAATTATGAGCTGGAATTTTCCAATCTGCCTTCCATGTTCATCCTATAAATACCCATTGATGTCGAAGAGTCTGTTCCCAAACCCACTTTGATATTCTCCTCTTTGATGGTCCAATTATGGTGAATTCAAAATTCTAACCTAATTTCATTCTAAATCAATGGGTATGCTCTACATGTGATGTATGACTTATATTTTGTTTCAATTTCATGGAAGCAGAATTGGAATGATCCAAATTATCTTTTTATTCTTTGCTGCCCCCAGATTCTACCATTGAAATCACCGGTAAGATCTCTACACTACCATCTCTAGTCCAATTTTACTCTGGTTCATTGCATTTAAGAAAGTCTTTGGTATTTTCAATCTCTGGTTTTCATCACTCATAGCGGTCTCGTACACTCTATTATCACGTGAAGCTTCCAAGCCTATTCGCTGTGCTATTTTCCTCTTAACGTCAATCCCCTTCAAGTGATTTCTCTATTTCTTAGTTTTTACAATTTCTTATTTTATGTGCTTGTGGAAGTGGACACATAAAATTGTTGCCTTCATGATAAGTTCACTGTTCTTTGACTTTCTATGCATATTGTTGTAATTTGTCTTAAATTATAAGTCAATTAGTAAGTACTATTATTATATATTTTTTGATTTTGTGTTTTATAAGGATTATAGTTTCTAATCCTTATAGGACCCTATTTCCAGTCTTATTTTATGTGCTTGTGGAAGTGGACGCATAAATTTTTTGCCTTCATAATAATTTCATTGTTCTTTGACTTTCTATGCTTATTGTTGTAATTTTCCTTAAATTATAAGTCAATTAGTAACTACTATTATTAGATATTTTTGATTTTGTGTTTTATAAGGATTATAATTTCTAATCCTTATAGGACCATGTTTCCTGTTTTATAAGGTTTCTAGTTTTGTACCCTTATAGGATTAGGATAAGCTAAGAGTATTATATAATAGTTGCTTAGGCTTTAGTTTAAGCCGTGTCTTTTGTTGGTGTGCCATTACAATGGCGTTGTACCCTTTGTTATTAAGACTTTGGGTGCAATCAGGTTTTGGGTTTTGAGATAGTTAATCTCTTTTATAATATCTTTGTTATTAGTGGAATTTCTCTCTGATTTCACCTGTGGACATAGACTTATTACAATATCATGTAATTCTGCGTTTTTAGTTTACTTTCATACTTTGATAGATTGTTTTGAGAAGTTTCCGCTCAACACTTATTGGGTGCTCTCAGAAGCGATCTTCTTTGATTTTCTGTGATTTTCTCTGTATATTAGATTTTTCACTTTTTGTAATATTTCTTGGCTCAAAAGCGATCTTCTTTGATTCTCTGTGATTTTCTTTGTGATTTTCCCTACTTCGGGCGCTCTAGGAAGCGATCTTCTTGACCACTTTGTTTGCAATGTGCCCATGTGTTATCTAACATTCTTATTTTCATGGATTCATGAATTTTTTTATAGTCCGTTTGGTAATTAGTTTAACATCTTTTCATAATGATTTTTCATTCGAGTATGTCTGTCTGTATGCTGCTTTATAGTTACTTCTTGTTTGGTTGTTGAGAAAATCGACTAGAAAATGAATAGCTTTTCTTTCTTTCTGTTTTGTGACTCACCTGAAAATTTGAACTTAACTTTCTTTTCTTAGATGATTAATCATTGGAGACTTAATCAAACTAATTACTTTAATTTACTAGAAGCTAAAATGAAATTTTTTTCCTTGTTTGTATTTAGTGCACAAAATTAAACTTTTAGTTTGGGAAACTTATTACATGTCTACCTAGGATCGTTACGCAAGTCTCAGAATTTTTCTTACGTAGAGAGGCGACACGCCAGTTTTGGATATCGTACGGAGGACTTACGGCTCAGAAACAGTTTTTGGAGTATGTTCAGTATTAGGGTTCGTTTTGAAGTTCTTTGTTTGTGGGCATAAATATCCACTGAGGATAGTTCGGATGGGTGACAAGTGTCACTAGCCCCAACCACCCTAACAATTGATTCTAGCATCTTCATCTCCTTTGGCCTTAGACCCGAAACATACACATACACCACCACCATTGTATCTTCATCTTTTGTACGAGCAAACCAAGATAGCAAGAAAGTGAGACTGAGGGAAATAGATGAGCGAGAAAGCGAAGAGAAGTGTGAACTCAAAACCTAGAACAAAAATGTTGAACCCATGGACCCTTGAAATTGGAGTTCCAAAATCAAGATGTTGGAACGTGAAACTGAGGCCACAATCATGTTCCTTGAGATCTTGCGATCAAAATCATGCAAAAATTCGAAGGAAAGGACCACAAAATAGCCGTAATGGCGAAAGAGGAATTTCCAAAAATGTAAGCCTTTTCTAGAAAATACAAATACATTCTTGAAGAAGTTATGAAGAAGTTAACAAATGAAGAAGTTATGAAGGTTTGAAGTTAAGGCCAACAATTGGATTTTCCGGCTAGTTTTCTAACAACGGCGACAGCAGATGGCGGCAGAGCACGACGACTCTGATCACTGTCTTCAGCGACCTAGTTCAGGTCCAATTATGATGTTGCATTGACATGGCTTAACACGTGTCAACCCACATGGCAGCTTATGTGGCATTATGCATGGGGATACACGCGTGTGGGGATTCATCCATGGGCCATGCCAGTGCTTATTTTTAGGCTCTCGACGATACAAATATAATAGTACTGGTTTCAGCTCAATCAGACATCGTTAGGGGGGGGGGGGGGGGGGAGGGGGTGGTGTTTCTTGGCGTCCAAAGTGACGATGCTTAGGTTTAGGATGCATTTGTTAACCTAGAATTTTGGGGGTTCGACTATAGTTCTATATGTAATGTTAGTGACCTCCGGTTATTTCTTTTGACAGGAGATACTGCTCTAAAGGGCCTCGAAGGGGCGCAGCTCGAGATTGAGTTCAATCGGACATATAGTGAGCAAACATTTGTTTTCATAACTATTCCACATGCATATTTTACTGTTTTAAATGATTTATGATATTATTTGGATTGAAATTAATTTGAATAATTACTCGGGATATGGTTGAATATTATATGCAGATTTATGGTTTTAAAATAATTATTCAGTTTATCGTTCTAGACACATGTTTTATGGATTTTTGTGGAAATAGTGTTTTGGCCTCAGACCCTTATTTAAATGTTTTGACTTGAATTTGGAGTCCAAAGTATATTTTGGAAATAATGTTTTAGCTTTATTACTTTGACTGATTCCACGGATGACCATCATCGGGAGTTAAACCAGCTCTTAGACGTCAGGAGGATGGCTCCGCAGATCCTGAGGCTAGAGATAAACTCAGACGTCTGGAGGACGACTTCCCAGATCCTGAGACAATCTACGTGTAGTATGGATTTTCTTAGACATGTAGTTGGCGACTTTGGCTCGGGAGATTATTCCCAGTTGGTCAGCGCAGTTTATGTGTAGAGACTAGGAAGATTTGAGGATTGGTCAGACGTGATTACAAGTATATGTGTTCAGTTTTTTTCCATATGGTCTTATAAACGGAGATTTCAAGGAAATGTGGACCACAAGTATTTTTACACATGTTATGTTTTTGGTTTGTGGTTCCACGATTTATAACTTAAATTTTATATTGGAAATCCCTTGGATTTTATAGCTTGAATCTTGATATTTTTCCTTATATGCATGCATGTTTTATAATTGAAGGGTGGTTGATATTTTCATCCGAAAATGCGTTAAATTTTTATTTTGACCACTCACACGTTTGGCAATTTTGAAAATCCCTCCAAGTTTTTGTTTGGTGTCGGGGGCTACTTATGAGGTGGAGGCATTACCTATGACTGCGCATTCATTAGAGATTATGAAATAGGGTTTGTACCCATATCTTATCGTTATTTTAGTTTCTCTGATTGACCACTAGTATATTATTTTTCTACTGGTTTGCACTATTCCTTATGTCGTAATATAGGCTAAAAGAGTGTGGTAGTTACCTTCGAGTCATAGGAAGGTGTGGGATTTCCAGCTTCAAAATACCCAAAGAAATGGTAGTAAGATATTGAGGAAATGATTTCTAGACACCGTTTCACAATGGTTTCGTGGAAACTGTTTCTGGAAAAACCATGCTTGAGCACAAACACTGTTGAAATGTTTTGACTCGATCTGAGACATAAACGTTTATGGAAATGAGTTTATTGGATTTGATGATTGTTTTTCACATGAACCATATTTTAGTATATTGATGTTTTCCTCCAGAGGTCTGGTGATTTCGGAGAGGTCATGATTAAGCTGCCCGGAGATTAGTAACTCTACAAGAGACTCTGTTTCAAGAGTGGTAGATTATGACATCGTCTGGGTGTCATTGATTTCAGGGATGTACTTGGATGTGAGAATCCCAAGTTTCTACGCCTAGTATCGGTATCGTGACTGATGTTTGATATTGAGAATTGGAGATCAGTTGGTAAGTCAAGTCAACTACTTAAAGTTGTAATAGCAAATGTGGTTAGCTAGAATTGAAGGAAGTATATGATCAGTCTAATAAGACAACCCAATTATGGTGAGGAGTGTATGAAGGCTATTGTGTGGAATCTCTATTCATAAAAAACCTTATGGAATTATTGGAAGTGCAGGGGAAGATAGGGTGAATAGATATGATTGACGGGAAGATAGGGTGAATAGATATGATTGACATTGCTTTCTGAACCCTCCTGATGAGATGCAGTGCTATAGAGACTTCGACAGAGGTAATAAAACACACCTATGTTGTTGGATGATTATCAGAAGGGCTGAGTTATAGGAACTCCTTGTATAGGTTGAGAAAGATAAGGTAATGGATCAAGAAATTATGACGAAGATCCTAAAAAAAAGGGAAGAAAAGGAAAGTGTTACGTGACTAGCCACGTATAAGAAAGGAAGAATGAATAGTGAAGGGGAATTAGAGAAGCTATATGCTCGTACTTCTGTGAGTTGGTGATAAACTTGAAGGTAAGGAAACAAGTATTCTATTGTCATGTTAGAACCCTTGTATTTAATTCGAATATGAAGAATGGTGACATTATTGTATCTTGGAAAAGGATGGTTAGGTTGTAGTTTGGATACTGATCTGGAACTCAGAAATGAGGTGAGATCAAGGAATCAAGAAGTTTGATGAAAAGTCAGGAAGTGAACTCGTTGGCCATAATCTTACCTAAGGAATGGGAGCTCAAAATGAACTAAATGTCGGTAATGTCTTGATTTAAAGAGTAAAGTGGGGGCTTGATTGGAATTGAGACTCAACTTAGTCATGAGACCATATGTGATTAATGTGCTTGAGGTATGGGCTTTAGGATGACAATAGTATTATTATCATAGTGATGCATGCTTGAAGGTGACTGGGACAATATGTGGAATCATTTTCTAAGTGCTGGATGTAATCTAGTTATTAAGATCGGTATCTAAGTACTACGGATTAGATTAAATTATTAAGTTTAATTTTGAGTGTTCTCATGATTGTGTCCGAGGTAGTTGTGTTAACTTGATGCATATGAATTTGGAAAGCAGAGGCCCAGTTAGTTGAGGTTTTGAATTATGGGTTGATTTGTGATGTTGAAATATGATATAAGCATGTGAGTTCTCGGTGTTCGCGATATGAAGTATTGTGAGGATTTTTATGGTTGACATGGTTCCAAGTACTAGGGACCGCTGTTACAAGATTTGAAACATTAATGGTTGTTGACTTTCACCTGGAGTGTTGATTAAAATGATGATTTAGTTTGTGAATGTGGATACTACTACGCCTAGATATTGCATGTACAGTTCCCAGATATAGCTCAGATGCCGTGTAAGTACAGTCCCCGAGCTAGCCTACACATAGTACTGATGTTGGGATATTGTGACTAATGTTTGTACACGGATGAGTAGTGTTGTTTAACCATCCGTAATTGATGTTGGGTATTGATGAATGATTATCATTGACGCTGGTACATATGATTTAGATGTTGATCAGTGTATTTTTTGGGGTAATGATGGATGATTTTCGAACCTTGATGAAAGAACATAGTTGAGTGGACCTTGTACTGATTCGAGGGTTGTTGTTATTGTTTGACTCTATAGTCTGAGAAGTTCCAGTACATTTTTATATGTAGGAAAGTATATTATTGACTACTGTCTCTGAAGAATAGCGATTTTATAAAATTATTTCTTGTTGGAGAATTGATGGGACTTCCCTAGACTAGTGACTAGAAATTTCGAGGGTGAAATTTCTTTAATGGGGGTAGGTTGTAACGACCCGGACTTTCAAAGGAAAATATATTTGGGAACATTTTGATAAAAAGACGATTTTACCCTTTAAAAAGTCAAAAAATATTGACTCTTTGATCGGGGACCTCCTTTGAGGATTTTGAAAGACCGTTTTGATGGTCTCGGGATCCTAGATCAGCAAACAGGTGGCACACCAAAATTTGAGAATGTATGAAGTCGATTCGGGTAAAAAACCCATAAGGGAATTTTGGTAATTATGTTTGAAGGGTATTTTTGTCATTCTTCATCACAGACCAATTACATGTTGCTAAGTGACCAGTTCTAGACTATTATGATATTTCCCCTTCCACCGACCTCCCCCTCTGCTTTTAAATGTGTGTGTGTGGTTGTGGCTTTCGGTCCGACATGGCCGAAGCCATGGGAGGTGTGGCATCGAGAGAGAAACATGCAGATGAGAAGGGGTGACAGGACCCCACCTGATTACATAACAATAGTACCCTCGCGCCTTGCTCCCGTCTAATAGGAACCCTTCTAGACAAGGGATAACACAAAATTCGCTTGTTCATGCCTCTGCCTCTTGAGCCTCGAATTCCATGCAGTGGTCCTCCGTATCGCCGTATTCCACCACACACAATTTTCCATAATTTCTAAATTACCAAATTACCCCTGCATATCTCAAATCCAAAACGAAACCAACCGAACTCCATTTTTGGCATGCCACATGCCGACGTACTCGGGAATCTGAAACCTTTCCAATGGCATTTTTGGAATTGCCAAAAACCATCCTGATAAAAAAGTCAACCCTTTGGCTTTAACCAAAAAAATCAACCTTTGACTTTCAGAGGTAAAATGGTAAATTTCATCCAACTTTTTCGATTTTACCCTCGTTGAACTTCCAGATCGTTACAAGGGGGAAAGCTAGAAAATAGTGGAGAGAAGGAAGAAAAGTAGAACATGGAGATTAGAGGAGAAGAATTGAATGAAACCCATGAGGGAGTGGGGGTAGCAAACCCTGGTTTAGAATGATGAACCCATGAGAGTGAGAATCAGGTTTGGAGTTATCGGATAAGAATAGCTGAAACGAGAATACTCGTGTCTTCCTAGATTCTCTGAGATCGTTCTGAGCGCAAGACATAGATGGTTTGGTCGTTGGATCATCATGGGCATGAGCTAGTATCCATGGCTGAAGGTCAAGGTATGCACTCCTGATTTTTAAAATGATTTTTTTTTTTTAAATTTTGAACCCAAAAATCTCTTTCTAGGAGTCTTGGGATAAACTTGGATGTTTAGAATGTGCAAAACAGTGAAGGAATAGTGATATTTGGACCGGGTTGGACTTGTCGAGTCCGGCGACCCAATTTGTAGGAAACAGGGTCTGTCGTGACCTTGTAGATGATGAATAGTAAGTTTAAAGAGTGCGCTTGGCCACCACGTGCAACGCTTTTGATTGGCGTGTGTGGGCGCGTGCCATTCCATCTGGGAATTCGTCCAACATAAAAGTTATAATATTCGACCGTACAAGTCAAACGGTATAATTTTCGATGTGATTGGTATCGTCTCGGGATAATTTTGATTATCTGAAAGTTTAGTGTTCATTTTAAACCGTTCAAAAATCCCAAAAAAATTATGGGATTAAAGTGTGAGTTAATTGGGATGGTTAATGACCCTTACAAACAATATTTGATAGGAGATGACATTCTCGGATTTTACGGGAGAGCATGGAATGCGCGGTTCGACTGCACGTACGATACGTGTGAGTGGACGTTTGTTTTCCCTAAACCCTATGCATGCATTTTTATATGATTTTACATGGTTTATTATGTGAATTGCTTTATGATTACCTAAGCATGATTTTTATGGATTTATGGTGATTTTATGGTAATTACAACTTTGCACGTTTTACGAAGAATTCGTGATATTGTGTTTTGGTTTAGTACTGAGTTTTGGGAAATGATTTTATGCTTGATATGAATTGATTATGTGATTTTGATAGTGATTCGGGGATTGATATTTTTATCTGATTTTTTGGAATATTTTAATGACTCGACGTATTTGTGATTTGGGCTTAGACCCGGGTCTTGAGGTTTGGTTTTGGTTTTTGAATTGAGTTTGGTTATAGAATTGGAATGTGAGTTGTTATATGACTAATGATTATACTTGTGATGGTGTTTTTTGGTTTGTGGTCTCAAATGTCGCGTTGGAGGCTCTGAATCCTAAGACTAGTATTATGTACGATTATGGATTCTAGATTGGTGTGATTGGGGATATGATAGGAAGACCCTCCTCGAGTATGGATTGGTTGTGTCTCAGACTTCCAGAGCCAGACTTTGTTTTCCTAAGACTTGCACTAGTACCTAGATGTTCAGAACCGCGTTCTGTTTTTCTGAGATCGGTCCACACCCAGACGTCCAGAGCTGGACTCTGTTTCCCTAGGTGATACCCGAACGTCCAAAACGGGGCTCTGTTTTCCTGGGCACGCAGACGTCGAGAACGGGGCAATATTTTTTTGAGTGATATTAGCCTACCGTTAATGCATATTTGAGATGATTGCGTTTGCAGATATCGAGGATGAGTTAGTCGATATTGTAAGGACCCGTCTTGGAAATTAGGGTTAAGACAGTGATTAAGATGGGATTAGTGCGCTTAATCGGTGGTGAGTTGGTTACAATAGGTCCGTTAGCGTCGAATGACGATTTTGCCCCTAGGTTGGGCAACTAGTTGACTTTTAGTTCGGGCGGTCAATTGGGTATTGACCGGTGACCGTGACGTAGTTCGGGACGTCACGAATCCGTAGATAGGTGGCACGTCCGATTCCGACATCTGAGGAGGAAGTTATGATATTCGGAAGGTTGAGGGCATTACCGTAATTTGGCTAAAGAAGGGGGAAAAGTAGACTTTTCGTACGATCGGGTTTTGACACGTTGACCTAGGACCGTTAGGTAGATCTCGTCGTCCTGAATTCAACGACAATCGGCACGTGTTCATCGGACCTAGGGTGAGTAAGATACCGGTCTAAAACGGTAAGGGCATAATTGTAATTTTGACTCAAAGAGGGACATTTTGGTCTTTTGCACATTGGGAATTGTGCAACAAGATTGGGACAAGTGTACAGGAGAGAATTAGGATATTTATGAGAGGGCTGAGGGGATTGTGACATGTGACAAGTGTGTAGTGGTTTCTAGGGTGCACGGTGTGCGTGTTCAAATCGTGTAGGTGTGTGTGTGTGTGTGTGTGCAACCGTGTTCGAACAAGAAAGAAACAGAGGGTGAGATTGAGAAGAATTGAGTGTGGGTTGTGTGTGTTGGTGTATCCTAGTGACTGAGGAAGTAAATAGAGATAGAGAGAGAGACAGTGAGTGAGTTGTGAGGGCAACTCGTGTGAGGAAACCTTGCGAGTGTGAAGGGTTGAGTTTCAGGAAAACCGAGAGGGTGTTGGGTGGTGGTGCTGCCGTGTTCGACCAATCGAGGCTGGTGGTGGTGTCCAGAGGACGGAGGTGGACTGGAGGAGTCGTGTACTCACAGCTGAGCTCACGGCGGCGGCCTGAGCACAGGTAATTTCTCGTTCCCTTTCAATTGCTCTATTTTGCAGTTTAGGTTCAAACCAATAGTCGTGGGTTTTGAGAACGAGTCAAGGTTTTTGGTGGGTTGTGTGAGACTCAGTGTGGTCCTAGGAATTGTTTAGTGTAGCCACCGTGACGGGGGAGGACTTGGGTGGCCGGATTGTGAAACAGGGGTATGAACGGGTTACAGTTTCGAGTTAGGGACGATGGGTTAGAAGCTGTGTCGAAGTGTTTGGAGTAGGGGAATAGGTTGCTTAGGACTGGATGAAGAGATTGGTGAAGAGAGGAGTCGAAACGGTGAAGGAACGGCGGAGAACCGCTCTCGCTGGTTCAGACCGGTCGAGCTGAGGAAGACGATGAACAGTGTACTGGGTGCAGGCGCGTGAAGCCCACGCACAGCCACTTTGGGTGGCGCGTGGGGGCACGTGCGGCGGCTTTTGGGGAAACTTCCAACTAGGTTTTTGGTCTAGATGTTGTAACGAGTCTATTGGAATAAGTTTCGGGTTAATCGGATGTCGAGTCGAGTTAGTTCGGCGAGGTAGAAGGTTTAGGGTTCCGGTTCGTTACGTTTAGGACCCGGGGATTTTTGGGGAAAATTAGGAGAGTCTTGGTAGACGTGTTATTGACGTTCTTTGGTGACTGTTGATAGGATCAGGACTTCCCGAGGAAGCTGAGGAACGTACGGGACGTACGGGACGCGAGTGACGTGCCCGGTATCTGTGAGTGGACCCCTTCTCTAAACTCAAGCATGCATAACTATTTTTCTATAATTATTTTATGGTTTTACATGTGATTTCATGATTGTTGAATATGTGATGATGGTTTTACATAATTGCACGTTTTTCGAGAAAGTACGTATTTGACACGTTTTACGAGGAAAGGTTGAATTTCTGATTTCGATGCCATGATTTGGGGTTTTCAAACGATAAGTGATTTTCAATGATTATAAAGGGATTTTGGAACGTGATTGCAATGATCAGGGTTTTCAGTTTTAGAATCGGATTTCGGAAAGCGGAATTTGATTTTAAAGTTGAAAAGTGGATTTCCGGATTTGGGTTAGAAATGAGGGTTCTGGACGCCGGAAGGGCTTCAGACCGGTGATTTCGGATTCAGGTTTGGATGTGGATTTAGAAATGGTTTTCAAATGGTTTTGGATTGGATTTGCTGGATCTGGTTATTGGGTTTAAAGACCCGGATTCTGATGGACGGGGGACGGGCCCGGATTGAGTTTAAAGACTCGGATATACTGATATTTCCCCCGTAGGCCTGTTGAGTTTAAAGACTCGGGAGTTTAAAGACTCGGATATTATTGAGGCTTGGATTGAGTTTAAAGACTCGGGAGTTTAAAGACTCGGATAAGTCCAGCAGGTTTGATCAGATAATGATTTGCTTGGTATTTATGATGGTTTTATGATGTTTATGACGTGATTTCTGTAACTGCTTTCAATTCTATTTTTATGACGATCTTTATGTGTTTTATAACTGGTTTCAGTAAATGGGTTATGCATGTATGATTTCAAAACGGAGGGCCAAATCCATGGTTTTCTTATAAAATGGTTTTGGAAACTCTTCTTTTATTTATGGTCCACTCACACTTTCTGTTTTTAAATTGCCCTCCAGGTCCTGGAGCTAGCGCGGGGTTTCGACGTCGAGGCAGTGTCGGAGGCATAGAGTACCCGAGAGTTTTCCCGGAGTGGTTTAATTTTCCGTTGTGCGTGTACCTTCTGTATCGGTTTTATTTTCCTTTGTTTGGTACTAGGCTCTGTAAAACTTTTACTTCGGAATGTTTAAAAATTTCTCCTGCGTCTGGCATGTAATTTGGTGGTTTATCGTGAGGTTACTTTGGTCTTTGTGTCGGGGTGTCAGACGGCAGCAGGATTTACCTCGGATTTCGGGGTGGAACCGAGGTGGGTCCTGACAGATATGATGAGTTGTCTTGATATGATCAGCTGGTATGGTGTGGTTGGTTCTATGTGACTGGTATGATTATGCATTGGTTAATTCGCTATGCTTGTTGTGTTTATGCTTTAATCTAAACGTATGTGCAATGGTACTTGTTATGAGTCTATATTAGACAAGTCTCTAAAACGATTGGATTTCCATTTAATTGCATGTATTTCGAGATTGTGTTTTATTGGAAAATTTGATACATGCATAGTTTATTTAACGGAGGGAAATTATTTTATTTTGAAATTATGTTTTTGAAACCTTTATTTTCGTTCGCTCACACTTTTCCTTGGTTTGAAACCCTCTAGGGCCGCTGCACGAGTGTCGAGGCTATTTACGAAGCGGAGACATGAGCTCACGAGTATGCAAGTATCCCTTATCTAACAGAGTTTCGAGGGCACTTTTGGTATTTTAGGTTTTACACGGGAGTAGGACTCCGGTGTGTTATGTATGGTGTTTTTCGGGTTGAGTCCTGTCAAAAAGGAACTTGGATGAGGCATTTTAGTGGATTTTCTTGGCTGGAGCGAGTATTCGATGCGATCAAGAGTAGCCCTCCACAATGATTGGGTACAGTTAGCCATGTCTTGTTGCGCCATTCGGTTGTACTATTTGAGGGTGACGGGCTGAGATGTTCGTGCAGTTACTTGGGAGGTTTTTCGAAAGTGTTTCTTGAGGCTAATTTACCGTCATATCTACTGAAACACCTGGGAGCATAGTTTCTGTGGTTTTAGCAAGGAGACTTGATGGTTTCTTAGTATGAGAAGAGATTCCAAGATCTGTTTTTCTTTGCGCTGGTGTGGGTAGCTAATGAGATTTGCAAGTGTTGACGCTTTGAGCGTGGTCTGAGAGACAAGTTCGAGGTTTCATTGGTAGGTCGTAACGGGATTTAGGGTAGGTGAAAGGAGGTTTCTAACGCTTGAGATTGTGGACATGATATGGAAAAAGATCAAAATGACCCGAGGATGCGTAAGGTATCTCAGGATCATTATGAAAGTTTTCAAGATAGACATATTTGAGAGTTTTCTAGATTTTATTCCATTTGGTGGTGCGTTGTACGTTTTGGTAGACATATAAAGTTGAGTTTTGGGGTGGTTGGGCCTTTATGGGTTTACCGAGAGGATAGGCCTGTTAGCAAACAAGTTGGTTTTATCTCTAGAGCTGTGTAGCGTTCGTGAGCTGTTTCAGGTTTCCTTGCTCTAGGAGTACTTATTTGACGAGTCTCATGTGTTAGTGGAGTAACCGATCAAACTCAAAGAGGATTTTGAGCTTGATGAGTAACCTGTATAGATATGGGATCAAACAAACAAAGTGCTACATCGGGTGACTATTCTCCCTTGTATTTGTTCTGTGGAGGGATCGTGACATGGAAGAGGCTACGTGGAAGCCCTAGGCACAGTTGCGGGCACAATTGCGGGCATAATTTTTACAGCTTTTCATGGGACAAGTTCGAATTTCAGAGACAAAATTCTTTAAAGGGGTAAGATTGTAACGATTTGGACCGCATTTGAAAATAATTAAGGTATAATGACCACTTTGTCTTTGTCTGTATTTAATGCACGGACTTAGACTTTGAGCTTGGGAAACTTATTGTACGTCTACTTGGGATCGTTATGCAGATCTCAGGATTTTACTTATCTAGACAAACGACAGGTCAGTTTTGGATACCGTATAAAGGACTTACGGGTCAGAAACAGTTTTTGGAGTACGTTCACTATATGGGTTTATTTTGAAGTTGTTTATTTGTGGGAATAAATATCCTCCCAAGATAGCTGGGATTAATGACAAGTGTCACCATCCCATTCATCCTAACAATTGATTCTAGCATCTTCATCTTCTTTAGCCTTAGACCCAAAACATACACATATACCACCACCATTGTATCTTCATCTTTTGTACCAGGTCTCGGGATTTTACTTATGTAGATAAAGGACATGTCCGTTTTGGATACCGTACAGAGGACTTATGGGTCAGAAATAGTTTTTGGAGTACATTCACCATATGAGTTTATTTTGAAGTTTTTTTATTTGTGGGACTAAATATCCTCCCAAGATAGCTGGGATGAATGACAAGTGTCACCATCCCAATCATCCTAACAATTGATTCTAGCATCTTCATCTCCTTTGGCCTTAGACCCAAAACATACACATATACCACCACCATTGTATCTTCATCTTTTGTACCTATAAACCAAGAAAGCAAGAGAGTGTGGAACTGAGGGGAAAAAAATAGGGAGAAAACGAAGAAGGATGTGAACTTAGAACCGAGAAAAAAAATTAAACCCGTAGACCCTTGAAATTAGAGTTCCAAATTCAAGACGTTAGAACGTGAAACCGATGCCACAATCATGTTCCTTGAGCTCTTGTAATCAAAATCGTGCCAAAATTCGAAGGAAATGACTACAAAATAGCCGGCATCGCGAAAGAGGAAATTTTTTATTTCGAGCCTACTCGAGCGTGGGGTTGAGTAGATAGATTTCCATTATTAGAACGTTTGATTTGGTTAAGAATTGAATAAGTTATGAAGGTTTAAAGTTTAGGCAACCATGGAGTTTTCCAGTGAGTTTTTCCGGTGACGACGACAGCAGAGTACGGTGGTTCCGGTCACCATCTTCGATGACCTAGTTCAGGTCCAATGATGATGTGGCCCTGACATGGCCTAACATGTGTCAGGCCACGTGGCGGGTGATGTTGCGTCGCACATGGGGATTCGGTTATATGGGAAGGCTGCCACTTCCAGTGGTGCATGGTGGCACATAAGGCTGTCCCACAGACCATTCCGGTACTTTATTTTCAAGCTCTCCACGATACAGATCTAAATGCGTAGGTTTTAGGTCAATTAGACATTGTTTGGGGGTGTTTCTGGGCATCTAAAGTGATGATGCTTAGGTTTAGGACACATTTGTTAATCTACGATTTTGTGGGTTTAACTATTGGCTTATTTGTAACAGTAGTGACCTCTGGTTATTGTTTTTGATACTTCAGGGACCTCGGAGGAGTGCGTAGTTTGAGATTGAGCTCGATTGGACATACTGTGAGTGGACATTTGTTTTCATAACTATTATGCATGCATATTGATCCGTTTTAAATGATTTATGATATTATCTGGGTTGAATTGATTTCAATAATTATATTATATGCAGATTTACGGTTTTAAACTAATTATTCGGTTTATCTTTCTGGACACATGTTTTATGGATTTTTGTAGAAACAATGTTTTGGGGTCAAGCCCTTGTTTAATTGTTTTGATTTAGATTTGGAGTCAAAAATATACTTTGAAATAATGTTTTGGATTTATTACTTTCACTGTTTCCACGGTTGTCCATCCTCTCGAGTTTGACCAACTCTCAAACATCCGGAACATGGTTCTACAGATCCTGAGGCTAGAGATTTACTCAGACTTCTGAAGCACAACTCAATAGATCTTGAGACTATCTACACGTAGTATGAATTTTCCCCACCAGGTAGTTTGTAATGATGGGGATTATTTCCAATTGGTCAGCGGGCATTACGTGCGGCAAATAGAGGGAGTTGAGGATTAGTTGGACGTGATTACAGGTATCTGTGTGTAGGTTTTTCTAGATTGTTTTATAGACGGGAATTTCAAGGAAATGCGACCACAAGTATTTTTACACATGAAATGTTTTTTCAATTTGTGGGTCCACGGTTTATAACTTAAATTTTATATTTGAAATTCCCATGATTTTATAGCTTGAATATGAATATTTTTCCTCATATGCATGCATATTTTATAATAGGAGGGTGGTTGATATTTTCATCGAAAAATGTGTTAAATGTTTATTTTTATCCACTCACACGTTTGTCGATTTTGGAAATCCCTCTAGACAGTTGTTTGGTATCGGGGGCTGCTTCTGAGGCAGAGGCATTACCTGCAACTGCGCGTTCGTTGGAGATTATTAAATAGGGTTCATAGCCTTGTCTTATCGATATTTTAGTTGCTCTGATTGACCACTGGTGTATTATTTGTTTGCTAGTTTGCACTATTCCTTATGTGGGACTCGAGAGTTTATCCCTGTTCTAACAAGTGTGTCATGGTATCTTGGAAATTTTGGTTTAATTTGTCAGACAGGAGCAGGATCAGACACATTTATTTAGGAGTTTTCAGGTTAGGTCTTGTTAGAATAATCAAATTGTCAAGAAAAGTGTAGGGTCAATCTGAGATTTTGATTAATAAACTTATCATCTGGAGGCTAGAAAATACTCTAAAAACCTAGTCAGAAGGAAATGAAAGGAATGTGTGCTTAATCTCATTTGTATCTGAATTTATGATCATTTCTATGGATCAATGTGGTGTAATTTGTGGAAACTATGAAGTTGAAGGGCCGGTGTGGATCAGTTTTTCTTAAACTGAAGGTGTAACTAAGCTGTATTGTGGAAGCATTTTTATTGTGTATATTTTTAATAGTTAGGATACTGGTCAATTTCATAAAGGTTTTACCTTTTGCGTTAAACAAGTATTTAAATTTTGTTTTTTTTTTCCTATAAAACTTGATTGTCCTTCTAAGAGGAAAGTTCTCTATAAAACTAGTATTAGATATAAGCAACTATTGATAATTCGATGATCAATGGGATTGTGCCTTGCGGCAAGTCTCCTCATATATTTTAAGAATGCAGATGAGTCGATGTTTCGTCCGTCCTATAATGGCACTCTTGTCTCGTCCTGTTTTGGGGTAGCATGGTAAATTTGTAAAGACCAAAAACTGTTTGGGGACTAGCTCCTTTTAAGTGTCATGTGGCTCTGTTGGCTTGAGAAGTTGAGATATATAAAGAGCTTTTGAGGGAGTAGAAAACTCTATGATGGAACTTTGCCTAGCTGTTTCTACTATTTTGGTTAAGTTATAGCGTGTTCTTATTGTTTAGGATCATGTATGCTGCATCATTGTCCTATGGTCATTTTATTCATGTGTTTCTCATTTAGCTCAACTACTCAATCTAATTATGTGTTTATCTATTTTTTTGAAATGTCAGTTTCATGTATTTTTTTATATGTCTTCATTATTCCCAAGAGACTGTTATCTTTTATTTTTCTCTTCTTCTCTTCAATTAAAAAACTGAATTTTTCTGTTCTGCAATTTTTGAAAAAGCACGAAGGATAAATAATTTTTGTGGAGTAGGAAACTGAAATGCGCTTGTTTTGTGCTTAATAATTGCATGAAATATCATGCAAACTAGTTAGACTGATGGATGATTTGAAAAAAAATTGAAAATTGGACGGTCGATATGCATGCATAGTTTTAGAAAAATGGATGATAAAGTGTTTTGAATTTTGAAATATGTTTTTCAAAAATACGTTTTTTGTCCCCTCACACGAATTTCATAATTTTTATAATCCTCCAAGCAGAGGCATGATTGATAAGGTGAATACCCCTTGTTCGACAAGCAAAGGGTAAACTTGGTATTCTGCATTGTATGTTAGATGGGAGCAAGGTCCAGACGTCATTTATGATTTTTAATATCATTTCGATTGTGGATTCGAATTGAATGTGATTGATGACATGTGATTTTGTGATATTGGAGTCTTGGTGATTTCCATGTGACTTCTGGATGATTTTCGAATATATTTCAGTGGCACATTTCACGATGTTATGGTTGAGTTGTGGTTTTGGGCTTAGGCTTGGGATTTTGGATTATGGTTTTTGAGTTGTGGTATGGATTTATGGTCTCTTGTTATTGTGTTGTGATGATTATGATGTTGTGATGATCGTGGATGACCCTCCTCGAGGTGCGTATTGGTTAGTTGTCTGAGACGCCAAGTCGGGGGCTCCTGATCCTAAGACTGGTTAGTGTTGACTCTTACGTCGAGTCGGGCTCCAGATCCTTAAGTCAGTTCTCACTCAAACGTCGAGCTGGGCTCCGGATCCTGAGTGAGTGTGTGAGGTCCACACTCGGACGTCGAGCTTGGCTCCAACTTCCGAGTGGTGTGCCTACCGGTAGTGCGGTGGACATGGTGACTGATGTTGTGCATCGAGGATAGGTTGTATGTGGATTGGTTGTGCATTGATTATGTGATTGTTGTGATGACCTTGTCTTGACTATTGTGGTGAGATGTGTGTTGGTGGTCATGATTATAGATGTTTGTTATTTTTAGTTAGTTTGCATGTTTTTCAAGGTCAATGATTATGTTCTGTTTTTCTTGAGGTTTGAACGGTCGATATGCATGCATAGTTTTAGAAAAATGAAGGGTAAAGTCTTTTGAATTTTGAATTATGTTTTTTTTAATACTTGTTTTTGTCCACTCGCATGGTTTTCGTGGTTTTTATAACCTCCCAGAACCGTTGCACGAAGTTCGGGGTTGAACGAGAGGTGGAGGTATGATCGATAAGATGAATATCCCTTGTTTGATAAGCTGAGGTTAAACATGGTACTCTGCATTGCTTGTCAGACAGGAGCAGGGCCCAGATGTCGTTTACGAGTTGTTTTCTCGGGATAGGTTCTGTCATTTTGGTATCATCGCTAGGATTTTAGTTGTGCTTGTTAATGTCATGCCTCCGAGATACGAGCCCCGTGCACGACCTGATGATGAGACAAGTAGATGATCCCCAGATAGTTGTAGGGCTGATAATGGTTCTGGATCAGAGGTCTTATTGTCCTTATATGAGGAATTACGTGTGGGTGTTGGATAATGTATAAAGTTTAGGAACAAAAAGTAATGGCATGTATGGATTAGATGGAAGAATAAGTTTCCTAGTTAAGTAATTAATTGAGATGGTTAAATGACGGAAACATTCTGTTGTTGGATTTGATGTGTGGCAGTAAAAGTAAGTTTTATTACTATTGGGCGTGGACTCGAGTATAGGATTGGACTGTGGAATAGGATTTGGGAAGAGTCCTAAGTGATGATTAGGGCTCAAGAATGAGCCAAATTATGAGATTGCTGGTTCAGTTCTGGATATAGAACAAGGAATTGAAAAGAATTTAAGGTCTTATGAGTTTGATATGTATGTATGCTTTTGAGAATGGATTTCATATGAAAAAATGATTATGCAGACATGCCCCGGGGGGATATGGAAATTTTCTTGTTAGTATTGGATTTTGGTTGGTGCTGTGACAGGACCCACCCCCAATCCCCCGGGATTAAGGGCTAAGTCCTGCTCCAGTCTAACTTACGCATTATACGAAGGTTAAACCGACGTCCAACCTCCATGTGACACGTAAGTCGGACAAGGGATTCTCGATCCGATCGTCCTAAAGCTTCCGGACTTCCCAGAGTGTGCAGACTCTACTGTGGATCGTGTGTGTGATGTCTCTGTCTCTCTCGACCAACAGCCCGCACCACCACAACCTGGAGGGTATCGAAAACATAAAAAGACTGTGAGTGGACAAAAATAAAGTCTAAGTTCAAAAACAGTTATCAGAAAACACAATTACATTTATACCCTCCATTTAAAAACCAATGCATGCATATCAAAACCCATGTCATAAAACCATTCTATATTCGTTATGCAAAACCGAACTCATTTTCCTTTTCTCAAATCCCGGGCCTCAGCCCAAAACCATCAAAACCATAATATCCGGGTCTTAGCCCAAAACATTGGAAAACTGTTTCTAAAAACCATCGTCATCAAGTCTCAGTGAAAATCAAAACACATTTGAAAACACATTTCCATCCATCGAACCTGCTGGATCTATCCGAGTCTTTAAACTCCCGAGTATTTAAACTCAATCCAAGCCTCAATATGATCTGAGTCATTAAACTCAATAGGCCTACGGGGGAAATATCAATATCCGAGTCTTTAAACTCCCAAGTCTTTAAACTCCCAAGTCTTTAAACTCAATCCGGGCCCGCCCCAGTCATCATCATATCCGGGTCTTTAAACCCAATAACCAGATCTAGCAAATTCAATCTGAATCCAGTATCCATTTCTGAATCCGAATCCGCAATTTCATCAGGATCCCAGATCCAAACCCAGAACTCATATCCATATCCATTTCCAAATCCGAGTCCGAAATCAACATTCCGTAAGTTGACATCCGGAATAACCATTCCGTACCCAAACCTGGAATTCCATTTCCAAGTTTCCAAAATCGAATCCAAAATCGTCATTTTGAAATCCGATTCAAAAACCCGAAATCACGTTCTTTTAAAACCATTTTTCTGAACCGAGCTTCAAGCCCGAAATCATTTTCCAAAATCCATTTTAAATCTTTGAAATCAAATCGTATTTCATATCTCAAAATCAAATCATTACAACTACGTTTAAATTACAACATCAATCGTATTCTCGTAAAACGTATAATTCCGTAAATACCTCGAAATTCGTGTAAAACCGTAAACCATCAAGATCATAAATCAAATCATAGAATCATGTATAGAAAGCATATAAAAACATATATGCATGCATCAAGAGTTAGACAGCAAAGTTCAATCACAGACCATTAGCATCGCCGCTTCGATACGCGCACAATTTCGCTTCCCGGGCTAATCCACTATTACCAACTTTCCCGAAACTGTCCAAATCCCATAATAAGGTTATTAACGACTTCATTAGGCTTCTACTAAGTCCCCGTAATTTTCCCAAATTTTTAACTATTTTTAAAAGAGCCCTAAAACATTCAGACATCTCAAAACATATCGAGACGATGTCCGATCGACTCGAAACTAGTGCCAAAATGTTCGTTACATTAAATACTTTAAAAGTCATGTTGGAAATTTCCCCAAAAGGGGCCCCACGTGCCCTCACGTACCGTCCAAAGGGGCTGCACGTGGGAGCCACGCGCCTGCACTGTTCATTGTCTCATTCCTCTCGTCGACCCGGTCTAGGCCGGTTTGAATCGGTCCAGTTCTACCGAACCGACGTCCACGGTTTTCCACCTTCGATCTGTCTTCCTACTAATAATTTCGTCCAAGCTTTGCAACTCAATTTACCTACTCAAAATTCTAAAACGTATACGATTTCTCACCTTCCAAAATCGGAGAAAAATCGAGCAGACTTCCACGGTTCCTGGCCACCACAGGCCTTCTCCAGCCGTAATTCACATCGTCCGGCTCGGGGATTCCCAATCCTGTCACAAGTAACCAAACGAGTCACTAACACGTCCACAAAGGTTCTCCTAATTCCCCACAAATTTCCCGAACTTCAAACGTAACTAACCGGGACCCTAAACCTTTGACCTCGTAGAACTAAACCGAGACGACGTCCGATTGTCCCGAAACCTATTCCAAAAGATTCGTTACAACAATTAGACCAAAAACCATGTTGGACACTTCCCTGGAAAACGCCCCACGCGCCCCGACGCACCGCCCAAAGTGGTTGTGCGTGGGCCTCACGCGCCTGCACACAGTCACTGTTCATCTTCTTCCTCGAACCCGCGACTGTGTTGAACCGGCGTGGCCGATTCTCCGCTGTCCGTCAGTCGTTTTCCTTCTTTTTTCCACCAAACTCTTCGTCCTACCCTAAGCAACCTAATTCTCAAGTCAAAACATGACATCAAAGCCTCTAGATCATCACCCAGCTCGAACCAGAAACCACCCGAAACCCCTATTTCGGTTCCCGACCAACCAAGCAATCCCCCTGCACGGCTTCGAGTTAAAACAACTCCTAGGGACCTACTGAACTCAATAGAACCTACAGAACACGTCGACTCAGCCCCTAACTTCACGACTTTAACTTTGAAATTTACGGCAAAACAGAGCATACGAAGGGAACTAAGGAATTACCTGCGTCCTGCTCTCCACCGTGAGCTCCGCCGTGTCCACCTAAGGCTCCACTATGGTCACGGAACACCACTAGCAGCCATGAGCACGCAAAGCACGGCAGCACCACCACCAAACTCCCTCGACACCTCTCTGTTTTCCTGAGAACTCACCCTTCACATCCACCAGTTTTCCTCACACAATCCTCCTAACAACTCTTTCATCAGTTCTTACTTAATCTCTATTCACTCTTACCAGGTCACAAGGTCTCACACTTCCCTGAAATTCGATCGATTTCCCCCTTACTCTTAGTCTCTGTTCCTCTTTAGCACGACTCACACACTTGGCAAAAAATTAATTTGAACCGTGCAACTAGCCTAGAACCCACTAGACACAGTGCATGTGTCAAACTCCTGTGGTCCCATTCTCAGAAATATCCAAATAGCACTGCACACTTGGCCTTATCTGATTGGCCCAATTCCAAGGCACGAAAAGACCAGAATACCCCTAATGTTCAAATTACGATTCTAACCTTCTCCGTTCTAGACCCCTATCTCGCTCGTCCGATGAAAACATGCCGCCTGTCGTTGTACTCAGGACGACGAGATCTACCTAATGGTCCTCGGTCTACGTGTAAAAACCTTATCGTGCGAAAAGTCAATTTTTCCCCTATTTTAACCAAATTACGGTAATGCCCTCAACCTTCCGAACATCATAACTTCCTCCTCGGATGTCGGAATCAGGCGTGCCACCTGTCTACGGATTCGTGACATCCCAAACTACGTCACGGTCATCGGTCAATATCCAATTGACCGCCCGAACTCAAAGTCAACTTTTTGCCCAAACCAGGGGCAAAATCGTCATTCTAAGCCAAATCCCCACAGTACCCAACTAACCACCGATTAACTCTGCTAATCCGGCACTAATCACTTCCTTAATCCTGACTCCCGGGACGGGTCGTTACACTCTACCCTCCTTAAAAGAATTTCGTCCCCGAAATTCCACAGGTCGTACCTCACCTCGTACTACCAACTGAAACTTCATGGTGTACCCAAGGGAAACTTTACGAAAGAAACAAAGGTATTTTAGAATACCTCAATGTAGAGTACCCGAATAGAGTTCATAGAGTACATCCTCACGTACAACCACCTACCCTTTACAGAAACTAACTCCAGCTCTCCCCAGACTCCCGGTCTCTTGGTAACTTAACCACTACCCAACTCACTACTTCACCTGCACGTCCCCAACTGCTGCTCCGACCACCCTGTCGGAATGAATCAACAAAGTCCTAAAGGCACTCCTAGATTGTGGGTTCTCTTCAATAACCTCATATCGATCAGTTATAATCACTTCTTTCCAATTCCTTCAGTCATCCTTCAACGGAAAATCACCGAAATCCTCAATCTCGTCACTCCAAGTCACCTGGGCGACAATCCTAAACTCTACCCCGGGATCCAACCAAAAATGTGTACAACACGATCAGGAATAGTAAAAGTGTCTGTCACTGCACCAGGTGCTGACTGAGCCTCCTGCTAAGTCATCGCAAACACTCAGGCCTGGGATCCTGAAGTTCGGCCACGTCCCCTCGAACCACTAGTGGCACCACCATCTCCTTTAGTGCCTGCTGTCCCTGATACTGAGGCCGTGCTCCGTCGTGGCTCCGCTGTACCTCGACCTGCACCTCCCCCAAGTAGTAAGGACAGACACTCCCTTCGGTAGTGGCCTCGTTCTCCACAGTAGAAACAAATGACACTAGAAACATCCCGAATGGGTCCTCCACTCGATCTCCCTATGGACGCAATAGATGTCGCACTAGCTTGCGGAGTTGGCTGTGCTCGGTGCCCACAGAACCCTGAACTCTGAAAACTACCAGGTCTGCCAAAACGGTCATCTCCCGCAGACGACGCTCCACCGTAATTGCCCCTCTTCGGTACCCTCTGGCTCGAAGCTCCAGAAAAAGGTGGCTCCCGGCGACGTACCGGCAAGCTAGCTTCTACCCTCACTGTAGCATCCGACAACTCTCGGAGGGTCGCAAATGATCCAGCCATCACTATGGCTCGAATCTCACCTTGCAGGCCCAACTCAAACCTACGGCACTTCTCGGCTTCATTAGCCACAAACGCAGGAGCAAATCGAGACAACATCTGAAATTTCTGTTCATACTCAGCCACACTCATGCTCCCCTGTTAGAGCTACAGAAACTCAGCCTCCTTGGCATCGCGAAAAGAACGAGGGTAGTACTGATCCAGAAATCGCTCCCTAAACGTCTCCCAGGTCACAGTGTGGGCGTCCCAGCCTGACAACTCGAGGGTATACCACCACTCGTACCACGCACCGTCCAGTAAAAAGGTAGCCAGTAACACTCGATCCTCCGGTAGGCATCACATCACTGCAAAAATCCGTTCAAGTCTCGTGATCCACCTGTGGGCTTCCGCAGGGTCTGCCCGCCGTAGCCCCGAGTCACTAGGCTCGCTCGATCGTATAACTCTCTGCATCTCTCGCCGCGTCTTCAGGTCGTGGATGGGGTTTACGTCTCGGAGGCATGGTCAATCGTACGCTGAAAGAGGCATAAAGCCAGTAAAATGACCTAAACACAACCTCGCAACAGACACAAACCACAAACCTATGCTTTGATACCAAATTGTCAGGACCCACCACGATTATCACCCCAATAACCGAGGTGAATCCTGCTCCCATCCGACAACCCAGCACGAAAGACCGAAACAACCTATGCTCTGACTTACTTTCCTTCTGTCTCTCTGTCGTGGCCTCCACCGTAAGATTTACGTCGTCCTAAGTCCCTTTTGCTCACTAATCACGATCAACAGGCGAAGTTTACAAAGGTTTGCAAGTTTGAGTTCCACTGCTATGGGTATTCACAGGTTCAAGTTTCCTTTCTCTCACTCTACTTCACCCTTCCTTGTCTATTTCTCCCTGTCTCCCTCAAACGCACACCCACACTCACCTCTGATTTCTCACTCAGTTACACACACTACACTAAACTCTTATCACAGCAACCAAATAACCCAGCACGACTTACTGCTCTGTTTTTAATCAGCCACAATCCCATTTAATCGATTAAAAACGTGAGAGATGGCTGGAACCAACCAGAAACAACCCACGTGTCTTCATCTCCCAAAAAGTCTGGTGAAATATCCACTATAGTAATGACAGATGTCCTCATCCTGCTGGGCACAGATGTCAGGACCCACCCCGATTATCACCCCAATAACCGAGGTGAATCGTGCTCCCATCTGACAACCCAGCACGAAAGACCAAAACAACCTCACGAAAACCACAAATTACAATGTCAGACGAAGGAGAAATTTAAAACATCCAAGACTCAACCGTTATACAGAGCATAGTACAAAACAAAACAAGCCCTACTGTAAGCTAAGCACGCAACGGATGACTTTATTCCTCGACTTCGGCCTCAACGGTAGCCCCAACGCTCGCACCACGACTTGGAGGATGTTAAAACATTAAAAATGTGAGTGGACACAAAATAAAGAGTTATAAAACCGTTTACGAAAATAAACTAGGGTTATACCCTCCGTTTTGAAAACATGCGTGCATAAACAAGTAACTTAAAATAACAGTAGTACGAAAGGAAAACAACATGCAGAAATCATCAGAAATCAAAACCAAAGTTCAGGCACTCGGCCTTAAAGCCATATAACCAAGTTATTCGGGTCACATCCCAAAACATTCGAAAACCAGTGAAAAACAGCAATCATACACATTTACTGGATCTCAAGTGCGCCCAAGTCTTTAAACTCAAAACACAATGCGCAATAGCCAGGCCTTCCCGGGATATCAACGAGTCTTTAAACTCAAAACACAATCATAGGCCTCCAGGGGGGGTATCATTATCACCGAGTCTTTAAACTCAAAATCATACTGAGTCTTTAAACTCAAACCATCAATCCAGGGCCCTCCTCCCCCCCACCCCGTAAATCAATCCGAGTCTTTAAACTGAAAACCAGATCCAGTGAGTTTTCTGAGTCTTTAAACTCAAAACCATTTCTCACATATAAGAAAATCCATCAAAATCCGAAAATCAAAACCAAACCGGAAAGCTTCGAAAAACCGAAATCACATTTGCTTATAAGGGGACTTCCTCCTGAATTTCATTTCCAATCTCAAATCAAAGCCCCAATCATTCAACCGAAACCATACTCAAAAGTACCACAAAAACCATATTCTCGAAGTATGTGCAAGTCTGATAAGTAAAACAGTTATAGAAAGCATAATTAAGTAAAACAAGAATATAGAGACATAATTCAGCAAATCATATATCGAAAGTACAAAACCATAATCGAAACATAATTAAATATGTAAAACAATTATGCATGCTCGGTTAGAAAACAAACAGTCCACTCACAGTTCTCGGGCACGTCACTCGCGTCCCGTACGTCCCGTACGTTCTTCGTCCGCCTCGGGGATTCCCGATCCTGTCACAAGTCACCAAACGAGTCACTAACACATCCACGAAGGTTCTCCGAATTCCCCACAAATTTCCCGAACTTCAAACGTAACTAACCGGGACCCTAAACCTTTGACCTCGTAGAACAAACCCGAGACGACGTCCGATTGTCCCGAAACCTATTCCAAAAGATTCGATACAACAATTAGACCAAAAACCATGTTGGACACTTCCCCGGAAACCGCCCCACGCACCCCCACGCGCTGCCCAAAGTGGCTGCGTGAGGGCCTCACGCGCCTGCACACAGTCACTGTTCATCTTCTTCCTCGAACCCGCAACTGTGTTGGACCGGCGTGGCTGGTTCTCCGCCGTCCGTCAGCCATTTTCCTTCTTTTTTCCACCAAACTCTTCGTCCTACCCTAAGCAACCTAATTCTCAAGTCAAAACATGACATCAAAGCCTCTAGATCATCATCCAGACTCGAACCAGAAACCACCCGAAATCCCTATTTCAGTTCCCGACCAACCAAGCTATCCCCCTGCACGGCTTCGAGTTTAAACGACTCCTAGGGACCAACTGAACTCAATAGAACCTACATAACACGTCGACTCAACCCCTAACTTCACGACTTTAACTTTGAAATTTACGGCAAAACAGAGCATACGAAGGGAACTAAGGAATTACCTGCGTCCTGCTCTCCACCGTGAGCTCCGCCGTATCCACTGGGTCCCTAAGGCTCCACTACGGTCACTGAACACGACCAGCAGCCACGTGCACGAAAAGCACGGTAACAGCACCACCAAACTCCCTCGACACCTCTCTGTTTTCCTGAGAACTCACCCCTCACACCCACCAGTTTTCCTCACACAATCCTCCTCACAACTCTTTCATCAGTTCTTACTTAATCTCTATTCACTCTTACTAGGTCACAAGGTCTCATACTTCCCTGAAATTCGATCGATTTCCCCCTTACTCTCAGTCTCTGTTTCTCTCTAGCATGACTCACACACACGGCCAAAAATTAATTTGAACCGTGCAATTAGCCTTGAACCCACTAGACACAGTGCACGTGTCAAACTCCTATGGTCCCATTCTCAGAAATATCCAATTAGCACTGCACACTTGGCCTTATCTGATTGGCCCAATTCCAAGGCACGAAAAGACCAGAATACCCCTAATGTCCAAATTACGATTCTACCCTTCTCCATTCTAGACCCCTATCTCGCTGGTCCGACGTCCGATGAAAACATGTCGTCTGTCGTTGTACTAAGGACGACGAGATCTACCTAACGGTCCTTGGTCTACGTGTAAAAACCTTATCGTACGAAAAGTCAACTTTTCCCCCTATTTTAACGAAATTACGGTAATGCCCTTAACCTTCCGAACATCATAACTTCCTCCTCAGATGTCGGAATCGGGCGTGCCACCTGTCTACGGATTCGTTACGTCCCAAACTACGTCACGGTCATTAATCAATGTCCAATTGACCGCCCGAACTCAAAGTCAACGTTTTGCCCAAACTAGGGGCAAAATCGTCATTCTAAGCCAAACGTCCCACAGTACCCAACTAACCACCGATTAACTCTGCTAATCCGGCACTAATCACTTCCTTAATCCTGACTCCTGGGACGGGTCGTTACAATAGATCCTGAGACAGTAAAGACTATTTTACCCCCTGTCTTTCACAATTACCATTTTGCCCTTCACATAACGAGACCCGTAACTCAACCGTCCGACGTTCGATAACGGCGTGCTGCCTATCGTTAGAATCAGGGCATCGAGACCTTCCTAACGGTCCTCAAAGTTTGTGAAAATTCCATATCGTATGAAAAGTCAACAAATTGCTCTTTTTTAACGAAATTACCAAAATACCCTCGAACTTCCAAATGTCATAACTTTCTCCTCGAATGTCGGAATCGGACGTGCCACCCATCTATGAACTCGTGACGTCCCGAACTACGTCACAATCATCGGTCAAAGTCCATTTGACCGTTCGAACAAAAAGTCAACATTCTTGCCCATTCTAGGGGCAAAATCCTCATTTCACACCGTTCGTCCGAATGCATCCAACTAATCATTGATTAACTTCACTAATCCGTCATTAACTACTAATCTAATCCCGATTTTTGGGACGGGTCGTTACATGCTGGATTTGATTCAGGAGAGAATTGAGGTATTGGCCTACGCGTAGAGCCATAATGTGATACATGAGTAGATACTTGGATAAGTTGGTAATTAAATTGGTATGCTCATGAGTTATATTTGTGATTATACTAGTGACTGAGTTTCGAGTAACTCAATTTTACACTTTGAATATAGACAAAGTTGATTTAGTTCTAAATTTTGGGTCAAATTTTTCTTTAAGAAGGGTAGGTTGTAACAGCCCGAATATCGAGGAAAGACAAAATTAGAAAATTAGGTGTAAAAGGGCGATTTTGCCCTTGAAAAAGTTGACTTTTTGATCGGGGACATCTTTTGAGAATTCCAAGAGGGACATTACAAAGGTCTTGGGATCTTGAGTTCATGGACAGGTAGCACTCTTGAATCGGAGATCAGGTGAAGTTTATGAGGGTAATTTTGGTATTCCGCATTGCTTGTCAGACGGGAGCAGGGCTCGGACATAGTTTATGGGACGCTCTTTCGGGATGGGTCCTGTCATAAAATATCATGCCCTCCTTGACATGAAACTTGTCAACATTCAACAAGATCTCATGGTCAAACAACCAATTTACTTGTAGTGCCAAAATTACAAAATTGCCCTCGCTTCGCGGGAACAGCAAAAACCACCATCTCGCACATTACAGGGAGTTTTTAAAAAAAATATGAATATGACTCCGAGAAAGGGGGACCACCATCTAAGCCTAAGTGTTCCTCAATGCGAAGGAAAGGTAGTCTCCTTCTCTTTCTCAGGATTAACAGCTGACCATAGACTTAATTCTTTCCAATCCATTGGCTTGCTTAAATGCCATTTTCTAGCGATTGGTGGGCTACTGCTTCCACTGATTAACCCGAATCTCTCTACCATTTCCTTATCTTCCACTTTGGCTAGTATAAGCTCGTTCTAGACCCATAACTACCTCATTCAACCTCCAATGTTGGCATACTACCTATCTACGGACTCAGGATCCCGAGACCTTTGCAATGATTTTCTCAAAATTCTCAAAATATGTCCATAGAAAAAAGTTAACTATTTGCCTTTTAGGAGTAAAATCGTCTTTTTACCTTCATATTTCGCAATTTTATGTTTCCTTGAGATCCAGGTTGTTACAGCCTACCCTCCTTAAAGAAAAATATTTGTCCTTGAAATTTCAGAACTAGACCAAATTTGTGTCCATACTTAATTGGATAATTGAGTTGCTCAAAACTTAATCAACTTATCGATTTCTTCAGGTTACTAAATCATAGCTTCTATTAAACAACAGTAACTCTGAGATCCCGTATCGTCCTAATGAAGATAACCTTACACATCCTTCAGGCCGTATCAACAATACCGAATATCACTGAAATATCGCCAGTTTATATACAAGCTTAACCAAATAACTCAAGTAGTAGTCACAACATACCATGACAGTACTCGTAGGCCATATTCCTAACATTTCAACATTTTCTTAATCAAATCCTAGCTTTCATTCCATATTCAGAACTAAGTTAGTAATCGCACATCTCGGCCTCTATTCAAGCCCTAGTCCACAATCATGACCCATATCGGAGTCCTCATCCAATATTGACATCACTTATTCTCACAGACACGCATCAATTCAACTAAAGCACTTTTTCGTCATTCCAACATCTCAATTACTTTCTCAAGTAGAAACTTAATTTTTCCATCTTACTCATATGTACCATATATTCTCAATTTGACCTAATATCTCAAAACCATTAACAGGCTTGTAACTATCTTGGGCTTGTCTACTCGTCTCACCATCAGGCCGTGCATGGGGCTAGTATCTCGAAGGCATGACAAAACACAATTAAGATCCTCACCTCTAATACCAAGTTGACAGGATCCATCTCTAAAAAGAACTTGTAAACCACGTCGGGACCCTACTCCCGTCTGATAAGCAACTCAGAATACCAAAATTACCCTCACACTTGTAAGACCAGGGATATTCATACACTTTTATTAATCATGCCTCCGCCTCTCATCCAGCCCTAAACATCGTGCCACGACCCTAGTGGGTTACAAAAACCACGAAAACCGTGTGAGTGGACGAAAATAAATATTTTTAAAACATAATTCGAACATAACATTTTACTTTCCATTTTCTAAAACTATGCATGCATATAAAAACTATTTAAATCCCAATTAAAAATTGAACACAGTCAATGACCTCGAAAAACGTGCAAACATTAGTACTGGAATTAACCAGAAGTCAATTGATAGTCACAAAACCAACTCAAACATGAAATACTAACACGTCATATACATAATAGTCAATCACACTGATACACATAACTAAACCATATCCACTACCACACAAATCCATACATATCACAATCAACCCATCACGATGCACAACATCAATCATCATAACCACTGCACTACTGGTAAGCACATCACTCACTTGGGATACAGAGCCCAGCTCCCAGGTCGACGTCAGAGTCGCCATCACACACTAGTCTCAAGATATATAGATCTGATTAATGCTAGAGACTACTCATCGCAATACCAAAAAAATGTCCACATGAAACCAAATCAAGTACCATAATCATAACCATACAAAATACCAGTCTCAGGATTCAGAGCCTAGCTCGACGTCTGAGACCAATCAACCAACAAGTATTATCACATATAACCAACATCACCACAATTCACATCATCAATACCGAGACACATACTTTCATGCATCAATATTACAAATCAAATCCACAACTCGAAACACGGGCCTAAGCCCAAAAGCATACCAAAAGCATACCAAAAGCTTACTTTATATAAACCTCGTAACACATGCACAACCACACCTTCCATACAATCATCCAGAAATCATACAAATATCATAAATATTCCAATATCACAACATTTCATAGCACAAACTTGTTCATTCCAAATCTATAATTAAAATAAAATCTGAAAAGAAAACCTCAAAAAATGTGCAATAACGAATTTTTCGTAAATATTGTCAAATATCACATAAAAATCCCAACAACTCAAAAATCATCAAAATAATATACAAACCCATTTAAAACAATTAAATATGCATGCATAATATTTTAATAAAATAAAACTTCCACTCACACGTACCGTACATGAAACTGAACCGAATCACACACCTTTTTGTAAAATCTGAGAATGTCACTCCCTTCCATAAACCGCATCTTAAGGTCACTAATCACCTTAATAAACTCATACTTTAATCCTATAATCTTTCATGATTTTCAAACGAATTTAAAATGACCCCTAAACCTTCGGATAACCCAAACTGACACGACCCATCCCAATCCCCCCGGGATTACCATGGAATGTGACGTGCTCCCGTCTGACAAGAGGCGCCAGACAAGGGATAACCGATTGCCATTGCCCAAACGGGCTTCCAGAGTGCGTAAGGATCGATAAAGGAGGTGTGCGATGCTCAAGTCTCTGCTGCAGTCGTATCCGGAATCAACCTGAAGGGCATTGAAAACAAAAGCTGTGAGTGGACGAAAATAAACAAGTCTGTTTAAAACATTTATAAGACATTTATGCCCCTCAGTAAAATCATATGCATGCACCAAAACCAATAATCCCATATTTATTTAGAAATAACCATTAGGGCCTTAGCCCGGAAACCAAAGCATAGTTTCAATTTCCAAAAGTAAATCCAAGAGTTATTTCATAAATCCAGTAATATGAACCATAAGGCATATAATATAAACCATAACCATTATTTTAGCCACTGCACTATACACTCCAATCCGACATCCCTGATGTCTGACGTCCCTGACGTCAATAAGGTCACAATCACAAGGCTACGCGTGCCACTCGGGTCTCAATTTCCGAGTTCAATCCCCGAACCCCGTTCGGGTACAGCATCCCCGATGCTTAGCGTCATAGACGCTGGACGTTCTAGACGTCCGTGACCTCTCCGGGGTACCTCGCCGGAGGAGACAATATAATATGGAAGGATCTATACAGTGCAGTACTAAATACATTTTATCGATATCCACATGCAAAACATATAGGTATACATAGATAAAATCCGAACCAATCGTTACGTTTCATCAAACGGGTCTCATGCCCAAATACCGTGAAACGTGCCATAACCGAAATATCATCAAAACCATTTATAGATTCCAGCATGTGAACATATATAAAATGTAAACCAGGAAACATTTATTCAATTCCATTTTAGGGTCCCCGACCCGCAATCACATGTAGAAATCAACTGGGCCCCTGGCCCGATTTCACAAGTTAACTGGGCCCCTGGCCCGATCCACATGTTAACTGGGCCCCTGGCCCGATTTCATAGTTCAACTGGGCCCCTGGCCCGATTTTACATTATTCAAGTTCGTAACCGTTTCATGAAATCATATCCAACCACATTTATGGAAATCGGTGAAAATCCAGAAAATCTCGGTTTACGTGCAAATACGTAATTCACCTCGAAATGCGTGAAATCATTTTAAATTCACCGATATCCAAAGTAAATCATTTAATCATAATTATAACAATCATAAAACAGTTATGCATGCATCGAATTTATGAAACCAATGTCCACTCACAGACCGTTTAACCGAGCTCCTCGATACGCGTGCCATAGGCCTTCCCGGGCCACCTCACTATCACCGGGACTCCCAACCCAGTTCAAATCAATTTAGAGGATCACTAACCTCATCATTAACATCCTATTCAAGTCCCGTAATTTTCCCGAATTTTTAAGTATTTTTAAACTGGATTTAAAACCTTCGGACATCCCGAACAATAACGAAACGGTGTCCGATCGACACGAAACCAATCCCAAAATGTTCGTTACAATGTATAGGATAAAAGTCATGTTGGAAGTTTCCTAAAATTACCTCACACGCGCCCCCACGCGCCGGTTGAACTCCCTGCGCGTGAAACCCACGCGCCGGGTACTGTTCACCGTCGTTCAACCCGAACGACTGGTAAACGGGTCGCCGTGACCCGCGGGCCAACCCGACCGGTTCTCGGTCATTTCTCCATCATTTTGGACGGGGTTTTCACCTGCAAGATTGTCTGAGTTCAACCAACAGTTCTGTGGAATCAAAAACTAGAAGTAACGTCCAGATTATTACCTCTGACTCGAACCCGAAACACAGAATTTTCCGATCGTCCTTCCTCCCGATTCCGGCCGCCTCGAGTCCCAAAATCACGTCCACAAGGTTTTTTTAAGCTCAGAGAACACCGTAGGATCAAATCCAACGACCAACACCCATCTAAAACCCGATCACCATTTTTGGTTTCGAACCGGGTTACGGGCACCGCCGTCCCCGCCGTGCCCAGCTCACTTCGAGCTTCGAAACCCAGTCCCCCGTGTCTGTTTCTGACCCTAAGTCCCAAAGGAGTCGAGAAGGAGCTCAGAAACACGACGGATCGTCGATTTCCAAAAACCTAGGCAAACTTCCTCCCGGGTTAACACGGCCGCCGTGGACCACCGCTGCCGCCGCCGACGTCCTGCCGCCTCCCGCTGGTTCTCACAATTTCAGTGACCCACACATGTGCACAGAGGAGATGTGTGAAGGTTTTGGGTGCACGGTTCGAATGGTTGTGCAGGTAAGCAAATATAAAATGGGAAGGGAGATGATAAGGAAAAATGAATGGTCCAGATTCAATCTCACCATTGAGATTAAGGGTCCAGATCAAAAGATGAAAAATAAGTGGGAAATACTTTATATTATTTAAATCCTATATTTTAAACAATCTGACCAATCCAGATCTGATCCCAATAATTGAAGATTAGTGGTCCACGTGTCCCACTCAGAAATTCAGACCAATCAGAGAACAACACGTGTCCACGCCTCGTAATGCGTGCATAACGAAACCAAACTTCCGTGACCCATAACTTCGTCGTCGAATCTCCGATTTCGGCGTGCCGCCTGTCGTTGGATTCGCATCGACGAAACCTACGTAACGGTCCTTGGCCCTCGGCCATCGGACATCCAGGTCAAAAAGTCAACATTTCCCCTTCTTTCGTCCAAATTACGAAAATGCCCCTGGACTTCCGTACATCATAACTTTCACCACGAACGTCGGAATCGAACGTGCCACCTGTCTATGAACTCGTGACGTCCCGAACTACGTCACGGTCATCGGTCAAAGTCCATTTGACCATCCGAAATAAAAGTCAACGTTTTGGCCACACCCAGGGGCAAAACGGTCATTTTGCACAATTCGTCCGAAATCGCCCAACTAATCCCAGATGAGTAAATCACAATTAAATATTATTAAATCCCGATATTCGGGACGGGTCGTTACAACCTTCCCTCCTTAAAGAATTTCGTCCTCGAAATTACCAATCACCTTATTCCACAACCACCTTGTGGAAAACAATTCGACCACACATCTGTGTACACTTGTACACCCACATACTGGGACAACACCAGTCACGTTTGTACCCAGACATCCCATCACAGTCATACGTCATAATCAACAACACTCGACCACCTCGAGTGGACATAATCACCTGATTCGCGATAAAATCGCTCAACCATTAAGCTGACTCCTTCAGCTAGATGGTTCCTTCCTTTACCAATATATCCTTACCTTTGCTCCCATTGGGAGTCGCCAAATCTCATTTGTCAGTCCATGCTGACTCCATCAGTCAAACTGTCATCACAAAACTTTACTATCCTAGTAAAGCCCCAACCATCTGTCCGTCGGTGACAACACCACGTACTACATCACTCCCGATGTAGCGCAAGCTCAACCACATGATCTCAATTCGCAGGGCAAGCCCATTCCTGCGACACAAAATAATCTCAATGTCCATAATCGCCGACTCCCTCAGCGAACCAAGACGCTGGAAAATCACGGTGTGATCAAGTCACACAAGGCTACTCGTGGTTACTCAGACCACCAATTCACTCATCTTGAGTGTACGTATACCGTCAACTTACTCCATCAAGTGGTGTAACTGGAACACATTGAATACCAGCCCAGCAGTGAACACACATCACAATACTAGGGTTCCACAAGCCAACCATGGCTAAGAGCACCTGCTCATAAAATCACTGAACCCGACAAGATCAATCTGCCCAGCGCACAGTATCCAATGTCCAGTCCACAATACAGCCAAACAAATGATATCAGAACCAATCCGATTACCAACACATTAGTTACACACCACTGGTACATCCCATGTACCGCCATTAGGCACCACTCCGCCTAACCAGTATCAATCATCGTACAACGTACCCTGTACATACCTCAATCCATCAATCTGACTATAGCCACCCAGGTCATAGCCAAACACGTTCTAGTAATGGAGTACATTTGCCCAAACCAACATGAGACAAAACGAACTCCACCCGTCATCTAGTTCCAATTCCGAATCCGAATTCGCAATTTCGTAAGAAATCCCGAATCCGAACCCAACATCATATTTTTAACCCATTTCCAAATCCGAATCCGAAATCATTATTCCGTAAGCTAGCATTGGAATAATCATTCCGCACCCAAATCTAGTAATCCATTTTCGAGCTTTGCAATCGAATCCTGAATCGTCACCCAGAAATTCGGTTCCAAAACCCAAAATCTCGTTTACGTCCATCAAGACGTAACATAACCGATCCTATTGGTTACCCGCTCAAAACACTCGATTGACTTCATAGGGAAGCCAATCCCAATATTCACACGTCAAAGTTTGACAAAATCCGACCACTTCGGAAACCTACTCAACCGAGTAACAACCATATGGACTTCACTCCGAAAAGAAGTTCAGTCCCGTCATTTACGACTCACATACCAAGGTAGGAGTGATAAACTCTGCACCCATCTGGATCATCAAGATCACAATCCATATCCATCGCTACGTCACCCGACAAGTAACATCACGATCCTAGATCGTCACATCGACCAAAGTCGACAACATCGCAAATCAGATCCACCTAGGATCCACACATGCCCACGTAGTTAACAATCCATCTGAAAGCTGATCGTAGGGTCTTACACCCTCAATTGAATCCTTCGCCAAATTTCCCTTGGTGGAAAGATGACCACGCATACCACCACCAATTCCAAAATCATACACAACTTCTTGTGTCCAATGACCCCAAGCCAAGCATGGGTCCACCAACCAATACACACTCAACGTACTGGTAGCAACAATCATCATCTGCCACGGCAGGAAATAAGAAGTCAACCCTAATGACTTCGGAATACCAATCACTGATGCGGAAACGAGCACTCCTCTCGTCTCCCAATCACAACTCTCCCCGGATCGGGAGTTCCAACCATGTTGGAAACAGACATGCTCCCAATGAGATGTCAAGTCCAACCACTGGACTGCCCACGTCCATACCTCACTTGGACCACCACGTGTCCAAAATCAATTTATAACTCGGACCTCACGTCCGCCAATAATCATGTATGCACACACCCCTATTCCGAACGGAATATCCACAATTTTGCCTGAATGTGCATACCACACTGCTTCCGTCTCACATCTCAACCTAAACAGGTTCAATCCTCAGGTTCCAAGTGATTCACAATCACAAAATCCCACATCAATACCACGAATGGTTTTCCCCGACTTTTTCCAATTTCAATAATTTCCTTGTACTCTCTGGGGATATAAGAAATAAACAATTTTACCAATCTCGGGGTTGACAAAACTCCCCAAGTCCACTAATACACATGACCTTAGGGGACAGCATCCCAAGATTCCCCCAAATTTCAATCATACCATTTAATCCATTCATCACTGGTCATCGTAATTCTGTTAGGACTTATCCCAACACATCACAACCTCCACTGGATCCCATCCAGTCCAAGACTCAACCACCACTGAGTCGCATATACCAATCATCGGTCCATTATGACAGAGTCACACCCCAACTGGTGGCTCATTGTCAACACAATTTCTGTCACCAGCACCAACGCACCATCATCAATACCAGTATCAGCACACAGGCATCCATACTAGTATTGGCATAAAGGTATCACCATACCGACATCCATACATAGCACACGAACATCCATGCTAGCACACAGCGTGCAAAGTTGTTACCCTGGATCTCCGTTCATTACGAACGACGATCCCGTAACACCACTCGTACCCCACGACTATGGGTACCTCCAATTTGACCACTGGCACATCAGGATAATGGACGTTCCCTGAACATCCCCAAGTATTAAAACCACACTAAATACCCTCGATAGCCAGTCATCTCGACACAACTGTCGACCAACAGTCATCGTTGTCAAGATCCGTATCCACACATCACGCTAATATTCGATCCAACACGGGATTCCATATTTCCTCATAACCGTACCCGTAGATCGAAACCCATAAGACTCACTAGAGTCATCCACATGGTCATCCACGACCTCAGCCGCTCGTCACAGCACAAGTTCTCATTTAAAGTTCACTTTTCCAGCCCATCGTATAAATTAGGGTTCCAAGATCACACCCTAGGGTTCCACCGAACCCAACTGCCTTCTGCAGTAAAATCCACATCCTGACCGACCCCGCGGTCCTGACATCATATAGACGTCAAATCCAATCCAATCGTCAACCCAACGTGGGTTCCACCACGAAGGTCATCGGCTAACTCCGATGCACCAACACCCCGTACACTAGCCAACACTACCAGGGTCCATTATTTAGACCAATACTCAACTGAGTTTCGCATTTGCAATCAAATGGGGTTCCCTGAACCTAGCTGTGCCCAGTGGCACAACAATCCATAATCACCTGACCGAACCGATGGTCCCACATTACCAGTTAATCTTATACAACCCCACTTGGGTTGAATCGCATCAATGCACGGCGTATCGGGCCAAACACTCCCAATTCACCATACAAATCCAAAACTATCTATCAGGTTGACAACGGAACAGCAGCCCAAAGAGACATCACACCCTCGTCCTTCGCGCACAAAAGAGCAAAACCTGCTCTGATACCACTTGACACGACCCATCCCAATCCCCCCGGGATTACCATGGAATGTGACGTGCTCCCGTCTGACAAGAGGCGCCAGACAAGGGATAACCGATTGCCATTGCCCAAACGGGCTTCCAGAGTGCGTAAGGATCGATGGAGGAGGTGTGCGATGCTCAAGTCTCTGCTGCAGTCGTATCCGGAATCAACCTGAAGGGCATTGAAAACAAAAGCTGTGAGTGGACGAAAATAAACAAGTCTGTTTAAAACATTTATAAGACATTTATGCCCCTCAGTAAAATCATATGCATGCACCAAAACCAATAATCCCATATTTATTTAGAAATAACCATTAGGGCCTTAGCCCGGAAACCAAAGCATAGTTTCAATTTCCAAAAGTAAATCCAAGAGTTATTTCATAAATCCAGTAATATGAACCATAAGGCATATAATATAAACCATAACCATTATTTTAGCCACTGCACTATACACTCCAATCCGACATCCCTGATGTCTGACGTCCCTGACGTCAATAAGGTCACAATCACAAGGCTACGCGTGCCACTCGGGTCTCAATTTCCGAGTTCAATCCCCGAACCCCGTTCGGGTACAGCATCTCCGATGCTTAGCGTCATAGACGCTGGACGTTCTAGACGTCCGTGACCTCTCCGGGGTACCTCGCCGGAGGAGACAATATAATATGGAAGGATCTATACAGTGCAGTACTAAATACATTTTATCGATATCCACATGCAAAACATATAGGTATACATAGATAAAATCCGAACCAATCGTTACGTTTCATCAAACGGGTCTCATGCCCAAATACCGTGAAACGTGCCATAACCGAAATATCATCAAAACCATTTATAGATTCCAGCATGTGAACATATATAAAATGTAAACCAGGAAACATTTATTCAATTCCATTTTAGGGTCCCCGACCCGCAATCACATGTAGAAATCAACTGGGCCCCTGGCCCGATTTCACAAGTTAACTGGGCCCCTGGCCCGATCCACATGTTAACTGGGCCCCTGGCCCGATTTCATAGTTCAACTGGGCCCCTGGCCCGATTTTACATTATTCAAGTTCGTAACCGTTTCATGAAATCATATCCAACCACATTTATGGAAATCGGTGAAAATCCAGAAAATCTCGGTTTACGTGCAAATACGTAATTCACCTCGAAATGCGTGAAATCATTTTAAATTCACCGATATCCAAAGTAAATCATTTAATCATAATTATAACAATCATAAAACAGTTATGCATGCATCGAATTTATGAAACCAATGTCCACTCACAGACCGTTTAACCGAGCTCCTCGATACGCGTGCCATAGGCCTTCCCGGGCCACCTCACTATCACCGGGACTCCCAACCCAGTTCAAATCAATTTAGAGGATCACTAACCTCATCATTAACATCCTATTCAAGTCCCGTAATTTTCCCGAATTTTTAAGTATTTTTAAACTGGATTTAAAACCTTCGGACATCCCGAACAATAACGAAACGGTGTCCGATCGACACGAAACCAATCCCAAAATGTTCGTTACAATGTATAGGATAAAAGTCATGTTGGAAGTTTCCTAAAATTACCTCACACGCGCCCCCACGCGCCGGTTGAACTCCCTGCGCGTGAAACCCACGCGCCGGGTACTGTTCACCGTCGTTCAACCCGAACGACTGGTAAACGGGTCGCCGTGACCCGCGGGCCAACCCGACCGGTTCTCGGTCATTTCTCCATCATTTTGGACGGGGTTTTCACCTGCAAGATCGTCTGAGTTCAACCAACAGTTCTGTGGAATCAAAAACTAGAAGTAACGTCCAGATTATTACCTCTGACTCGAACCCGAAACACAGAATTTACCGATCGTCCTTCCTCCCGATTCCGGCCGCCTCGAGTCCCAAAATCACGTCCACAAGGTTTGTTTAAGCTCAGAGAACACCGTAGGATCAAATCCAACGACCAACACCCATCTAAAACCCGATCACCATTTTTGGTTTCGAACCGGGTTACGGGCACCGCCGTCCCCGCCGTGCCCAGCTCACTTCGAGCTTCGAAACCCAGTCCCCCGTGTCTGTTTCTGACCCTAAGTCCCAAAGGAGTCGAGAAGGAGCTCAGAAACACGACGGATCGTCAATTTCCAAAAACCTGGGCAAACTTCCTCCCGGGTTAACACGGCCGCCGTGGACCACCGCTGCCGCCGCCGACGTCCTGCCGCCTCCCGCTGGTTCTCACAATTTCAGTGACCCACACATGTGCACAGAGGAGATGTGTGAAGGTTTTGGGTGCACGGTTCGAATGGTTGTGCAGGTAAGCAAATATAAAATGGGAAGGGAGATGATAAGGAAAAATGAATGGTCCAGATTCAATCTCACCATTGAGATTAAGGGTCCAGATCAAAAGATGAAAAATAAGTGGGAAATACTTTATATTATTTAAATCCTATATTTTAAACAATCTGACCAATCCAGATCTGATCCCAATAATTGAAGATTAGTGGTCCACGTGTCCCACTCAGAAATTCAGACCAATCAGAGAACAACACGTGTCCACGCCTCGTAATGCGTGCATAACGAAACCAAACTTCCGTGACCCATAACTTCGTCGTCGAATCTCCGATTTCGGCGTGCCGCCTGTCGTTGGATTCGCATCGACGAAACCTACGTAACGGTCCTTGGCCCTCGGCCATCGGACATCCAGGTCAAAAAGTCAACATTTCCCCTTCTTTCGTCCAAATTACGAAAATGCCCCTGGACTTCCGTACATCATAACTTTCACCACGAACGTCGGAATCGAACGTGCCACCTGTCTATGAACTCGTGACGTCCCGAACTACGTCACGGTCATCGGTCAAAGTCCATTTGACCATCCGAAATAAAAGTCAACGTTTTGCCCACACCCAGGGGCAAAACGGTCATTTTGCACAATTCGTCCGAAATCACCCAACTAATCCCAGATGAGTAAATCACAATTAAATATTATTAAATCCCGATATTCGGGACGGGTCGTTACACAAACTGCCCTAAGACAATATATGATTGTCTTGAAAATTGTACCAATAGATTCGTTACATCAAATACTATAACTTTCATGTTGACCCATGTCTATATCATGCTTGATGTTCCCTCATGTGCCTCTTACAATCCATGTGTGTGGGCTTCATGCGTGGTTGCTCGACTTGACAACCCGATCCGGTGAGAAAACCTTCATTTTCTCTCCATTTTCAATTTTTTTCGTCCCATCTATTCGATATATGATCATCTCGAAAATTGTACCAATAGATTCGTTACATCAAATACTATAACTTTCATATTTACCCATGTCTAAATCATGTTTCATGTGCCCTCACGTGCCTCGTACAATCCATGTGTGTGGGCTTCACACGTGGACGCTCGACTCGGCAACCCGATCCGGTGAGAAAACCTTCATTTTCTCTCCATTTTCAATTCTGTTTCGTCCCATCTACTCGATATCATGCCAAGAAGGGATACATAATCTCAAAATAGTAAAAAATTACCTCAAAATCATGGTGAACGATCTCAACTTCACGGTAAGATTTGAAGCACCTCCCCTGCGGTTCCTTGCCTTCAAAGATTTGTTATCTCTATCTCATATTACTCTTAAGGACTCACTCATCATCTTTTTGTCTTTGGTTACAAGCCAGAACGTCTCCGACCAACTGTTTGATTCATGGCCAAAACATGACTTCTCGGATTCATCGTTTTCCCATCGACCTCCTCCCCCATTTGCTCTCATTTTCTTTTCATTCTTCCTCTCCTTTCACTTTCACCGCCTTCCAATGCTCTCTGCCTCTTTAGTTTTACCTCCCCCCCTCATGGTGTGTGTGTGTGTGTGTGTGTGTGTGTGTGTGTGTGTGTGTGTGTGTGTGTGTGTGTGTGTGTGTGTGTGTGTGTGTGTGTGTGTGTGTGTGTGTGTGTGTGTGTGTGTGTGTGTGTGTGTGTGTGTGTGTGTGTGTGTGTGTGTGTGTGTGTGTGTGTGTGTGTGTGTGTGTGTGTGTGTGTGTGTGTGTGTGTGTGTGTGTGTGTGTGTGTGTGTGTATGTGTGTGTGTGTGTGTGTTCATAGCTGTTTATGGGTTTCTGCCTATGGCCACCGAACCGCACATCAACAAAACACACCCCTAAAATATGTTGGGTGGTAAGTCGGTGGAAGGGGTATAATATCAGGCCCTTCTATACTTGGAACTTGTCAACATTCAACAAGATCTCATGGTTAAATGACCATTTTACCCCTAGTGCCAAAATTTCAAAAATGCCCTAGATCGTTCTATACCCATAACTACCTCATTCAACCTCCAATCTTGGCATACAACCTGTCAACGGACACAGGAAAGGTTCCACGTGGAAGTTGGGGGGCTGTGATTTAGCGTGTGATAACTGGTGCAAGTGGAAGCTGTGCAAAGGTTCCACATGGAAAAAAACAACATGGGCTGTTTGGTGGCTCAACAACTTGGAGGCTCAATGGTTTGGTGCACGCTCTTCTTTGTCCCACCTCATGGTTCCGCTATGAGTGCGGAGCTAGTGCACATTGTGAGCTATGGTAAGCACCATTTTGCTCTCTTTGCTATCACAGCTTTTTTTTTTTATACTTGGTTTCTATCGTAGGGCAAAAAGGGTCGTAGGTGGGCCAACATACCATAGAATTGCATGAATTATCTGCTAGAGTAAGGGAAGTCAGTAGATTGATGGTTGAAGAGTTTCATTATTCTTCTCTGTTGTTTTCTCCCATGTAGTAAATCAACATTTTTTTTAATTTATTTTTGTCTTTAGCTATAAAATAAATATATAAAAATATATATTTAATGTTAATTAATATGTAACATATATATATTTAATGTATATCAATATATACCAATGAATATATATTTATTTTATAAACCAAAGCTTTATTTTTTTGACAATTTCGAGAACTAAGGGAGTTCGTTTGCTGTGATTCAGGTGGTGTTGCGCTCTATTTCCAAAGACACTTTCAAGATATATGAAGACATACTTCCAGTGAAATTTTGAATAACTCATTTTGTGGGAGTTGGTAGTTGGACCTAGAGACTGATGGTAGATTGACCTTAGCACAACAAGGTTGATGTCAACTTGGTTTTCACTCTCCTGTCACATGTGGGTGGACTTATGGGAGCTATTGACGCATATAGACTCTAACTGTATTCTGCTGTTTGCTTGTTAGTCATGCGACTTGGTGGCCAGCGGCTTCCGATTTAAGCGCATGTGGGCTCTAATTGTCATCTGATGTTTGCTTGTCAGTCCTGCAACTTGGTGGTTAGCGTAGTCAAGCTTGGCTCAGCAATTTTATTTCTAAGGGCTCGACATTTTGAGAAAAGAAAATTGGAAAAAAAATTAAAAAGGAAATGACAGTTTTTCTATTGAAAGGTCAAATGTTGATCTTTTGACCTAAACATTTTTTAGAAGTTTTGTGAGGACCGTTACGAAGGATAGGCGCTATGCTAATATCAGAGCTTGAATGGATTTGATACGGGTCAAACTTTCGTAAGAACATTATCGTAATTTTACAAGAAGGATCTTGGGTAGTGGAGAATCCTCTTTTATTTTCCCTCACTTATCCATTTCTTCCACTGACCTTCCCTTGTATATATATGTGTGAGTGTGCGCTTCGGTAGAGGAGAGCCGAAAAGAAAAATAAAGCACGGAAGAAACAAACAGTGTCAGGACCAGTCCCAAATCCCCAGGGATTAACGTGGGACCCGCCTGATCCCGTCTGATACGAAGTGTCAGACTAGGCAAAATTCCAACTCTATCCCTCGCCGGGGCTATCAGAGTGCGTCAGGATCGTATGAGGAGGGGAGTGATATCTCGTCTCTACTACAGCCTGCATCCGCTATCAACCTGAAGGGCATTAAACACGAAAACTGTGAGTGGACAATTTAAACATTTTCATTTAAAAATCTTTTTGCATAAAGACATTTATGCCCTTCATAAAAACATATGCATGCATTCGAAAACATTTATCAAACATTCATAAAACCATTTGGCAAACATTCTCAAAATCTTTCCAAGGGTTCATGCCCGGCCCCATAAACCGTCATGACCCATAAATCCATTTGGGTCCCCGACCCGAAATCACAAAAACCCGTAAGTCAAATCACTAGGGTGTGACACCCCGGAAATTCGAGGATTATAATAATGTAATTTAATGTGTGAATTGACGTTCTTACCCTTGTGATTGGTATGGCCACATTGTTGACTTTTTGATTTGAGGGTCAAATGGACTTTGACCAATAACCGTGACGTAGTTTGGGACGTCACGAGTTCATAGACAGGTGGTACGTCCATTTCGGACGATCAAGGAAAAAGTTATGACTATCGGAAGTTCAGGGGCATTACCGTAAATTGGACTGTAGGGGCGAAAATGTTGACTTTTGGTTTGACAACTAATTTTCACATGACTCGAGGACCGTTAGGTAGGTCTCGATGTCCTGAGTCCGTAGACAGGCGGCACGCTGAAATCGGACTTCGTATGGCTGAGTTACGGGTCTAGGAAGTGAGGGACAGTTTGGTAATTATTTGAACTAGGGGCATTTTGGTCATTTTGCCCTGGTCACTGTAGCAACCGCGGGGAACCGATGGACGGCACCACCATGTGCGGTGGATCAGTTCGAGATTGTTTATGCTAGTATGTGCTGGAAAGTTTGGGCTGTCTTTTGCTTTTGAACGTGGCCTGAACCGTCCACCCTGCACGGTTCGAATTGATTATTGTTGATTCGAAGCTTTTTCGGGGAACAATTTTCAGTGGACAGATTGGACTTCCACGAGCCTCTGGGACGGCTGGGGTTGTTTAAAACTGATTAGAACGTGAGTGAGCATCACTCTGATGCTGAAAGAACTGAGAACAGGTGAGGAAAACCAGAGAAACCATTTCGGGCAAAATTGGAGGGAAAAATCGGGTTTTGATTTCTGGTGACTGTTGGACCAAACCAAGGCCTGGTTTAGTCTTTTGGAAGTGTTTGGAACTCAACCACATCAAAAGCTAAGGCCATCAGCCACGGTTGAGCTGGGACGGAGGTTGCCGTCTACAGAGGAGTTGCAGAGCTTGGGACGACAATCTTCAGGTACTCTCAGACCCAATTGATCGTTCATATTAGTTCGTTTTGATCCTATTATACTACCTGTGAAGTTAATTGAAGTTTGAACTAGAGACCAAGAAGTTCTGGTGATCAACCCATTTTGTTGATCACGGGTCGAATGGCTAGTTAAAGGACTTGTCGAGGCAAATTAGTGTCACAGAACTTAAATTGGAAGGATAATAAACATGTTAGGATCAAATTGGATTGAAATCGAGTAGGAATTGATGGGTAATTAACCGGGTCAAGCCGCGGGTGACAGGCCCGTATTACAGACAAACGGGTGAAAGTGGTGACACTGTAGCTACAGTGTCAGGCGCGTGAAATTTCACGCGCAGCCACTTTGGTCGGCGCATGAGGGCGTGTTGGACCTTATCTCCGATCACGATCAACATGACTTTTGTTCCTCTCATCATTCTGAACATTTTTTGTGAATTAACCATGTTGATCTGAGATAGTTTTGGTGGGTCAGTCTAGGGCCGGTTATCTCGGAAAACGTGTTGACGGGTTCCCCAAGCCGGTTTCTATTTCGGACTTTTTGGTTAAATGTTAGGGGTTTGTATTGACCTTTACGTATACTTTGGACATGACAGGGATTGTACAATTGTACCAGAACGAGGGTAAACGTTCGGTTTTCAGCAGGATTGTACTGTGAGTGCGCCCGATTTCATTAAACCCTTGCATGCTTAAATGTTTTCCGATTTACTTATATGTTCACATGCTGGAATCAAGAAACGGTTTTGATAATATTAAAATTATGGTTATGGCACGTTTCACGGTATTTGGGCTTGAGCCCCGCCTGATGAAACTTAAAGATCGGTTTGGATTTTATCTATGTATATATATGATTTGCATGTGGATATCAATAAAATGTATTTGGAACTGCACTGTATAAATCCTTTCTTATGATATTGTCTCCTCCGGATGTGGTACCCCGGAGTGGTCATGGCGCATTGCCTCCGAGGGGTCATTCTACGGAGGAACCGAACCGTAAAATGACTCAGGAACAGGATTGCTTATTTGACGTCTAGGACGCTAGGCATTTAGATGCCGTACTCGGACAGGGTTCGGGGATTGGACTCGGAATTGAGACCCGAGTGGCACGCGTAGCCTTGAGACTATGACCTTATTGAACGTCAGGGACGTCAGACATCGGGGATGTCAGGATTGGAGTGTATAGTGCAGTGGTTATATTTATGCCTATGGTTTTATTACATGCCTTATGACTCATATTATATGGTTTATGGTTTTAAATTCTAATGCATGCATGTTTGGAAAACGGAGGGGTAAATTATATGTTTTACTTACTAAACGATTTTATAAACTTGAGTTTCGGCCCACTCACCCTTAATGTTTTGGTAACCCCTCCAAGTCGTGCTACTGAGGTAGAGGATGAACCTAAGGCTGAGGCATAGATCTACTTCTGCGTACCTGAACCCCTGTTGGGTGGTTTACCCGCAGGTTTATTTTAGAGTCGTGCTCGCAACTTGTAATTTTGGATTTTATCCCTTGTCTGACATCTATTTAATTCGGATTTGATGTATAACTTTAATTTGGTTATTTATGCATTTGATATTTCGAGGTTAAAATTGGTATTAATTTTGTGTGTCAGACGAGAGCAGGGCACGTCCCCTTGTGGTCCCTATGGGATCGGGGCGGGTCCTGTCATAGGGACTCAGCCCAAATCACATCACGTGGGTCTCAGCCCAAAACCATTCTCAAAAGATCACAAACGGTGTCTCCGCCCCAAATCACTTTCACAATTTCAATTACGGGGGTCTCTGCCCCAAATAACTTTCTAAATCATAAAACACAGGGCCTCCGCCCTTAAATCTCATATGTACTCGTACGTATAACCCATCCTAGGCACTTCCGGAGAAGATGCCAACTCGGCGCACACAGCCCCTAGGGAACACATCCCCGATAAATGTCACGATATCATCTATATCTAGTGTGCACACTACTCGTGGTCTCACGCCGAGTCTTCTCCCAGGAATCTCCATCTAGGAGACTCAATCTTTGGATCTAGTCCGAGCTCTCTCTCTGGATCTAGTCCACATATCTCTCCGGAATCTGGTCCAGGACCACATCATAAAAAGTAACCACCACTCTTGGAACGGGATCCCTATGGGGATACCCACTCTGGTCTGTGGATCATGACTCTCCAGGTCGACGTCTGGAGGAGACCATATAAGAAAATTGAGGGTTTATTCATCATTTTCAAATCTCTTTCTTTCTTTCTCAAGTACTTTCTTTCTCAAAACACTTTTCAACTGGGTCTCATACCCGATTCATCTCAACAGGATTCCTTGAATCCGATTCAAATCACTTTCACAGGCCTTGGCCTAAATCCACAGTTCAAAAGGGTCTCATGCCGAATACTCATTTCAAAAACTGAACTGGGACTCAAGCCCGATGTTACAATCAACTGGGCCTTAGGCCCGAAACCATAAACCAATAGGACCTCACGTCCGATTTCACAACCAACGGGGCCTTAAGCCCAATATCTCAACTAAATGGGTCTCAGGCCCGATATCATAAATCAACAGGGCATCAAGCCCGATAGTACACCTAACTGGGCCTCGAACCCGAATCGTAAACCAATTGGACCCTCGGTCCGATCGTATAGCTCAAATGGACCCTAGGTCTGATTCCTCGTCAAATCAAATGGACTCCAAGTTTGAGAGTTGTAAATAAAATGGGTCTCGTGCCTGATTTCATATTCCTAAATATGAAATCCATTTATTAAACCCTCGTTAAAAATGTGATACGCAAAGGTACGACATAAAGCCGAAAACCTCGAAAAACGTGCAAATATGTCGATCCTAAGCTACCACAAACCAATACACTCATGGCATCACAAAACATATATTAGAACACTTATAAAACATTTATACATGCATCGAATTCGAAAGAAAGGTCCACTCACAGACCATCCGAAGCCGCGCCTAGATACGCGTGCCATAATCGTCTCTCGGGTCAAACGTTGCCTCTGGGATTCCCGAACCTGTCCGAATTCATTTAGAGGGTTACTAATAGTCTCATTAACCTCTCATTGAAGTCCCATAACTTTCCCGATTTTCTAACTATTTTTAAAACCGAACCTAAACCTTAGGATAGCCCGAAACCTATCGAAATGATGTTCGATTGACACGAGACTAGTCCCAAAATGTTTGTTACATCAAATAGATAATTTCATATGTTGAACACTTCCCCAAATTACTGTTCACGTACCCTCACGTGCACCAAGAAGGCTCAGAACACTGTTCATCGTCACTAACCTCCAGCTGAACCGGTTCATTGTTCATCGTCACTGTGCTGAACCGACGTGACCGGTTCAGTGACTTTCCTCCCCTATTTTGGTCCGATTTCAACCCTAATTAATCCTATAATTCCTATTTCTCCATTCCCTATCATTTCTACTCATTAAAACAACCTAAAACCATCAAAATCCCATGATTTAATTATGAACATACGGTTCAAAGTTTCCAAAACTGCACCCACGTCTTCACAGCCGTCCAACCCCAATAAAAAGCTTCATATTAAGTCCTTAGCAACCTAACAATCACTTCCTAGGCACCCAAAAACAACCACAATGCATAAATTGAAAAATGGGAAGGATTGGGCCTAACCGTGAACCTCTCGGGTTTCTTGGCTGCGCCGTCCACGGCTGCGCCGTCCTGAGATGGCCACCACATCCTCCTGTCCTCCCTCACTCCCTGGTCCTCACAATTGATCAAAGGGTTGAAGGGTTTGGTTTTAGGGTGAAGGTGATCGGGTTTGGTTGAGGAAAAATGAAGAAAATGATCGATGAAGAGGAAATGGAAGATGCATGAATGAAAAGTGATGTCCAGTGGATGAATGACACTTGTCACTCATCCATTGGGCCACTGACAAATCCCTGGGCCCCACCTAATTCCACTAGCCTCGAAAAACGTGTTATTATGAATAGTACTTCTCAACTTCCGTGACCGTAACTTTTCCGTCGAACGTCCGAATTTGACATGCCGCCTGTCTACGGATTTGTTTCGTCCCGATCTACGTAACGGTACTCGGCCCACGGCCATCGGACCTCTCGGGTCAAAAGTCAACTTTTCGCCCAAATTACCATAATGCCCTTGGACTTCCGAACGTCATAACTTCCTCCTCGAATGTCGGAATCGAGCGTGGCACCTGTCTACAAACTCGTGACGTCACGAACTACGTCACGGTCATTGGCCAAAGTCCATTTGACCTCCTGAATGAAAAGTCAACGATTTGCCCATTCTAGGGGCAAAATCGTCATTTCGCCCGAACGTCCGCTAATCCTCGTCGAATCTTTGATTAGCCTTCGATAATCCGTCATTAATTATTAATTAATCACACTAATTCGGGACGGGTCGTCACAAACTTCCCCCCTTAAAGAATTTCATCCTCGAAATTTAAATCGACCTGATTCCACCATCCAAACTGTGGAATCCAACCAAGCTCCTCGACTTGGATCGCTGCACCCACACCAGAATACTCGTGTAGCAGTACACGTCCAACACACATCGTACTTGTCGGTACCGTTCTCGGTACGTACCGTCAACAGAGCCTCCAAAGCTCCAATTCAATTACGATAACTATACCTCTACTCGTGTGTCTCACTCGAGACAACACGGCGCCACTCGTCGATCTCGCCTGTCACTCACTTCGACAGGTAAGCAATACCAAGCTACGAGCTAAAATGGCTTTTCAGTCTGACACTTTGACAGGTTCCATCTGACAGTCTTCAGGCTGAAAACGCATCCCCACTAAGGCTATCACATCTAAGTTGGCTTCTTGCTCAGCATTGGGTCGGACAACATTCTATGGATCCTGCCATCACAATGGCCCGAATCACATCTCGTAGGTCATCCTCAGACCTATGCCCAATAATGACTCTAAACACTCGCACAAGTCAACTTTCTCAATTTCCTATTCCCCAAAACTGACTTTTCTTAGAGTCCAAACAATCCATACCTATCTGAACTCATCGACTACCTATCCATTCGTTACCACGATATGTCACGCCTTTGTGACCAACCAAAAACTCCCGGCTCCACTGCGCTTCGCTGCGCGACTCTGATCTCGACTCGATCTCGGGTCCTCGCATCGTGTCTCGCATCACTCAGCGATACTAATTGTCATCTAGACTCAGGTGAGTCTCCAAACTTTCACTTATCGGATCTGATCCGATCGCCACTCATGTCAATCTAGGACTCTATCCAAACTACAACGTACTTACTCTCTCGGGTACTCTCAACCCGACATACCGATTGTTCGTGATCAATCCCATCTTCGAACGTGCACAACACTTCGATGCACCTATACCACAACAACATTGGGGTCACCCGAGCTACTCAAGGACTGCACTCTGGCAACGTCCAACCACAAACTATTATCCGCATTCCAACCATGGTCCGGACCCCAACCGTCCGTCACCAGGCGAACATCAGTCTAACACCTCGGACACTCACTCGTCACATCCGGTGACGCTAACCACCAACTACCCGTCAAGTCAAACACGATTAACCCACAGCGGTGTTCGGTTCTTACACCCTCTTGAACTCCTAGTTGTCACAACACTCCTCGTCGTCCCATCTAGGGACGGATCCACGATGATGAGATTTGATGTCATCGTCGGACGAACTTGATGTCATCATCTCAATTACAACTTCTCTTGATTCCGAAGTTCCAATCACGTAGGGACCATGCCTCTTTTCCAATTACTGAGCTCACTCGTCACCCGAACATTCTCAAGTCCTCTAGGCAAACAAGTGTCATGTTCTCAACTCCGGAGGTATGGTCAACCGTAGTCGACCAAAACCAATCTATAATGGACTCTCAAGTCCTCAGCTCAACCGGACCCATACGTCATAAGACGTCACTTACGTCATCTATTCAGACAAGTAACTCACGTTTCACCTCAATACTTTTAAGTACACCCTCGCGACTCAATCTCGTAGCACTGGGGGAACTAGTCTCCATTACTGGGGAAACTGATCTCCAACACAGGGGAAACTAATCTCCATCACTGAGGAAACTGGTCTCCATCACTGGGAAACTGGTCTCCATCACTGTGGAAACTGATCTCCATACCAAGTACTCACATACCTTGCACTGAGCCACTCGAGATTCTCTCTGTCCCACTTATAATCATCTCCTTCACTAGAGCGTGGCAAGTATGCCAACACCCAACGTCAACATCTAATTCTACGATAGGACTCAGCTGTCACCGAGTCGAATCCAAAATCACTGTTCATATTGTGCGTCACTTACGCACCTCGTATCATCATCACGACTGACGAATCCTATCGTCACAATCGTCACGACAACCCGAGTCTATCCAACTCGATAAGACTCAATCACGTCCATCGATAGCAGCGTCTGTCACAACCTTGTGCAGACCAATCTCACAAACACTCTGCTATCGAGACTCCCAATCCATGCGGCAGCCTAATCGTCGGTACCAATTGCCCTTCACGTAACACACACTGATCGGTCCACTTCTGGATCCGATCACCAGTACTACAATCCTGGTAACTTGTCCAATCAATCACTTACTAGGGTTATCACAAACCCGGCTGCCCGCTGCAGCCTTACTATCCTAAATGATCCCTCGATCTCAACTTCGAAGAGTCGTCATACTCCCATACTGGTACCAAACCAGCCAATAACTACAGTCTAAAGATCTCGTCCTCTCGTAACTCCACGGCTCTCAGCCGCTGGCCTCCACAAGAACTGGCCATACTCCAGGTCCAATACTGCACAAGCGCTACGTGCGTAATCGCGTCCTATCGCGTCACACCACATCTACTCCGGGAATTTCCTGCCAGTTGACATCCTTCCAGTATTCGACACATCGAAACATGGCAACACATGGCAACACATGCCAAAAGGAATCACACGTTCCTATTCCCAACCGTCGTGACTGTACTCGTACAGAGTCATCGTAAACTGGGCGACCCTGACCTCTGACCACCCTGGTATTAATCCGTACATCCTCTATCCGACACGACACTACCGTCGGGCGGTCACGACTCTCAAGTCGTCATACGGTCTCTGCTGATCTATTGGATCCTACTGCGAGGGGGGAATGGTCTGGGAAGGGAATGGTGGTGTGCCTTAAAGGTGTAGGCACACACCTATCTAGCATGAGGCCTTTTGGGAGCTCAGTGGCTTTGCGGGGGATTGGAACCCGAAAGTTAAGCGAGTTGAGGCTGGTGCAATTCCATGATGAGTGACCCCTGGGAAGTTGCACCGTGAGCTCCCGAAAACAAAACCTTGAGGGCGCAGGCTTGCCGTTGAGTATTGCTGTGGCCCAAAGAGGACAATATCTTGCTAGATGAGTCGGGACCTGACAGAGGAGTGTCGGGTCTTGATAGAATGGTATCAGAGCTAGACCCCAACCGGGAAGTGTGCCAGCGAGGACGTTGGGCCCTAAGGGGGTGGATTGTAAGACCCTTGTCCTAGAGGGAACGGTGAACAATCCCACATTCCTGCGAGGCGGAATGGTCTGGGAAGGGAATGGGGGTGTGCCTTAAAGGTGTAGGCACACACCTATCTAGCATGAGGCCTTTTGGGAGCTCAGTGGCTTTGGGGGGGATCAGAACCCCAAAGTTAAGCGAGTTGAGGCCGGTGCAATTCCATGATGGGTGACCCCTGGGAAGTTGCACCTTGAGCTCCCGAAAACAAAACCTTGAGGGCGCAGGCTTGCCGTTGAGTATTGTTGTGGCCCAAAGAGGACAATATCATGCTAGATAAGTCGGGACCTGACAGAGGAGGGTCGGGTCCTGACAAATAGCCAGGGAGAGTGGGAAGGAAGAAGAAGAAGAAGAAGAAGAAGAAGAAGAAAAAAGAGGAGAGAAACTAGGGGAAAATCGTGAAGGAGAGAAGGAAAAACAATAAAGAAAAATGAAGAAGTCGTGTGTTCTTAATTTGGATTTTAATTCTGGGCTAGGGAAACTTGGAAACATGAAGTATTATACCTTTATGTAGTTCCCACGATCGATTAGAGTTAGAAACCATGAAGTTTGGACGTAGGAAATTGTCTAGGATAAAGTTTGACCATGATCGAAACTTTGGAGGATTAACCAACATATTTAGGTACATTTTATTCATTTTGGACACCATAAAGCCTTTCCTTAGGCTGAGTAGATGAAAATCGAATATTAGAACGTCAAAATTGGACGTGGAATGGCCGAGTTCTAGGCAGGTTGGATTTGTGGGTCGGATGACTCCAAGTTGCAGAAATACTGGGTCTGGGCCGAGGTTGAAGTTGACAGTGTAGCAGGCGTGCGGGCATGATGTGAAAGGACTTGTGGCAGCACATGGGCGTACGTACGGCGGTCCTCCGTTGTCCGGCCAACATGACTTTTCATGACTTCAATGTTATGAATCCAATGGCATAGTTTTCAAGACGAATGAACATCGTCTTGAAGCATTTTTGACTGTTCGAAGTATTATGCGTAGTTTTTAAATTGTATTTTAATCTCGAAAATTAGGGAAATTAATTGTAAGGTTAATTATGACTTTAGTGATCTTTAGTAGTGATCTATGACAGGCAATAAGGTTCTCGGAATTTCCGGATGAGCATGCAATTTGGAATTCTACTACGTGGACGGTGTATGAGTGGACTTTCCATTTTTCTTTAACTTATTATCTATGCATATTTAAGTATTTTACTTGATTATTTACAAGATATATGTGACGACGATTCGATTATATTTTTTAAGTGACTTTGGAAGTTTTCAAGAATTATTTTAAAGGAAAATTTTACGAGGCTTTGCATAAACTGTGTTTTGGGCTTAGGCCCAGATTTTGAAATGTGGATTTGGTTATAAGGCATTGATATATGTTATAAACACATGTTTTCTCGATATTTGTGAACTGTTGTGATCATGGACAACCCTCCTCGGATTGTTGGTTAATGCTTAATTGTTGTATCCTTGAGTGGGTTATTTGGTTAGTCTTAGACGTCTAGAGTCAGGCTCTATTTTCTGAGAATGGTATTTTGATGGTGACTCAGATGTCAAGCTGGGCTTTGTTTCCTGAGTCGATTTTCACTCAGACGTTGAGCTGGACTCTATTTCCCTAAGTGGTTTGCCTATAGGTAGTGCGGTTGATTATGATTGCTCCTTGAGCATCAAGGATGAGTTTGAAATGTGTGATTGCCGATATGGTATTTTGATATTTATATATATATATATATATATGTGAGTTGATTTCTAAATATTGATCTGATTTAGTGAAATTTATTGATTACTGATATTTACACATATTTCAAGATTTCCTATCTAATATATGTTTTACGAGATTTGTGTGTTTTTACATATGCATGCCTAGTTTTTATAAAAGGGGGGTATTATGCTTTCCAAACTATTTTTTTAAAACATTTTTGGGAGTTGGTCCTATAGAGTTGGGACCTACGAGCTAGTACTACATGGTGGCAGTTGGGTGAACCGAGACGGTTCGGTATGGTCAGGGTTGACTATTGAGTTGGAATTTTTTTCCAGGACACAGGGGACATGTCAGAGTATTTCCAGTGAGCTCAGGGTTCTTGGAGAGAGTAAGTTGTGTCGAGTTCCCTGTTGGTGATACGCAAAAACTAAGCACTAAATTAACACCTATTGAAAGCGCATGCAATTTTAAAACCCTTTTTTTTTTGTAAATTGTAGCATTGGTAAATAGGGATCGTTCTGGACCGGGGATTGAGGGTACCTACGCATGATTGTCGTTTGATTGGTTAATTGGGGAAAAAGATTGATTTTAAAGTCCTAAGTAATTAAACTAAACCTAAACTAACGTAATCTATTATTTAAACGTGGTCAACTCATTCTTTACCTTACTCATTCATGATTTATATCAACTTCAAACCTACAAAATTCTATAACCTTAGTTCTACGAGATAATTGCATATTCGTAAATACGTGCAGGGAAGCCCTCTACACTTTCAATAATAGACTAGGGAACACCCAACTCATCTATCAAACATTAAGCTCCAATATACAAACATAAAAAAAACTGAAATACTAGAACACATAGAAGATTTATACAAAATCAATATAAAACATAAAACTAAGATAAGATTAATAATCAATTCATAGAAACGATATTCATGATAAAAGATAACTACGAAGTAAGAGGTCGTGTTACACATTTTCTCCGGGGAGCCCAAAGGATGCTAAATGAATGAACTCTCTTTGGTGAAACAATCGGGAACGCCCAACTATGCCACAGATGAAGGGTAGAAGATAAAGTACGATGTAATTAATCTTGCAAAGTAATATCGATTATATAAATTGGAAAGTTTGGTCAAGTAGAATTTCGGTACAAAAATGAGCGAACTTTTACAAATAACTTATGCCCATCTATTTATAGGAGAAAATTAATCCCCAAATAAATACGAGGTTACAATTTAATTATAAAAGGAAAAGGTTTCCTAACTATATAAGAAAACTAATTAAAAACATTCCTTGCAAATAAAAGGGGTGAAAATAATAAAATAAAAGTAAATAGGATTGAAATCCTAATACAAAATGGAGAATAGGTGTGAAAAAAACTTGAATTTATCCTAAAAATAACCTAAAAGTAGGAATTAAAGTCTCACGAGCAAATTTGGTGGTCAGCCACCGAAACAGGTGGTCAAAGTTGGTGGGAAACCCACGGTCAACGCCCAGTCAACTCGGATGAACAGAGTTAAAGCAAGGTATGAATGTTCGGTGGATGCTCGCCAAACAAGGCTAAAGAATTTCGAGGTCAACATACCAGTCAATGCGCAAACCTATGGTCAGGTCATCAGTGGACACGAGCCCAAGAATGCTTAAGGAGTTTAGAAAACGTGCACCAAAATGGATTGTCAGACTTTGGTAAGCACTGGCCGAGTGACACGACCCATCCCAATCCCCCCCCCCCCCCCCCCCCCCGGGATTACCATGGAATGTGACGTGCTCCCGTCTGACAAGAGGCGCCAGACAAGGGATAACCGATTGCCATTGCCCAAACGGGCTTCCAGAGTGCGTAAGGATCGATGGAGGAGGTGTGCGATGCTCAAGTCTATGCTGCAGTCGTATCCGGAATCAACCTGAAGGGCATTGAAAACAAAAGCTGTGAGTGGACGAAAATAAACAAGTCTGTTTAAAACATTTATAAGACATTTATGCCCCTCAGTAAAATCATATGCATGCACCAAAACCAATAATCCCATATTTATTTAGAAATAACCATTAGGGCCTTAGCCCGGAAACCAAAGCATAGTTTCAATTTCCAAAAGTAAATCCAAGAGTTCTTTCATAAATCCAGTAATATGAACCATAAGGCATATAATATAAACCATAACCATTATTTTAGCCACTGCACTATACACTCCAATCCGACATCCCTGATGTCTTAAAACATTTATAAGACATTTATGCCCCTCAGTAAAATCATATGCATGCACCAAAACCAATAATCCCATATTTATTTAGAAATAACCATTAGGGCCTTAGCCCGGAAACCAAAGCATAGTTTCAATTTCCAAAAGTAAATCCAAGAGTTCTTTCATAAATCCAGTAATATGAACCATAAGGCATATAATATAAACCATAACCATTATTTTAGCCACTGCACTATACACTCCAATCCGACATCCCTGATGTCTGACGTCCCTGACGTCAATAAGGTCACAATCACAAGGCTACGCGTGCCACTCGGGTCTCAATTTTCCGAGTTAAATCCTCGAACCTCGTTCGGGTACAGCATCACCTGATGCAGCATCACCTGATGCTTAGCGTCATAGACGCTGGACGTACTAGACGCCCGTGACCTCTCCGGGGTACCTCGCCGGAGGAGACAATATAATATGGAAGGATCTATACAGTGCAGTACTAAATACATTTTATCGATATCCACATGCAAAACATATAGGTATACATAGGTAAACTCCGAACTGATCGTTACGTTTCATCAAACGGGTCTCATGCCCAAAACCGTGAAACGTGCCATAACTGAAACATCATCAAAACCATTTATAGATTCCAGCATGTGAACATATATAAAATGTAAACCAGGAAACATTTATTCAATTCCATTTAGGGTCCCCGACCCGCAATCACATGTAGAAATCAACTGGGCCCCTGGCCCGATTTCACAAGTTAACTGGGCCCCTGGCCCGATCCACATGTTAACTGGGCCCCTGGCCCGATTTCATAGTCCAACTGGGCCCCTGGCCCGATTTTACATTATTTAAGTTCGTAACCGTTTCATGAAATCATATCCAACCATATTTATGGAAATCGGTGCAAATCCAGAAAACCTCGGTTTACGTGCAAATACGTAATTCACCTCGAAATACGTGAAATCATTTTAAATTCACCGATATCCAAAGTAAATCATTTAATCATAATTATAACAATCATAAAACAGTTATGCATGCATCGAATTTATGAAACCAATGTCCACTCACAGACCGTTTAACCGAGCGCCTCGATATGCGTGCCATAGGCCCTCCCGAGCCAATCGCTATCACCGGGACTCCCAAACCTGTCCAAATTTTAATAGAAGGTTACTAACTACTTAATTAACCTCCTACCAAAGCCCCGTAATTTTCCCGAACTTTTAACTATTTTTAAACCGACCCTAAACCTTCCGACACCCCGAAAACTATCGAAACGATGTCCGATTGACACGAGACCAGTCCCAAAATCTTCGTTACATTGTGTAGGACAAAAGTCATGTTGGAAGTTTCCCAAAATTACCTCACACGCGCCCCCACGCGCCGGTTGAATTCCCTGCGCGTGAAACCCACGCACCGGGTACTGTTCATCGTCGTTCAACCCGATCGACTGTAAAACGGGCCGCCGTGACCCACGGGCCAACCCGACCGGTTCTCCGTCGATACAGGATCATTTTGGACTGGGTTTCCTACATGATCGTCTGGGTTAAATTAGGAGTTCTGTGGAAACAAAAACAATGAACAACGTCAAGATCCTCACCTCCCCGATCGAGAAGTTCACGGCCAACCTCCACCGTCGACTGCTCTCAGCTCCGACCACCATTCTCGATGAAAACGGTCCCTATAGACTCGTCTCATCCTCTGAGTCATCCTCCTGGTTACTAGATCGACCGAAAGACAGTAAGGCCCATCCTGCCATTTTAGACCCGAGAATCGGACTCACGGGTTTATGGCCACATCGCCGTCGTGGTCACCACCGTGGCCACCCAAAATGCCTGGACTGATCACAGGAACCTCCACCACCCATCAGCACGATCATAAACAGTCAACAACGACCTCCCCAAATTTTGAGTTTCGGACTTCCCCTGTTTTTCCCCTCCGTCGCCAACCCAGCCGTCTCCCGTCGTCTCCCACCGTGCCCAGCTCCCAACAGTCCTCACACAGTCCCCTGCACGGCCCAAGGATATAGATATGGTGGTGGTGTGCAGTGTGAGTCGTGAGCGTGTTCACGGGCTAGAGAGAAAATGAGATTGGGAGGTGTAGGCTGATCCAATTAAAGAGAGAGGGAAAAAGAATGAACGGCCCAGATTAAATCTCACCAATGAGATTAAGGGTCCAGATCAAAAGATGCACTAAGTGGGATTTCTTTATATTTTTTTTAATCCAATAATTTAATCAATCTGACCAATCCAGATCTGATCCCAATAATTAAAGGTTAGTGGTCCACGTGTCCCACTCAGAAATTCAGACCAATCGGAGAACGCCATGTGTCCACGCCTCGTAATGCGTGCATAACGAAACCAAACTTCCGTGACCCATAACTTCGTCGTCGAATCTCCGATTTCGGCGTGCCGCCTGTCGTTGGATTCGCATCGACGAATCCTACGTAACGGTCCTTGGGCCTCGGCCATCGGACATCCTGGTCAAAAAGTCAACATTTGCCCCTATTTCGTCCAAATTACGAAAACGCCCTTGAACTTCCGCACATCATAACTTTTACCACGAACGTCGGAATCGAACGTGCCACCTGTCTATGAACTCGTGAAGTCTCGAACTACGTCACGGCCATCGGTCAAAGTCCATTTGACCATCCGAAATAAAAGTCAACGTTTTGCCCACGCCTAGGGGCAAAACGGTCATTTTGCACAATTCGTCCGAAATCGCCCAACTAATCCCAGATTAGTAAATCACAATTAAATATTAATAAATCCCGATATTCGGGACGGGTCGTTACACCGAGTGTAATTTAAGCTTCCATTTTGGATTCGGTAGTGTTCTACCGAATTGACTTGCCGTTTTCGGTGGCTCTCCTTCATTCAATCATAACTTCTTCAATATAACTTCGATTGAGATTATTCTTTCGGATAAATTCTTGTATTTCCATGCTTTATCCAATTTTGTACAATTCTCACAAAAAATATTATTTTCTCATATTTTTTGGCATTTAAATATTAAAAGATAAGCATAAAGGGTATAAAATCATGCTTAATACAAGGCTTATCAATTGGCTTAGGAGTGGCGTGGTTACTGTTTAGCAGAAGCTTGGCTGGGTACGTAACCCATTTTATAACTGATTGTCGGAATGTACCGACAGAGTTGAGAGTGTGGGAGTCTAGTGTTAAGACTCAGTGGAATTGGAGGATCAGTTGACTTGGAGTGTCACTGATAGGAGACCCAATGTTCTTTTCGGTGGAACTTCGGGAGTCGTGAAAGTGTAAGTTTGTAAAGGTTGATCTTAAGTGGAGGAATGACTTGGTCATGGGAGATTCACGACAGTAGTTATCACCATATATTTTTGGTTGATGCTTGGTGTTAGTAGTATGTTGATCATGTATTGGTTAGGTGGACTCGTGTTGGTTTTGGGTCATTGGGCAAGAGTGTTAGTGTGGATCATAAGTGGATTAGGTGGTGTTACGACGATCAAGGTGATCGAGGATTGGTAGACGAATGGTTGGAGCTCGAGTAGACCGAGGATCGAGAAAGAGTTTGGGATTGGCATTGATCAATCAGGACGATAGAGATTGGATTCACTCAGACCGAATGAGTGTATTGGCTATCGGGTGGAATTTTGTCCCCCCGTGTTTGCAGCTGTTGATACGATTGACTCAAAGAGGAGTCAAGTCATTTTGGTTTGAGAGGGTTATTGGATTAGAGGTTAACAGCACGATTTCCAAATCTTAACCTCATCTGGGTGTCGAAGTTCAAATTGGTACGTCTTGGTGGATGTGAGTGGGTTGGACACACCTCATTTATTGGTCAGGTGACTAGGAACTCAAATACGACATTGAGTTAAGGGTACGATCTATCTAGGACAGAGATCAGACAGACAGGCTCCAGAGTTGACCATGTTTAGCTAGGAGCCATGTAGTGGAAGGACTGGATCTACAACTACATTCGAGGTTGTTGTTGTGTGTGGACTTGATCCGAGGATGTTGGGGTGCTTTTTGGGTGAGTGTTGTGTGCACTTGTGCCCTACTCACATTGGACAGTAGTTGTGGACATATTGGTAATGGGATTGATTCTGATAATGTTGGTTCGTTGAGAACGTGGATTGGTCATTGAATACTGTGCACTAGACGAAAGTGATCGTGTGTGGGTTCAATGAGTGTATGAGCTAGAGCTCAGAGCCTTAGATAACCAGTGGAACCCTAAAGTGCGAGTTGTGGTATAACTATTGGAGCAAGTATTTGATGGTGGTCCAGATCAACTCATAATGAGTGAGATGTCGGTTATGTATCGAGTCATTAAGTGAGTTAGTGGTTAAGTGTAACCACAGGACGAGTGAGATATCAGATTGGTATCGGACGACAGCTTGGGACTCTAGAGTGAGTCGAGTCTCTCGAGTCAAGATTACAGTGTTGGATGCTGAGTAAGACGAGATCTAGTATGAGGTAACCTAGTAGGACTCCGGAGCAAGTCGAGGTTGTATTGGTGAATCGAGTAGTGACAGTGGAGTTCTGAGTACCGGTTGAGTACGACATTATGTCACGAGAGTGATTAACGGATGAAGACCGCCGAGAATGTGTTGGACGGCGTAAGTAAGTTTGACGTCGGGAGACTGCCTAGTGAAGCGGAGGAGTTGAGATTTGAGACCACTCAGCGAGACAAAAAATCATCTTGATGTCAGCTTGGATTGATAACTAAGAAGGATCGTCAGGCTGAAAAGTGGAAAGTGTCAACATAGTAATAGACTTGTTAGTTTGGATTCAGAGCGTACCTACGTAGGTAACAGGTATGTGGACCTACAAGTGAGCTGGATTGTGGTTAACGTCAGGTGACGTTTGGGTACAGACGAGTACGTTGATGAGTTGTTGGAACTTAGGTAGGATTCAACATCCAAACTGTGGACATTGGATGTGGATTTGAGGTCAGTTGAATTTTAAGGGCGAAATTCTTTAAGGAGGGAAAATTGTAACGACCCGTTTTGAGGTTACAGGATTAATTAAGGACTAATTGAGGATTATCGGGACTGATCGGAGATTAGTCGAAGAATTTACGGATGGTCGGCGTAAAATGACGATTTTGCCCCTATAATGGGTAAAATGTTGACTTTTGACCTGAGAGGTCAAATGCACGAGGACGGAGGAGCATTACGTAGATCGAGTTGATACGAGTTCGTAGACGGAGGGCATGTTAAAATCAGACGTCGTACGGGAAAGTTATGGTTCACGAAAGGAATCGAGAACTATTTATAGATTGTTCGATTTTCGAAAAGGTTTGTTTTAGTGGGACCCAAATATCTAATTTTGGACCATAGGATGCAAGACACATGTCACCCACCCTATGACCCATTTTAAGAATCGAGAACTATTCATAGCTTGTTCGGATTTCGAAAAGGTTTGTTTTTAGTGGGACCCAAATATCTGATTTTGGACCATAGGATGTGTGACACATGTCACCCACCCTATGGCCCATTTTATTTATTCATGCATCATCACCATTATTCATCACTCATCTTCATTTCTTCTCAAACCCGTGCCAAACCCCCAACCATCATCTTCAGCACTCCATCTTCAATTGTGAGAACATGAGGCTGAGAGAGAGAGGCTGAGGGGACAGCTTGGACTGTGGAACCGCGGTGGGCGATGGCTGGAATGGCAAAAACAAAGGTAAAAACCGTGGGTTTGAATTTTAGGTTTTTTATTTTGATGGTGTTGATCGATTCTAACCTTAGGATGATGTTCCTTGAGCTCCTACGAGCTTGTAGGTGCAATTTTCGACAGAGTGGACGTCGGAGGTGGCTGGAATGACGATCAGAAGTCTGGCCGAAACTTTAGAAGGCCATAACTTTCAAACCAGTTACTTTCTTCGATTTCTGGGTTAAGATTTGGATTCCTTTGGTTGATTAGATGAATTTACATAGGTAGAACATTGAATTTGGTTGAGAAATGTGTGAGATATCAAGGTTTGAAGTTTCAGGCAAACATGGAGTTTTCCCACCGCTGGAGACGGCGACGCACGGTGGCGCCATTCGTCTTCTCTGGCAAGCCTTGGCCGAGTTGCTGACCGAGTTAACCCGTTGACCGAGTTGACCTGTTGACTTTGATCAAGTTGATCGTTGATCGAGTTGACCCATTAACTTTGACCGAGTTGACCCGTTGATCGTTGACCATGACGTCAACGTTGGCTTTTTGACCAACGTTGACCAGGGCTTTGACTCGCGCGTGGGGGTGCGTGGGCATGAATTTCAAGGTAAGACCGATCCCATTCAAAAGGTTTCAACGATTTGAATCCAATGGTGGTACTTTCAGGATCGGAGATCGTTTGATAGGTCAAATTGAGGTTTTTAGCCTAGGGATGCATGTCCGGGACACGTTGACTTTTTCGGGAATTTTGGGGGTTTTTTGTTTAGGACTTGTCTAGGTTGGTAGTGACCCTTGAACGTGTTTTGGACAGGTTCGGACGACTCGGAGAGTTCAGTATAGCCTAGAGTGGCTTACAACACAACTTGTAGGCGCGCAGCAAAGACGGTTTATGAGTGGACTTTTGGTTTATAACTGAAATGCATGCATAACTGTTTTAAATAAATTATTCAATGATTTGTGTTGAAATACTTGGATATCATACATTGTTGATCATGTGGATTTTATGTGTGGATGTTGGGCTTGAGACCCGTCTAGTTGTGATACTGACTAGTTGTGGAGTCAAACATGGTTTTAAATGAAATGATTTTAGTTTTGGAAATATGTTATCCCGAGCTTGAGGCCCTGTTGATTTATGAAATATCGGGCCGGAGGCTTAGTTGGTTTAACAGTATCGGGTTGGAAGCCCAGTTGGTTCAAAGTATCGGGCCGGGGCCCAGTTGGTTTGTAGTACTAGGCATGAATCTCAGTTATGGTTTATGAAACGAAGTTCCAGGTTTGATACCCTATTGAGATATGATTTTGGGCTGAGTCCCTATGGATGTTTTGTGGGAACAATTTGTAAAGTTATACCTCGAGCTGAGACCCTATCAAAATGAGTTAAACTAGATTTGAGGTATAAGTGATTTTACAATAGTTTTCCACTAGTTTTGGCTACTTTTTTATACCATTCTTAAGTGAATTGTCTCCTCCAGTCGTCAGGGACACTGGAGTGGTCATTGCGCATTGCTTAAGAGGAGCCCCCTACGGAGAGACAGTATAGAGGCTCAAGCAGAAAGGCTCAGGATCAGGATTGCTATTGATTAGACATCTGGGATGTCATACCCCAGGCTGTAATTCGGGAAGGCATACCATTATGGTACCGCCCAGACACTGGTGGACCTAGGGGTTTACTCGGACTTGAGACCCTCGAGCGGCACGCATAGCCTTAGGACCGTGACATTATGACATCTGGGATGTCAGGCATCTGGGATGCCAAGGATTAGTTAAACTATAATAAACAATATTTTACAATTTTTGGAAATGGTTTTGATTGTAAGTGTTTTCACTGTGGATTGGATTGCAAGCCTTATGATTTGGTTTAAAGTAAATGATTATAATAACTGGTTTCCGTATGCATGCATGCTTTTTAATAAAGGGTATAAAGGTTTTTTCGTGAAATGTATTTTATAAAATATTTATTTTCGTTCATTCACAGCTTTTAATGTTTTTAATACCCTTCAGGTTGATCGCGGATGCGGGCTGTAGCGGAGACCGAGACATTACAGGCCTCCACAGATCCTTGTGCATTCTAAAAACCTCGAGAGGGTTCGGATTATCCCTGGTCTCCCATGAGGTGTCAGACGGGAGCATGGTACATCTCCTATTAATCCTAGGGGGATTGGGATGGGTCGTGTCATATGAAATCTGAGATCTGACAGCTTTGACATCTGCCACGTGGCACCCCTTGATAGGTGACATGTGTCACCACCCGACAGGTGCCACGTCACTTGGTGAAGTCATCATGATGTCACCTACTAACGTCAACCCTGCCACGTCAACCCTAACAGGTCCCTGACAGCCGGCCACGGGTAACAAACACTGGTCTGCCATGTGGCTTGAGAAAATGACATGGCACGCCAAGTCATTGTCGTCAACCTCTTACAGGTTTACTCGCAAGCACTGTAACAGGTCGTTCGACCTGAATCGTGACTCGGTCCTATCTTCGCCATTTCCCAACCATTTTCCACCATTCTTTCACCCCTAAAGTCGTCTCCTACCCATAAAGTGATCTATATCCTTAAAACGAAGAGAACGTATCTCAAAATTCCCAACCAAGCTTGAAACATCACGGCCCATGTTCGAGCTCGTCCCAGCACATGTTCCTACATCCTTTTCCTTTCATTTTTGTTCCTAGTCACTCGTACGAACTCGGAAGACAAGAACACGGCTTCAGAACAGTGTTCCAAATGTCCAAAATCCAACCTAAACGAGTTCACGAGTTTACCTTTTTCCTGGGTTTTCCCAGCCAGCCTCTATAGCTGCTCGTCTCTCCACATCTCCCTCAATTTCTCAGCCTTACTCTGGGCTCCTCATAGCAGAAGAAAAGGAAAAGGATGATGATGGAATAAGGTGGGGGTGTGGGCTTAAGGGTGGATAAACAAAGAAAAAGGAAAATGTGCAAGGGATAAGGATCAATGGGTGAGTGACCCACTAGATATTTTGGGTCTCACAAACAAACAAACCAAGGTCCACTTTTCTTGTAAAACGTGCACCGTAAAAATCTCCTAAAATGATTCATGACCTGTAACATCATCTCCCGATGTCCAAAATCAATGTGCCACCTATCGACGTAGAATCCCGCAATCTATGCAACGCGACTCAGTCAACGTGCAAATAATCCCCCAGGTCAAAAGTCGACATTTTCCCCCTATAGGGGCAAAATCATCATTTCATCTCAAATCACCCCAAAAATCCTCGGCTAATCCTTAATTAATTCTCGTTAATCACAAAATTACGGATCAAATCGTTACCAATTGAAAAATATCAAGAATTAATTTACACAAGTAAGGAAGGGGGACTTGGACAATAATCCGAGTTGGTTTTTTCTTATTGCTCGTTTTATAGAAGTCCACAAGGAGTTCCGTGTAATCCAATCAATTTCCAACCTTAAGAAGTATACTGGAAGTGATAATTTCATATAAATTAAGTTTCAGAAGTCTTTTTTACTTCTTTTTAATTCATCACATAAATATTGTAGTCACAAGCAATTAAGAACCCAACAATTTTTATGCAATAAATTGTTTAAGCAAACTATAATAACATGCAAGCTACTGCAATGGATACTTAATTCCCTGCTTATATACCTGAAAATACCACAATCATTTCCATTTTCCAATGGCTTGTACAGAGCATCAATCATTTCCAGCTTGGGAGATTTTGTTCTAACAAATGCTCTGTACCTTGATATAAGTGGCTAACTTCGAGAGCCAACAACCTGCAACTTAAAGTAATTTTAACAGAAACCAAATGACTATCAACCACAGATTGATAGATGTCTTAAAAGAAACTGGAATTGTAATTACCGCAGCAATAGAAGGGATATATGAGAGACATCCATCCCCAAAATCATTATAGGAGTCTTAGGATCATCATGTATAAGAAAATACACTAATTAGATGATCAAATCAAGTGATTGTTCAATTGTCATTATATATCAAAGCCATACCATAAATATCACAATTTTTTTCTCTTGTAAGACATAAAATAAACTGATGTTCTTCAGCAAGATTAGGTAGAATCTGCTCAAACATCTTATCAACTCCCGCAATAGGGTTTAGCCTTCTCCATTGTGCCTTTTCCTCAATTAATACAAGGGAACGCTCAATAATCTGCACTAGTGGGGAAAAAGAGAGATATTAGAATCAACATACATCAAGAATTTAAAATTAGAAGATGGTGTAACCTACAATGCCTTTCGTCCTACAGCAGTTAATAAGCACCCATCAGAAACGACTGGCATCACAGCGTGCGTGAAATCAAAGGAGATGTGACAGATTACTTTGTTCTTGTAATTGAAGATTGCTTTTTACCAAATTTTCAACAAGTTGGCTCTATGGCCATGACTGGAGATGTGACAAATGTCCTTAAAGAACAAATTTTGGAATTTGTAAAAGAAAAGTCAAAAGGATTCGTGTAAATTTTAGAATCACCTGAGGTGTTCGTGAAATCATAGAAAATCTCTTAGAGTGGTTTTATAAACAATTCCCTATTATATGGCCAAAGAATATTATATCCGGTGTTATGCCACGTGTCATAAGGAGACGGCAGCCATTTCAAAAGAATACACCATACTATTGAACAGAGCATCAGCAGATTTGGCAATGTAACCGTTACTAAAGAGTCCAACGGATCTTTCTGCCTCTTTTATAATTCAAAATTTCAAACGCAAAAGGTAACATTTATTTACTTTCGTTCATTGTGCCATCATATTCAAAACCAACCAACCCCTCCTCATCTTCCATTCAAAGTCGAAACCAATCTCTTCTCTCTCTGTTTGCCTGCAATTTCAATGGCCATGGCCCTCAGACCCATAGACAACGCTCTTCCAACCACACCAGAAAGGCCCAAAAAGCAAACCAAAGTCGCTGTGCCTATCCAGAAGCAACCCGATTTCGGAGTGAATGATGAGAACCAGGCTCCGCTTCCTGCAACTAGCGATGCTGCCGCCATAGATTACGTCTCTTCTGAGAATCTCAAACCCATCACAGACCCTGATCTTAAGATTCAGGTAATGGTTTTCTCATTGGGTTGCTTTTTCTTTTGTTTTCCTTTTTTCTTTTTGTCATCAGTAATTTACACCTGAGTACATTTTCCATTGTTTGCATTTTTGAAATATCAGAGCTTAAATGAAGGCCTAAATTCCAAGGACTGGATCGAGGTGTGCGAGTCTCTGAACAATGTGAGGCGTTTTGCTCTCTATCACTCTGCTCTTTTGGTTCCTACTCTGTAAGTGTTGTTGTTTGTCAGAGCACGTAAATTAAGAGAAGTTTATTGACCGCTGGGGGCATTAATATTTGATTTTTAATATTATTATGAACAGAGACAAAGTTATGGTGGTGATGGTGAAGGCAATCAAGAACCCAAGGAGTGCTCTATGCAAGACCTGTATTATGGCCTCCTCTGATATATTCGCCGCCTTTGGTGACACTCTACTCGACTCTGCCGCAGCCGCCTCCGCGTCTGCTGCCTTTGATCAACTGGTGTGTATCCGATACTGATTTTGTCTGTTTTTCTGGTGTATGAAAATTTTGATGATGAGTTTATTTATTATGTCGTGATTTAACAAACGACAGCTGCTGCAATTGCTGCTGAAAGCATCTCAAGACAAAAAGTTTGTGTGTGAAGAAGCAGACAGGAGTCTAAGCACAATGGTGAAGTGTTTGGATCCTCTAGCTTTGCTTCATAAGCTGAAACCCTATGCTTCGCATGCCAACCCTCGAGTCAGAGCCAAAGCCGCAGTTTCGGTTTCAGCTTGTGTCTCTAAGATGGTACTAACTAGAGTCTAAACACCACCAGTTTTCTTGTAATGCTATAATTATGATATGCAATGTGCTGAATGGGATTGATTTCAGGGACTTGAAGGAATGAAGGATTATGGGATGGTTTCTCTGACCAAAATGGCTGCAAATTTGTTGAATGATAGGCTGCCTGAGGCGAGAGAAGCCGCCCGGGGTATTGTGGTTTCAGTGTACAATGCCTATACACAGAATGAAGAGGAGGAGGAGAAGGAGGAGATATGGCTAAGCTTTTGCCACTCTAATCTGACACCAATTCTTGCACACTCCATGCTCAAAATCACTTCTACTGAGTAGAACAAGAGCCTACTATAAGACATGTCTGTATGTGTACCATCAATTAATTACTATTAGTCAAATGAAGATACATCTTCCAGTTTCATGTAAAAGCTGTTTTTGCATATTTTTACCTCGACGAATTTCGTTTCTATAATAAAATTTTGGCATATTTTTGATCCCTCTAATCGGACATTAAGTATCGTTTTACTCTCTGAAATGGGTTTGATTCCAATATTTTATCACAATTGAACATTTAGTTGTATCATTGCTCCATCTATTACCATATGTTACCCTCTATTAATAATGCATCATTGATGCTTACATAACAAACTCTAATTAGTTGGTTAATTATTTATGAAAAAAATATTAAAATTAACACAAATAGGAAGAAGAGAAGAAGATGATGAAGAATAGTGAATTTGGGCTCATCCTCTTCTTTTTTCTACATCTAATAAAATCCAATCTTAATTCCTAATTTCAATCTAGGTTTAATGGCAATCTGGATTTCACAAATCCCTAATCTACAAACTAAATCCCTAATCTACAAACTAATCCCAAATCCTAAACCTGTAAAAAAAAAAAAATGGTTTAATGGTTCCATCACCATAGCCAGCGTAAAAACCATGATGGTTCCATCACCATAGCCAACGTAAAAATTATGAGCCAGCAGCTCGAAGCTCGAATGGAGTCCGAATGCACCACCCAGTTAGAACTTCTCTCTTATCTCCAATCCCAAATCGTCCTTTCCATTGGCAATTGATCTCTCTCTCAAAGTCCTCTCGGTCTTCAATGACCGACCTTTCACTCCCACACCTTCTCTCCCCGGCCCTAAACCCAATCCCAATAAACTTATCGAAATCACTGGCCCTTCAACCCCAGAACCTGACTGCACTTGCCTCCCTTCCCCTGAACCCCAACCCACGAATCCAGTTGAACCAAGCCAGAAACTTTCACCAAATCCGGCAAATCGAGACCCGACAAATTCGACGTCGTTGAGGAGATGGGAAACCCAATGTCTGATGTTCGGGAGCAGCAGTGACATGGAGGTGTCACCACCAGCCGCTTCGTGTCTGAGGGTCCTAGATCGCCCAAGAGAGTGGTTCAGAACCGAAATCGAACAGGTGGTGGGCAGGTAGACGAGTTGGCAAAAAATCTTAGGCTCAGGCGTGCCAAGCCAATCCAATCAGAGAGTTAAATTGTAATCGATAAACATAAACAGATATTGTACAAATCCCAGAAACACAAACCAATTGATTTGATCAAACTCTCAATTCAAATTCATTCATTTTCTTTGAGTCAATATATATATATACATAGAACAAAAATGGAGATCTCATAGTTCGGTGCTGAGCCCAATACAGTGGAGTGCGCGGGGGAAGGCTTGGGAAAGGAAAGGGATGATGCGGTGGTTGAAGAAGGAGACGCAGGGGGAGAGCTTGAGGCAGTGACGGTTTAGGAAGTTTGGGCATGATGGGCCCGCTGGTCGTGGACTAAGGGCGGTGGAGTCCTCCATAGTGGAGCAGCTGATAGCAAAAGAAAACAGAACGCGTTCTGTGTGGACCACGGAACAAGAGAGAGAGAGAGAGAGAGAGAGAGAGAGAGAGAGAGAGAGAGAGAGAGAGAGAGAGAGAGAGAGAGAAATGATGTGGTGTTCCAGCGGCTTGCATTTTTGGCAAATTTTGTGAATCTTCCATTTTTGTATTGATTTTGTTGTCAATTTTTTTACTTTTTACGAAATGTGAAATGGAATTTCTGGAAATTGTGATGAAGGTACTCATTTGAGGTCAATATGTTGTTGAAAAGACTTGGTGTGGAGCTTGAGTACCAGAACCGGTGAAGGGATTGGAGGGACTTAGTGGATTGGAGGATTTGAAGGTGAAGGGATTGGAGGGAGTTAGTGGAGACAGTGGTCAAGGAGGTTACAGAGTCGGGGAAGATGGCGTAAAAAAGGTATGATCCGGAAGCCTAGAGTTTTTCTGGGAAAAGATGGAGAAAGAGGATTGATCCAAGTCTGGTTGGTCTCTCGGACGGTGCTTCATTTTTATTTTTTTGCAGATTTAGAATTTGGAATTAGTTTGTTGAGGAATTGAGAAATTTAAATTGCCATCAAATTTGGATTGAAATTGGAAATTAGGATTGGATTTTATTAGATGAAGAAGGAAGAAGATGATGAACCCATATTCACTATTCATCATTTTTTTCCTATTTTTTTTTGTGTTATTTTAATAATTTTTAGTAAATAATTAACTAACTAATCAAGGATTGTCACGTAAGCACCAATAACAGCGTTACTAACAGAGGGCAATAGATGGAGTAACGGTTCAACTAAATGTGCAGTTATGGCAAAACATTAAAGTTAAATCCGTTTTCGGGGAACAAAGTGATATTTAATGTCCGGTTAGGAGAGCAAAATGAGTAATAAGCTTAAATTTTTCATTGCCGATTGCAAAGTCAACTTTTTTTTTTTGGTCAAAATTTTCTATTGTTCCAATTCATCATCAATTGATAAGCTAAAACGTAAATATAACATTGGTAAATTGAGATCGTTCTAAATTAGAGATCGAGGGTAACTATGTGATTAAATGTTTGGAGTTTTGAATGGGTATAAGAAAATAGATTTTAAGGTCCTATATAATTAAACTAAATCTAAACTAACATAATCTATTATATTTTAAAATCTAAAACGTATATAATTTAAAATTTGTTTAAGTAGATGTAGTATTGGTAAATATGGATCGTTCTAAACTGGAAATTGAGTGTAGCTATGTGATTAATGTTTGGAGTTTTGAATGGGTATAAAAAGATAGATGTTAAGGTCCTACATAATTAAACTAAATCTAAACTAACCTAATCTATTATTTACACGTGGCCACTTCATTATGTATGCCTTACTCATTCATAAATTATATCAACTTCAAAACCTACAAAATCCTATAACTTCAATTTTACGAGATACTTACACATTGACTTGAGTATGTGCTAGGGGACAGCCCGACCACACTTTCAATGATCTAAACTCGGGGACAACCCGACTATTTAATCAAGCATGCACAAACATACAAACATGACACAAATTAAAATATTAGAACACACGGAAGATTATTGAAATTAATACAAAGCATAAAACTAAAATAATATAGAAATCAATCCATAAAAACGATATTCAAGTACAAGAGACACCTACAGGGTGAAGAGGTCTTGTTGCACTTTTTCTAATCATTCTCCTTAAGCCGCAAGGAAATCAGTCTTTGTAATCTTCACCTAATCATCTTTCCTTGCACGACAGCATATCTCCTAATTAGATGAGGATTGGAACAGCTAGAAACATGCTAGGCTACATCTCCTAATTTGGTGAGGAATGTGCTGGAAAACAAGGACTCGGATATGTCCCGGCCTTGGACCACACGCTAAGCTCTTCCATTGGGCCTCCGTTGGGACTTAGGGGTAGGTCTGGAATTTTGGGCGTTGGGGCTAGCTCTCAGGACACCCCAAAGACAAGTCCTGGGACATTTCTAGGACATTCTCGGCAGGCTCCACTTCATGTACTTGAATAGGCCCACGAGCATGTCCACGGGCCGCTCCTTGACAGATTCTTGGTAAACAGTTGGGAGGTTCTTGAGCTAGCACACGAGCGTGCCTACGAGCATGTCCACAAACTGCTCATCGGCAGGCACTTGGGACTCTCGATAGGATCCAGGACAGCTCCAGGCGAGCTTCTGGGGAACTTTCTAGGTAGGGTCCTAACGAGCACTAAGGGCTCGATAAAGGGCTCCAAAGGCTCCAAGGGCTTGGTTTCCGATTTCTTCACTATTTAACTTCTTTACTTTGCATTTTGGGTTAGTACCTAAAAATATTTTAAAAAGTTAGAAAATACTTCACTAAGCTAATTGTAACGACCCGTCCCGTAATCATGGGATTATCAGGAGATTACCGAGATTAAATTAAGGATTAATCGAGGATTTCGGACGATTTGAAGTAAAATTATGATTTTGTCCATAGAAGGAAAAAATGTTGACTTTTGACCCGAGAGGTTGTTTGCAGGTTTACCAAAACTCATTACGTATATCGCGAGATTACGATTATGTAGACAAACGACACATCAATTTTGATTGTCGTGATATTATTTTACAAGATTAACGGGAATTTTCGAGGATTTTTTGGGGATTTATCGGATTTAATTGAGCTAGTTTGACCATTTTGTCCTTGGTGTTTTACTTGGCATTCTATAAGTGGGAAGGGAATTTTGGTCATGGAAAGTATGGAGATATTTTGGGAAAGTTAGATAAGGATTCACCATCTTTGTCTCACTCTCATTCTCACTCCCTCACCTCAAACCCGTGGAAACCCACACACAAATAAAACATATACCACCATTAATTCCCATCTTGTTTTTTAGAGCTTTTGAGAGTGAACCGACGCTAGGATTGTGTTCTTGGGACTCTCATGATCACGATGGACTAAGTTTGGGAGGTGGAACGTGTTGGTGGTGGTCGTGGTGAGGAAGGAAAGTTTGGCCGAAACTTTGGAAGCTTGTATCTTTTATGGAAAGGTTTTGGTGATCTGAATCCAATGGTAGTGGTTTCAAGTCGATCAGAAATCGTTTGATAGGTAATTTGGAAGTTTTTCACCTCAGAAAGCGTGTTCAGGACGCGTTCTCGGTTTCAAGATTTTTGAGAGTTTATTGTATGGACTTATATAGGTTGATAGTGACGTTTAGGTATGATTTTGACAGGCCTGGACGTCTCGGAGGCTTCAGATTGGCTTACGGCTAGTGTTTCGAACGTGCGGCGATATTATGACTGGATAGTTTCTTTCATAACTCTGATGCATGCAAAGGGAGTTAGGCTACTGTTTGGGACTCCGATTCCTAAGTTAGTATCAAAAAAGTCGACGGGCATGAAAGTAACAGTAATCTAGAGGGCGCCTCAGATTGTTACCTTTGTGAAGGGTTTCAAGGTATTTAGAGTAGCCATAACTGCGGTAGTTAGGCTACTGTTTGGGAGCAGGTCCTGTTTTGTGGCTGAGAATCATCTGGTGATTCCTGAATATCTGGGGCAGGCGCCAGCTGGTGCCCAGCCTGCCCTCTTCAGGGAGTTGTTGAGGCAGAGTTGGTGTCAAGGAGCTGTTGCAGCCAGCTGGTGCCTGTGTTTTAGTAGGTACCGAATGGCGGGCCTGTAGAGCATGTCGATCGACTGTCCACGATTGGGGGGGGGTACCGAGCGGGGTACCAGTCGGCATCCTTCCTGTCATGGCGGTTTCTGTGCTTAAAGGGTGGTCGGTCGACATGGCATCAATATAAGTCCCCTAAGTCTTTGACTGAGGTGGATTTCCTCGGTCGAGGACTTTTGATTCCGGCCGATACCTGTCGACCGACTAGGGCAGTGCACCCTGTTCCTTAGGAGCCCCCCAAGTTATGGATCGAGAAGGTGCACCTCATGTCTGAGGTTAAGGCTGACAGGACCCATCCCAATCCCCCCGGGATTAGTGCGGGATGACTGCTCCCGTCTGACACGAAGTGTCAGACAAGGGATATTTCCGACCTTTGCCCTCTCGGGCTATCAGAGTACGCCAGAATCTGGAGGAGGTATGTGATATCTCGGTCACTGCTACAGTCCACATCCGATGTGAACCTGAAGGGTAGTCAAAACATTAAAAGCTGTAAGTGGACAAAACAAAAGTTTATAAAACCATTTCATAAGAAGACATTTGTACCCTTCACTAAAAAGCATGCATGCATTCGAAAACCATTTAACCGAAGGAACCATATGTGGGAACTAAGTCCAAAACCATAATGAAAACGATCATACGGGCCACTGCCCAAATCCATGAGGGACTCAGCCCAAACCAGAAATAAACTAAGTACACGAGCCACCGCTCAAATCCTGTGTAACCACACATCACATATCATATATCATATACACATATAATTCACACAACCAATCCTGTCACGGTTTCCAAAGCTACGCGCATCCTACCCAGGTCTCAATCCGAGACTTCTCAAATTCAAGATCAATGTCCGCAGACCACTGACCCTACCCGAGGTAATAGTAATCATAGCCTTCTTGAGAGTAAGGAACCCAACAGGGGGGTGACTCCACTCAGTCGGTGCTCCGTGACTACTCTGGGGTCCACCTAGGCCAACGACCCTCCCCGGAGGAGATAATAGAAGTAAAGGAAGGTATATGAATACATATATATACATAATATAAACATTCATGCCTGGTTCCCTTGAACCGTCATGATCCATAACATCCATTAACCAGGGTTCATGCCGGTTCCCATAAACCGTTATGAACCAGAATGACCTGAAAAAGGTTCATGCCGGTTCCCATAAACCGTCATGAACCACAATGACCTTTCCAGAGTTCATGCCGGTTTCCATAAACCGTCATGAACTTGGAAATCCATCTAGGGTCCCTGACCCGAAATCATAAACCATAAAAATAACTGGGTCTCGTGCCCGAACATAGGACATCAGCTGGGCACCGTGCCCAATATCTGAGTCATATGCCCGAGACAAAACCAAATGGGTCTCATACTCGAGTTTATCCTTTTAGAAATCCAAAACCTTTTCATTTAGAACAATAAGGACATACAGACCCGTATAGGCACCGTATAGGGCCAAAACCTCGAAATACGTGCCTATACGTAACCACATACAAATGCACCCATGGCATCATCAAACATGTATGAAAACATATAATAAACATTTATGCATGCACCAATTTAGAAAACAAGGTCCACTCACAGACCGTCCGAGCTGCCGCCTCGATTTGCGTGCCATACGCCTCCCCGAGCCGATCACCATCACCGGGACTCCCAAACCTTTCCAAATTTTAATAGAAGGTTACTAACTACTTAATTAACCTCCTACCAAAGCCCCGTAATTTTCCCAAACTTTTAACTATTTTTAAACCAACCCTAAACCTTCCGACACCCAAAAAATTATCGAAATGATATCCGATTGACTCGAAACCTATTCCAAAATCTTCGTTACATCGAATAGAAGATTTCCCGTGTTGAACACTTTCCCAAATTATGGCCCACGCGCCATCACGCGCTCCTAGAAGGTCAAAAATACTGTTCATCGTCTTCAACCTCCAGCTCACTGTTCATGTTACTGTTCATTCGTCTTCAACCTCGGTTTTCTCCGGTTTTCGGACCGAGTTTAGGTCCATTTCATCCCATTTTAATCCTAATATGATCATAATCCTATTTTCTATCATTTAGACATTAAAAACCGAAGGAAAAACACCAAACCGTGCCCATTCAATCCGGCCATGGTGGCCGGAATTTCCTCCACCGTCCACGGCCTTTCCCGGCCATCCTAAACCACGAAAACAATCATATTCTACTCCTAGGGTCCCCAGAAACCTTACCCAATTAAAGAAAACGATTAAAAACCATTAAAACTCAAAATTAAATTTTCAAATATTTTCCTTACCTCACGGTCTCTCCCGCCGTCGCCACCGCCGTCCCCCGCCGTGGCTTGCCACCCTCAGCCTCTCATCACCTCACTCACGGTCACACACAAGCACATGAGGAATGGTGGTTTGTGTGTGTGTGCTTGTTCGAAGAACAAAGAAGAAAATGAAGAAAATATGCATAAGAGGGGTTTCGGGTTATGTGAGGAAAATGCAGAGAAATGAAGATGTCGATGTTGATCTGGTGAGAGGAGTGAGGATTAGATGAAATGAGTGGTGAGGATTTGAGAGATTAAATGAAATGGATGGATAGGATTTGATGTTGGAGAGATTAATTATAAAATAATAATTATATTAATATTTAATTAAGTAGATCCATAATTTAGGGGTATTGACTAATAGGAAGAGTGACACTTGTCACTCATCCATGGGACCCACTGAAAATATCTTGGCCAATCAGATTTTGCCAAATCATCCCGTCTCGAAGTACGTGCATAGTGAAATCGAACTTCCGTGACCGAAAACTTCCCCGTTCAAAGCCCGATTTCAACATGTCGTCTATCTATGGATTCGTATCGTCCTGAACTACGTAACAGTCCTTGGCCCTCGGCCATTGGACCCCTCGGTCAAAAAGTCAACATTTACCCCTCTTTTACCAAAATTACCAAATTGCCCCTAAACTTCCGAACGTCGTAACTTCTTCCTCGAATGTCGGAATTGAACGTGCCACCTATCTATGAACTCGTGACGTCCTAAACTGCGTCACGGTCCTCGGTCAAAGTACATTTGACCGCCGGATTGAAAAGTCAACGTTTTGCCACGACTAGGGGCAAAACGGTCATTTCGCATCGTTCGTCCGATTTCGCTCTACTAATCACGGATTAGCCTCACTAATCGTGATTAGTCACTAATCTAATCATGGAATTTGGGACGGGTCGTGTCAGGACCGATCCCAAATCCCCCAGGATTAACGTGGGACCCGCCTGATCCCGTCTGACACGAAGTGTCAGACCAGAGAAAATTCCATCTCTATCCCTCGCCGGGGCTATCAGAGTGCGTCAGGATCGTAAGAGGAGGGGAGTGATGTCTCGTCTCTGCTACAGCCCGCATCCGCGATAAAGCTGAAGGGCATTAAAACACAAAAACTGTGAGTGGACAAATAATATTTTTATAAAAACCTTTCATAAAAGACCTTTATGCCCTTCACTAAAAGCATATGCATGCATTCAAAAACCGTTTATCAAACGTTCATAAAAACCTTTTGTCAAACATATCAAAACCTTTCAAGAGTTCATGTCCAGCCACATAAACCGTCATGACCCATAAATCCATTTGGGTCCCTGACCCGAAATCACAATTCAAAACCCGTAGGTCAAATCAATAAGGACACAGCCCAAATCACCTCACGTGGATCTCAGCCCAAAACCTTTCTCAGTGAAATACCAACAAGCAGAATACGGGGTCACTACCCCAAATCATTTATAAAACATAAAACATGGAACACGGGGTCTCCACCCCCAATTCACTTTTCTGTAAACACATACGTACGTATAACCCATCCTAGGCACTTTCGGAGAAGATGCAAACTCGGGGCACACAACCCCTAGAAAACACATCCCCGATATAGTCACGATGACATCAATCTATCTAGTGTGCACACTACTCGGGGTCTCACTCCGAGTCTTCTCCCAGGAATCTCCATCTGGGAGGCTCAATCTCTGGACCTAGTCCGAGCTCTCTCTCTGGATCTAGTCCACATATCTCTCCGGAATCTGGTCCGAGACCACAACAATATAAGTAACCACCACTCCTGGAACGGGATCCCTATGGGGATACCCACTCTGGTCTGTGGATCGTGACTCTCCAGGTCGACGTCTAGAGGAGACCATATAATCAATATGGAGGGTTCAATTCATTTTCAAACTCTCTCTTTCTTAAATCACTTTTCAACTGGGTCTCATACCCGATTCATTTTAACAGGATTCCTCGAATCCGATTCAAATACCTTTCACAGGCCTCGTCCTAAATCCACAGTTCAATAGGGACTCATGCCCGAATTCTCATTTCATAAATCGAACTGGGACTCAGGCCCGATTTAACAATCAAGAGGACCCTAAGCCCGAAACCATAAACCAATAGGACCTTACGTCCGATTTCACAACCAACGAAGCCTTAAGCCCGATATCTCAACCAAATGGGTCTCAGGCCCAATATCATAAATCAACGGGGCATCAAGCTCGATATTACCACTAACTGGGCCTCAAACCCGAATCGTAAACCAACTGGGCCCCCGACCCGATTGTATAACACAAATGGACACTCGGTCTGATTCCTCGTCAATTCAAATGGACTCCAAGTCCGAGATTTGTAAATCAAAGAGGGTCTCATGCCTGATTTCATATTTCCAAATCCAAAATCCGTTTATTAAACCCTTGTTGAAAACATGATACGCAAAGGTACGACAGAAAGCCAAAAACCTCGAAATACGTGCAATTATGTCGATCCTAAGCTACCACAAACAAATGCACTCATGGAATCACAAAACATATATTAAAACAATTATAAAACATTTATGCGTGCATAGAATTCGAAAGAAAGGTCCACTCACAGACCGTCTGAAGCCACCCCTCGATACGCGTGCCATAATCGTCTCCCGGGTCAAACGTCGCCTCCGGGATTCCCAAACCTGTCCAAATTCATTTAGAGGGTTACTAAATACTTAAATAACCCCTCACTAAAGTCCAGTAATTTTCCCGATTTTCTAACTAATTTTAAAACCGAACCTAAACCTTCCGACGTCCTGAACTATATCGAAACGATGTCCGATTGACACGAAACCAGTCCCAAAATGTTCGTTACATCGAATAGATGAAACTACATGTTGGAAGTTTCCCCAAAGGAGTGAGCACGCGCCCTCTCGCGCCCAAGAATGGTCCAGCGCGTAGGCCTCACGCGCCAGGATTATTCATCTTCTTTCTCACGCAATCGACCGATCCGGCCGGTTTTCAGTGCAGTCCGGTCCAGCTGGACCGGCGTGACCGGTCCGGCCACCCTCCTCCTTCATTTTTCGTCCAATCTTCTACTTTTCAATCCCAATCTTCCTATTTTCCTATTTCCTACCTCTTCTAATTATTAAATCCAAGGAAAACCGTCCAAAACCCGTTCAAGAACAAAGGACCTCACGGTCCAACATTTCTATTTTCCTCCCACAGCTCCTCCGCCTTCCAACCACCACCAAAACCTTCATAAAACCTTCCTAACATCCTAATAATCATTCCCTAATCACCCAAAATCAACCATAATGCATAAATCAAATAAAAATGGAAATTGGGTCTAACCGTGAAATCCTCTCGGGTTTGGGTCTCAGCCGTGCACGGCGGTGCCAACCTGGCCGGCCACCGTCATCCCCTTGTTCTCTCTGCCTTCCCTGGGTTCTAGTCCTGGTCATAAGGGAGGGTTGGATTGGTTTGGGTTCAAGGTGGATCGGTTTGGGTGTGTTTGGATGAATGGAACAATGAAGATGATCGATGCATGTATGTGGGAAGGTGGGCAATGGATGGGTGAAACTTGTCACTCATCCATTGGGCCTGGCAAAAGATATGGGCCCCACTTAGGACAAAACTCAAGTCGTCTCGTAATTCGTGCAATAGTACCGCGGAACTTCCGTGAACCGTAACTTCTCCGTCGAACGTCCGAATTCGACTTGCCACCTGTCTATGGATTCGTATCGTCCCGATCTACGTAACGGTCTTCGGCCCTTGGCCATCAGACTTCCTTGTCAAAAGTAAACTTAGCTCCTATTCACCCAAATTACCAAAATGCCCTTGGACTTCCGAACGTCATAACTTCCTCCTCGAACGTCGGAATCGAGCGTGCCACCTGTCTATGAACTAGTGACGTCCCGAACTACGTCACGGTCATCGATCAAAGTCCATTTGACTGCTGATACGAAAAGCCAATGATTTGCCCATTCTAGGGGCAAAATCGTCATTTCGTCCGAACGTTGGCTAATCGTCGTCTAATCTCCGATTAGTCTTTGATTAGCGAGGCTTATCTGTCATTAATTCTTAATTAATCCCATCAATTCAGGACGGGTCGTCACAAACTTTCCCCCTTAAAGAATTTCGTCCTCGAAATTTAAATAGACCCGATTCCACAACCAAACTGTGGAATCCAACCTTGTCCCTCGACTCGGATCGCTGCACCCACACGAGAATACCCATGTAGCAGTACTCGTCCAATATACATACCGTACTCATCGGTCCCGTCCTCGGTACGTACCATCACTAGAGCCTCCAAAGCTCCAACTCATTCTCGAGAACTACACGTCAGCTCGTACTTCTCACTCGAGGCAAAATGTTGACACTCGTCGATCTCGCCTGTCACTCACTTTGATAGGTAAGCAACACCAAGCTGATATCTAAACAGTTTTTCAGTCTACCACCCTGATAGGTTCCATCTGACAGTCGTCAGGCTAAAAATGCATCCCCTCTAAGGGCTACCACGTCTAAACTGGCATCCTGCTCAGCATTCGATCAGAAAACATCCTACAGATCCTGCCATCACAATGGCACGAATCTCATCTCATAGGTCATCCTCAAACCTATGTCCATACTAACTCTCCTTAGAGTCCCATCAATCCACACCTATCCGAACTCGTCGGATACCTAACCATCCATTACCTTCATAGGTCACATCCGTCGTGACTAGCTGGCAACTCCCGGCTCCACTGTGCTTCGCAGCGCTACTCTGACCTCGACTCGCTTTCGAGTCCTCGCATCGTATCTCGCATCACTCAGCGATACCACTTGTCATCTAGACTGACCTTGAGTCTCCAAAATGTCACTTATCGGATCCATTCCGATCGCCACTTACTTCCATCTAGGACTCTATCCAACTTACGACATACTCGTACTCTCGGGTACTCTCAACCCGACATAACAATTGATCGTGATCAATCCCATCGTCCAATGTGCACAACACACCGGTGCACCCACATCACACCAACATCGGGGTGTCACCCGACCTATTCAAGGACTGCACTCTCGCAACGTCCAACCCCAATACTCGATCCACCTAGGATCCACTATCAGCTTCCTAGGTCGACGCAAGGTAACCCATAAGACCAACATGGGTTCGCTACCTCAGACACTTACTCGTCACATCTAGTGACGCTAACCACTATCTACTCGTCACGTCAACAGGATTGACCCACAGCCTAGGTGTTCAGTTTTTTCCCCCCTCTTGAACTCCTAGCTGTCACAACACTCCTTGTCGTCCCACCTAGGAACGAAACCAGGAGAATCCAAGCTGATGAGATTGATGTCGTCATCTCGATTACAACCTCTCTTGATTCGAAAGTATCAATCACGTTGGAATCGCGTTTCTTAACCAATCATTGAGTTCACTCATTACACGAGCATTTCTTGTACCTTACAGGCAAACAAGTAATCAGCTCCACTGGACGCCATCCACGCGTCTGTGACTACCGTACACCCGGTCACACCTGTTCCAGATGGAACTCACGCTACTCAAGGTTAAACCTTGCATACTATTTACAGATGTGCATAAACGGCCTCTCTCACGCACATCTCATACCTTTAATCATCCTGATCCAACTCTGACTCACAGAGTTGGTCGGAACCCACTAACATCGGTCGGTAGGCTAAGCAGATCGCAATGTCTGTCGTGATCTGAAGCCAAAACTCTGCATACTAACAAATCGCTGGGGAAACTGGTCTCCATACCAAGTACTCCCGTACCTCGCACTGAGCCACTCGGGATCCTCTCTGTCCCACTTATGTCCCACTTATAACAACCACCTTCACTGGAGCATGGCAAGTGTGCCAACACCCAATGACAACATTTCATTCTGCGATCGGACTCACCTGTCACCGAGTCGAATCCAGAATCACTGCTTGTACTGTACATCTCTCACGCACCTCGTATCATCGTCACGATTGACGAATCCTATTGTCACAATCGTCACGGCAACCCGAGTTTATCCAACTCGATAAGACTCGATCACGTCCGTCGATAACAGTGTCTGCCACACCCTCGTGCAGACCAAACTCACCAACACTTTGTTATCGAGACTCCTAATCCATGCGGTAGTCTCACCACCGGTACCAACTGCTCAACACCCAACATCCACTGATCGGTCCACCTCAGGATCCGATCGACAAGTACCACACTCCTGGTAACTTGTCCAACCAATCACCTACTAGGGTTACCACAAACCCGGCTGCCCGCTGCAGCTCAACCATCCTGACTGATCCCTCGATCTCAACTCCGAAGTGTCGTCATACTCCCATACTGGTACCAAACCAGCCAATAACTACACTGTGAGGATCTCATCCTCCCGTAACTCTACGGATCTCAGCCGCTAGCCTCCACAAGAATTAGCAGTACTCCGGGTCTAATACTGCACAAACGTTACGTGCGTAATCGCATCCTATCGCGTCACACAAAAACTACTCCGGACATCTCCTGCCAGTCGACATCCCACGGGGATTCGACACATCGAAACATGGCAACACATGCTAAATAGAATCACATGTTCCTCTTCCCAACAGTCGTGACTGTAGTCGTCCAGAGTCATCGTAACTGGGCGACCCTGACCTCTGACTTCCCTGGTATTAATCCGTACATCCTATATCCGACAAGACACTATCGTCGAGTGATCACAACTCTCAAGTCGTCATACGGTCACTACTGGTCCACTGGATCCTACTAACCAGTAACACTACGGCTCTAAGCCGTTAGATTCCCACGAATACTGATCCCCCTCGGGATCAAACTTCGAAACACGTGGCATTCCATGCCAATCGAACCTCAAACGATCGTACCAAGTGACAAACCTTATCGAACTAAGGTTCAATTCTATCGAAACCTCGTACTAATGCCCTAACTACCAGGTTGATGACGGGCTGTTACGACCTCAGAGACATCACATCCTCGACCTGCGCGTACTCCACGAGCAAAACATGCTCTGATACCAACTTGTCAGGACCGGTCCCAAATCCCCCGGGATTAACGTGGGACCCGCCTGATCCCGTCTGACACAAAGTGTCAGACCAGGGAAAATTCCATCTCTACCCCTCGCCGGGGCTATCAGAGTGCATTCGGAGCGTAGGAGGAGGGGAGTGATGTCTCGTCTCTGCTACAGCCCGCATCCGCGATCAAGCTGAAGGGCAGTAAAACACGAAAACTGTGAGTGGACAAATAATATTTTTATAAAAACCTTTCATAAAAGACCTTTATGCCCTTCACTAAAAGCATATGCATGCATTCAAAAACCGTTTATCAAACATTCATAAAAACCTTTTGTCAAACATATCAAAACCTTTCAAGAGTTCATGTCCGACCGCATAAACCGTCATGACCCATAAATCCATTTGGGTCCCAGACCTGAAATCACAATTCAAAACCCGTAGGTCAAATCCATAGGGACTCAGCCCAAATCACCTCACGTGGATCTCAGCCCAAAACCTTTCTCAGTGAAATACCAACACGCAGAACACGGGGTCACTACCCCAAATCATTTATAAAACATAAAACATGGAACACGGGGTCTCCGCCCCCAATTCACTTTTCTATAAACACATACGTACTCGTACGTATAACCCATCCTAGGCACTTCCGGAGAAGATGCCAACTCGGGGCACACAACCCCTAGGAAACACATCCCCGATATAGTCACGATGACATCAATCTATCTAGTGTGCACACTACTCGGGGTCTCACTCCGAGTCTTCTCCCAGGAATCTCTATCTGGGAGGCTCAATCTCTGGATCTAGTCCGAGCTCTCTCTCTGGATCTAGTCCACATATCTCTCCGAAATCTGGTCCGAGACCACAACAATATAAGTAACCACCACTCCTGGAACGGGATCCCTATGGGGATACCCACTCTAGTCTGTGGATCGTGACTCACCAGGTCGACGTCTAGAGGAGACCATATAATCAATATGGAGGGTTCAATTCATTTTCAAACTCTCTCTTTCTTATATCACTTTTCAACTGGGTCCCATACCCGATTCATTTTAACAGGATTCCTCGAAACCGATTCAAATTCCTTTCACAGGCCTCGTCCTAGATCCACAGTTCAACAGGGTCTCATGCCCGAATTCTCATTTCATAAATTGAACTGGGACTCAGGCCCGATTTAACAATCAAGAGGACCCTAAGCCCGAAACCATAAACCAATAGGACCTCACGTCCGATTTCACAACCAACGGAGCCTTAAGCTCGATATCTCAACCAAATGGGTCTCAGGCCCAATATCATAAATCAACGGGGCATCAAGCTCGATATTACCACTAACTGGGCCTCAAACCCGAATCGTAAACCAACTGGGCCCCCGACCCGAACGTATAACACAAATGGACACTCGGTCTGATTCCTCGTCAATTCAAATGGACTCCAAGTCCGAGATTTGTAAATCAAAGAGGGTCTCATGCCTGATTTCATATTTCCAAATCCAAAATCCGTTTATTAAACCCTCGTTGAAAACATGATACGCAAAGGTACGATAGAAAGCCGAAAACCTCGAAATACGTGCAATTATGTCGATCCTAAGCTACCACAAACAAATGCACTCATGGAATGACAAAAAATATATTAAAACAATTATAAAAAATTTATGCATGCATCGAATTCGAAAGAAAGGTCCACTCACAGACCGTCTGAAGCCGCCCCTCGATACGCGTGCCATAATCGTCTCCCGGGTCAAACGTCGCCTCCGGGATTCCCAAACCTGTCCAAATTCATTTAGAGGGTTACTAACTACTTAAATAACCCCTCACTAAAGTCCAGTAATTTTCCCGATTTTCTAACTAATTTTAAAACCGAACCTAAACCTTCCGATGTCCTGAACTATATCGAAACGATGTCCGATTGACACGAAACCAGTCCCAGAATGTTCGTTACATCGAATAGATGAAACTACATGTTGGAAGTTTCCCCAAAGGAGTGAGCACGCGCCCTCACGTGCCCAAGAGTGGTCCTGCACGTAGGCCTCACGCGCCAGGACTATTCATCTTCTTCCTCACGCAATCGACCGGTCCGGCCGGTTTTCTGTGCAGTCCGGTCCAGCTGGACCGGCGTGACTGGTCCGGCCACCCTCCTCCTTCATTTTTCGTCCAATCTTCTACTTTTCAATCCCAATCTTCCTATTTTCCTATTTCCTACCTCTTCTAATTATTAAATCCAAGGAAAACCGTCCAAAACCCGTTCAAGAACAAAGGACCTCACGATCCAACATTTCTATTTTCCTCCCACGGCTCCTCCGCCTTCCAACCACCACCAAAACCATCATAAAACCTTCATAAAACCTTCCTAACATCCTAATAATCATTCCCTAATCACCCAAAATAAACCATAATGCATAAATCAAATAAATATGGAAATTGGGTCTAACCGTGAAATCCTCTCGGGTTTGGGTCTCAGCCGTGCACGGCGGTGCCAACCTGGCCGGCCACCGTCGTCCCCTTGTCCTATATGCCTTCCTTGGGTTCCAGTCCTGGTCATAAGGGAGGGTTGGATTGGTTTGGGTTCAAGGTGGATCGGTTTGGGAGTGTTTGGATGAATGGAACAATGAAGATGATCGATGCATGTATGTGGGAAGGTGGGCAATGGATGGGTGAAACTTGTCACTCATCCATTGGGCCTGCCAAAAGATATGGGCCCCACTTAGGACAAAACTCAAGTCGTCTCGTAATTCGTGCAATAGTACCACGGAACTTCCGTGAACCGTAACTTCTCCGTCGAACGTCCGAATTCGACTTGCCACCTGTCTATGGATTCGTATCGTCCCTATCTACGTAACGGTCTTCGACCTTTGGCCATCAGACTTCCTTGTCAAAAGTAAACTTTTAGCTCCTATTCACCCCAATTACCAAAATGCCCTTGGACTTCCGAACGTCATAACTTCCTCCTCGAACGTCGGAATCGAGCGTGCCACCTGTCTATGAACTAGTGACGTCCCGAACTACGTCACGGTTATCGATCAAAGTCCATTTGACCGCTGATACGAAAAGTCAATGATTTGCCCCTTCCAGGGGCAAAATCGTCATTTCGTCCGAACGTCGGCTAATCGTCGTCTAATCTCCGATTAGTCTTCGATTAGCGAGGCTAATCTGTCATTAATTCTTAATTAATCCCATCAATTCGGGACAGGTCGTCACCGGTCGTTACAACCTTCCCTCCTTAATTAATTTTGTCCTCGAAATTTCAACCGACCTAATTCCAACCGTTCTTCCCTCCTTAATTAGTTCCGTTCTTGAAACACTAACTATCCTGATTCCACAATCACCTCGTGGAAAGTAAAATCGACCTTGAAACACGTGTACACTCGTACACCCACTAACCAGAATAAAACTTGTCTGCAACCAGACGTACCACTAATACTCATGTCGTATCGACTACATTCGACCACGTCGAATAACAGTAGTCATACGTTCCGAGTTGACACCAATTGTCAAATCTACCAAGTCGCTGACACAAACACTCGAAGGCTCCCTTGCTCCATCACCAGTCTATCCTGACGTCTGCTCCCACTGGGAGGCACCAAATCTCACTAACCGATCCATGTTGACACCTTCGACAAACTGTCACCACTTTACAGCCGTCAGTCGAAAACTGATACGACACACACTCATGGCTACACTAACCACAAGCACGCTCAACCTAAGTATACGTATACTAACAAAGCATTCAACCTGTGTGTAACTGGACCTATCAGAATTACCATGACCCAACGCACAGTATCCAATGTCCAGTTCACGTACTCGACGAATCCAATGGTATCGGGACTAAGCCGACTACCAACACGCTCACCAACGTACCCATGGTATAACCTATATACCGTCACCAGGCAAGATAAGTCTACCTAGTATTGTACATCGAACAACGTACAAGGTACGTACATCTACCCATCAACCAGACTACAACCACCTAGGTCATAGCCAATCACGTTTCAATTATGGAGTTCACTTGTCCAATTCAGCATTAGACAATCAAAACTCCGACCCATTATCAATTTCCAAATCCGAATTCGAATCCGCAATTTCGTAATAAATCCCGAATCCAGACCCAGAAATCATATCCATAATCATGTCCAAATTCGAATCCGAAATCATCATTCCGTAATCTAGCATATGGAATAACCATTCCGAACCCAAATCCATAAAAGAAAATCCAGTGTCAAGCTCTAGAATCAAATCCTGAATCGTCACCCAGAATCCGATTCCAAAACCCAAATCCAGAAATCCACTTTCAAGTTCCAAAATCAAATCCTGAATCGTCATCCAGAAATCTAATACCAAAACCCAAAATCTCGTTCTCGTCCACCGAGACGCACTATATCCGAACTTATCGGATACCTGTTCAAACAATTACTACACCATACGTTAGATTGACTTCATAGGGAAGCCAATCCCAACATCAACACAACACTAAGGCTGACCATATCGACCTCGTCGGACATTTACTCACCCGAGTAATAAGCCATATGGGATTTACCTCGAAAAGAAGTTCAGTCCCAACATCCTCAACTCTAATATCCAAGTAAGAGCGATAAACTCTCCACATATCTGGATCATCAAAATCACGATCCAGATCCATCACTACGTCAACCGACCATAGACGTTACGATCCCCGATCGTCACGACGTCCAAAGTCCTCAACCAAATCCCACATCTAAACAGATCAGTCAACGACGAGACACGTCAAGACTGTGGGTTCTCTCCACTTACCTCGTATCGATCCTTGTCATTCCACCGAGAAAAATTAAGGATGATCCAAGATAATGACAATAAAACCCATCCTATGTGAATGCAACCAAAACTCGCTGCACTCACCACGTCACTTAACCCAACATCGTCTGCCACCAAGCAAAAAATGAGAAATCTCAGTCATGTAACTTCGATATACTCAACCCCTCCTGATGACCCAAGACAAATCCCGGGTCCACCAACCAATACACGGCAAATGTACTGGTGACAACAACCATCATCTACCGTCATCTACCACGGTAGAACCTGAGAAGTCACCCTAATGACTTCGAAATACCCAATACCAATGCGGAAAACCCGCATTCCACATGTCACCCCCAATCGCAAACTTCCTTGATTTCGAAGTTCCAACAAGATTGGAAACAACATACCCGGACATCAACCACGTGTCCATTAACCAATCTAACTCTATCCGTGATCCACTCCTGAACCACAGATACCGAACATAAGCCTATCTCGACGGATGTGACTCAACGTCATCATAATCACCGGCACCAGCACCAGCACCAGCACCAGTACACCACCTGCCAGTATCTACACAAAGTGTGCAAATCTGACAATCCTGGATCTCCGCTCATATCGAGCGACGACCCCGTACCTCTGGTCGAATAGGAGAAACTCTGCCTCCCTCGTACCCAACAACTCTGGGTACAATCACCCTGACAACTCATACGAGAAAAGGAAACGCTCCCCGAACGTCCCCGATTCCCAACAACCACAGCTACAACCACTCTCGGCAGTAGCACCTGCCACACACTCGTGCAGACCTAACTACCAGACATCGCTATCGAGACTCCGCATCCAACGGAATCCATCGATCGTACAAACTATCCCGTATCCCAAACCTGAGATTTCATTTACAAGTACCAACCTTGATAACTTGTCCAACCGAACTCTAACCAGTGTCGTCTACCAGGTCGCTCATGACCTTAGCTGCGCCAACAATCCATCACAACTAAGTAGTACGACAGCCAACTAGGTCTAACCGATAAGTACAACCTCGACTGCAGAGTGCATTCCCAACACAAGCTGACATGACTAGACCGACTAACGAATCCAAATCTGAATCGTCGTCCAAGTCAAATCAATCGTCAACTCACATTCCCGAACCATACACCTAAGGTAGGGTTCCACAATCAAACCCTAGGGTCACTCTGAACCCAACTGCGAAAAGCAATAAAATCAATAATCTAGCCAACCCCGCGGTCCCGACATCGTAAAGACGTCAATCCAATCCTACCGGCAATCAACTAGGATTCCACGAATCCGACTGCTAACTGCCAACCGCAGTACATCCAATTAACTCAACAAAATCCGATCATCGGATAGTCACGATTTCGAAACACGTCAAATCGATCCTACGACATCGTGAAAGACGATCCCAACTAACCATCACACAATCACAACTCTAACGTACGAATACGTTCACCCTTCCATAGGGTTCCACACTGTCATCCACGACAGAACTATGGCAACCCCGACATCATATGCAGAACCAAGAAATTCCACGATTCCATCCTACTAACTATCGTACCGGAACCCTAACTATCAGGTTGATCACGAACTGTAGCCACTTGAGATATCACATCCTCGACTTGCGTAAGGAGTAGTACGCAAAACACGCTCTGGAATTCAGGGCAACACGAGCAACCATGCTCTGATACCACGTTGACAAGACCCATCCCAATCCCCCCTGGATTAGTGCGGGATGACCCTGCTCCCGTCTGACACAAAGTGTCAGACAAGGGATATTTCTGACCTTTTCCCTCTCGGGCTATCAGAGTACGCTAGGATCCGGAGGAGGTATGTGATATCTCGGTCTCTGCTACAGTCCACATCCGATGTCAACCTGAAGGCAGTCAAAACATTAAAAGCAGTGAGTGAACAAAACAAAAGTTTATAAAAACATTTCATAAGAAGACATTTGTATCCTTCACTAAAACGCATGCATGCATTCGAAAACCATTTAACCGAAGGAACCATATGTGGGAACTAAGCCAAAAATCATAATGAAAACGACCGTACGGGCCACTGTCCAAATCCATGAGGGACTCAGCCCAAACCAGAAATAAACTAAGTACACGAGCCACCGCTCAAATCCTGTGTAACCACACATCACATATCATATATCATATTTATATCATAAACACATATAATTCACACAACCAATCCTGTCACGGTTTCCAAAGCTACGCGCGTGCTACCCAGGTCTCAATCCGAGTCTTCTCAAAGTCAAGATCAATGTCCCCAGACCCGTATAGGCACCGTATATGGCTGAAACCTCGAAATACATGCCTATACGTAACCACATACAAATGCACCCATGGCATCATCAAACATGTATGAAAACATATAATAAAAATTTATGCATGCACCAATTTAGAAAACAAGGTCCACTCACAGACCGTCCGAGCTGCCGCCTCGATTTGCGTGCCATACGCCTCCCCGAGCCGATCACCATCACCGGGACTCCCAAACCTGTCCAAATTTTAATAGAAGGTTACTAACTACTTAATTAACCTCCTACCAAAGCCCCGTAATTTTCCCGAACTTTTAACTATTTTTAAACCAATCCTAAACATTCCGACACTCCAAAAACTATCGGAACGATGTCCGATTGACGCGAAACCAGCCCCAAAATCTTCGTTACATCGAATAGAAGATTTTCCGTGTTGAACACTTTCCCAAATTATGGCCCACGTGCCCTCACGCGCTCCTAGAAGGTCGAAAATACTATTCATCATCTTCAACCTCCAGTCACTGTTCATGTTACTGTTCATTCGTCTTCAACCTCGGTTTTCTCCGGTTTTCGGACCGGTTTTAGGTCTATTTCATCCCATTTTAATCCTAATATGATCCTAATCCTATTTCCTATCATTTAGACATTAAAAACCGAAGGAAAAACACCAAAACCGTGCCCATTCAATCCGGCCATGGTGGCCGGAATTTCCTCCACCGTCCACGGCCTTTCCCGGCCATCCTAAACCATGAAAATAATCCTATTCTACTCCTAGGGTCCCCAGAAACCTTAACCAATTAAAGAAAACGATTAAAAACCATTAAAACTCAAAATCAAATTTTCAAATATTTTCCTTACCTCACGGTCTCTCCCGTCGTCACCACCGCCGTCTCCCGCCGTGGCTTGCCATCCTCAGCCTCTCATCACCTCACTCACGGTCACACACAAGCACATGAGGAATGGTGGTATGTGTGTGTGTGTGTGTGTGTGTGCATGTTCAAAGAACAAAGAAGAAAATATGCATAAAGGGGGTTTCGGGTTATGTGAGGAAAATGCAAAGAAATGAAGATGATGATGCTGATCTGGTGAGAGGAGTGAGGATTAGATGAAATGAGTGGTGAGGATTTGAGAGATTAAATGAAATGGATGGATAGGATTTGATGTTGGAGAGATATAAAATAATAATTATATTAATATTTAATTAAGTAGATCCATAATTTAGGGGTATTGACTAATAGGATGAGTGACTTCTTCCTGGAATGTCGGAATTGAACGTGCCACCTGTCGGAATTTGTGATGTCCTAAAGTACGTTACGATCCTCGGTCAAAGTCCATTTGACCACCCGATTGAAAAGTCAACGTTTTTCCACGACTAGGCGCAAAAAGGTCATTTCGCATCGTTCGTCCGATTTCGCTCTACTAATCACGGATTAGCCTCACTAATCGTGATTAGTCACTAATCTAATCGTGGAATTTGGGACGGGTCGTTACAAAGGCAGTCCCTGTCAGCGAGTCTCGTGGTTTTGCCTCGTGGATGGTGGGATGTTCGTGTGATGGCGGTCGAGGAGGGATGGTGAGGACCCATCGGTCGCAATATGTTTCCTTGTCGATGGAGCATGTGTAAGCATGCCGTAGCTGAGGTGGACCGAGTGGTCGGTCGATCGGAGGATCGATTCGAGGAGGTAGAATGTCGACCGATTGGCAGGTTGGGTTAGGACATCTTGATGTGATGTATAGGGAGAGATTGTATGTATGTCGGTAGGAATATACGGTACTGATGTGTAGACGGTACAATAAAGGGTGTATCCGTATTGGGGAAGGTGGCCGTATCGGCCTGGTGACCGTAAGATCGAAAGTGCGCATCTCGAGGTGGGCCAGGCGCCTATAAAAGGGTTTGGAGGGGGTGGAAATTTTTCACTTTTTACTCAATGCATTTTTTAAGAAGATTTTCGTGCCGATTGAAATTTTGATCGGCCGAGAGGAAAGGAGCAGGAAAAAACCGTCCATCGTGGCCGCCAATCCTGCCGATTATTCTTAACAGGTAAAATTCCTTGCCGAACGGAACTCTGTGTATATATCTGTATTTGGTATGAGCGTAGGTGCTTAGTTGTAGCTTCTATTTTGGGTAATTTTTAGATGTCAGAGTCAGAGTCAACTAGTGGATCTGGGGTTAGGTCCCCTCAAACGTTTGGTGGGGAAGCACTGTCTCACTCGGCAAGCAAGGTGCCGAGCAAGCGTAGTGGTTCAACGTCGACTAGTGGGTCCACCTCGTCTGAATGTTCCTCATCGTCCAGCATCAGTGATAGTCTAGACAGGGCTCTTAGGTTACCGAGGAAGGAGGTGCAGCGGTAGGGGGAGTACAGCACGTCAGGGGCCGACCCAACTACAGAGCAAAGGACACCGCCCCAAACCCCGCTAGTCGTCATAGTCGACTCGGATGAAGAGGATAGCGAGATGGTAACAAGCTCCCCGCTAGAGCTAGACGCAGACGGTGTGGTGAAGACGGAGTATGTCGTGGACTATGAAGCGAACACCGTCCGGCAGGCCGACCTGGATAGGTTCCTGGAACTCTACAGCATCCCGTCGAACATCATAATGACCCTGCCGCCCGGTAACAGCAGGTCGAACGACCCTCTGGAAGGGTCGACGTTATTCTACATCGATTGTTTTGAGCATGGAGTGAAGCTTCCCCTGCATCCGTGGCTCCAAGATATGATGGCGAGGGCCAACTTAGCTATGCGGCAGCTGAACACAAACGGCTGGATTATCTTGGTCAGTGTTTACACGGCCTTCCGATTCGCAGGACTGCTGGAGCCGACCTGGGGGCAGTTGTGCGCTTTGTACCGGTTTAATAGGCAGACATACGGACCAAGGTGGTATCAAATGGAGTAGTCCGGGGCGCGTTCATCAACGACGTGCCGACGTCACAGAAGAGCTGGAGGAATTGTTTTTGCTAGGTTTCGGGCCCTTGGGAGGGGGACGAGAGTACGGTCCTAGCAAGGATTCCCAGCTACTTTCAATCTGTAGGTTGTTCGCCTTCCGTTCGGCCGATGGTCATCGTTTGGTAGCTCGGTCTGCTGAGAAGGGTTCTGATGTATTTATGTGTTTTGCAGGTCCGTCGAAGGCAACGGTGACAGCGGAAGACTGGGTAGCGTGTAACCTCGTTCGGGAGAAGCTATCCGACCTAGAGCCCAGCTGCTGGGTCTTGAGGTTACCGGCCAATCTGCTCGCAGTAGGCTTGATCGTCCCTCCCGGTAAGTTGTTTATGGGTTTAAGTGCTGGTAGGGGGTGCCGAGTGTCTAATACACATTGTTTTACATGCAGTCCATCCACAGGTTGAACTAGCCGCCAACAAGAAGATGAGCGAAGCAATTGCGAAGCATGCCTCCACTGCAGAAGGCAAGGCCAAGGAACCCGAGTCGGCTCCCCAGCCTACGCGAAGGCAAAAATTGGTGGCCCAGAAGCCGAAGGCGACGGGTTGAGAAGAGGCCCCCCCCCCTCCCTCCCCCCCCCCCCCCCCCCCCCAAACGGTCATGGTTTCCCTTTTCTCGCACGGGTTGACCTTAGTCAGGGCGGTTTGATAACAGATGTGGGCAGACTGCTGATTACCATGGACTTGGCTGGTGCCCATGATGGTAGGGAACTTCATGAGAAGGGACCGAGTAGAAATGAAGACGCTAAGCTAATTGAAGAGTCCTCTGCCCAAAATAACGTTATAGGCCGTGAGGCAATCGACCACAAGGAAAGTGGTGATAGCTGTTGCGATCCTGGGCGTGCTTCCCAAAGAGATGGGTAAAGAGATGGTGCCAAGGGGCATAATAGAATCACCCGAGAAGCTGAAAAGTAGGGAACCAGTGTGGGTGAGGTGACAGGAACCGCCCCGATCCCCCGGGGACCACAAGGGGACGTGCCCTGCTCCCGTCTGACACCCGAACCAACATTCCAAATTTAACCTTAAATGTTCAAATGCATAAATATCTGAAATAAAGTTATACATACGATCTGAATTCAACAGATGTCAGACAAGGGATAATGTCCAAAATACAAATTCCGAGCACGACTCTAAGTTATTCTACGGGTTAACCTACCCAACAGGGGTTCAGGTGCGCAGTGTAGATCTATGCCTTAGCCTCAGGATCCTCTTCTACCTCTGTAGCACGGCCTGGAGGGGTCACCAAAACATTAAGGGTGAGTGGGCCGAAACTCAAAGTTTATAAAACAGTTTAATAAATAAAATATATACTTTTACCCTTCCGCTTTCAAAACATGCATGCATTAGTATTTAAAACCATAAAATCATATAAGATATCACAAGTCATATAATAAAACCATAAATATAACCACAGTCACTGCACTATACACTCCAATCCTGACATCCCAGATGTCCGACGTCCCTGGCGTCCAATAAGGTCACAGTCCCAAGGCTACGCGTGCCACTCGGGGTCTCAATCCCGAGTCCAATCCCGGAACCCAGTCCGGGTACGGCATCCCAGATGCCTAGCATCCCAGACGCTCGACGTCCCAGATGTCCAATCATATCAATCCTGCTCCTGAGTCATCCTACGGTCCGGTCCCTCCGTAGAATGACCCCTCGCAGGCAATGCGCCGTGACCACTCCAGGGTACCACATCCGGAGGAGACAGTATCACACGGGTGGATCTATACAGTGCAGTACCAAAGATAGTCATCGATATCCACATGCATATATATGTATATATGAAATCCAAAACAATACTTAAATTCCACCAGACGGGTCTCAAGCCTCAACCCGCGACTCGACCCGGCCAATTACCCATCAATTCACAATTGAAACCTTCCCTTCTTCCACCTAATGATTCCTTAACATGTTAATTTAAGATCACATTCCTTAATTATCTTCGAAATGCCCTAAATCGATCAATTAACACCTGAACTGTCGAACGAGTCGACTTCTGAACCTCACCCAAATTAGTTCCATTTTCAAATTAACCTAGACAGAAGCTCTAGGGGACCTAAACGAACACTAAAACCTAACCAATTTCAGGAAAGCTTACCTGGAAGTAGTCGTCTTCAAGCTTGAAAATTTCCAGAACCAGAGGTTTCAGTTCTTGGCCAATCCGTGATCGATTCCCTTCGATATCGATGTAGTTGAATTCCAAATGATCCCAGAAGACTAAAACAATCCTTGATTTTTTCCAACTCGACTCACAAATTAAAAATCGATTTTCCCTCCAAATTCTCAGTTTTTCTTCCCGTCTGTTTTTCTCTCAACTTTCAAGCTCTCTCGTCAGCTCAAAATGACCCTCACTCAAAAACACTCTCTGTTAATCAAACCGTTCAGCAGACATCCCATGGGAATCTCTCTACCCACCCTGCAAAACTGTTTCCCGCACAGGCCAAAACTCAGTTAAACAATGGTGCCCGTGCCTGTGGTCTGATTCAACCCACAAACCAGTGTTTACCACTGCCTCAAAACCAATAAACAAATCACTTAGCCCAGCCACTAACAGTTTAAACAAGTGTTTGATCAGAACCACCAAGCACGGTGGTGTAGGCTCTGTTCCCAACGGTTTCAAACAGTAACCCCTGCAAAAAATTACCATTTTACCCTTCTGTTCAAAAATTACCAAAATTCCCTTCACTTTCCAGACCTGTAACTCAACCATCCGATGTCCGTTTTCAGCGTGCCGCCTGTCTGTGGACTCAGGGCATCGAGACCTACCCAACGATCCTCGATTGGGGACATCCCGAACTACGTCACGGTCATCGGTCAACGTCCGTTTGACCTACCAATCAAAAAGTCAACAAATTGACCATACTATTCACAGGGGTAAAAAAGTCATTTCATTTATTATTTTACAATTTTACATTCCTCGCACTTCCGGGGCGTTACATGAGGCTCTTGAGGTCGATGCCCAACTAGTTGAAAGTTTCCATGAAGAGTACGTCCACCAAGATCCTCCCAACGTCGAAATTGGCTATTTGTGCGCGGATAATTAATGGGTCGTCGTGGGGAAAAAGGACCCCCCCTTTCTTCTTCCTCGGTGAAGGTGATGGGCGTCCATCCTGCCCGTGCGACCTTGGCGGCTCGCCCATCCTCGATGTTGAAGATTTGGTGGTTGGATGTTGTAGCTCGCAGAAAGCTCTTCTTTGCCCAGTTGGAGGTGTAAGAGGAAGAAATGATCGGGCCACCACTGATCATGTTGATTTGCGGCATACCCTATGCTGGGCACTCATGCTGAAGGAACTGGTTGATCTTCCCTTCCCGTACGAGTGTCTCCACGATGTCACGGAAGACCACATATTCTTCGATGGTGTGGCCGTTGAAATTGTGGTATTGGAAGTATAGGTTGGATTGGATGCCCGGAAAGGGACTGGTGGTCGCGCGCGTGGCTTGGGTATTATGCCTTCAATGTTCATGAGGACATTCTCGAGGGAGGTGTTCAAAATGGAGTATGTTTCGAACTTTCCTGACTGGTGATGGTTCGGTCCACGTCCCTTGCAGTGATACTTGTCTCTCCCCTATAATCGTTGCTCTATGTCCCCTTCCGCTTACCAGAGTGTGAGTCAAACTGGTGATCCGTACACTGGCCATAGATTAGTGGAGGTGCTTGTTCCTGCTGGTCACTTGGAGGTATAGAATGTGCATCGATCGGGGCGGGTCGAGGTGCCACCTAGGGCGAGTTAAAGTGCTCTGCCTTGGCGTGCATTGCCGCTTGCCTCATGAGTTCATTGTAATCGTCCCATCCCTAGGTGAAGGCATGGTATTTAAAGATGGACTCCTGCAGCCCGTTACGGAAAGCCCGGTATGCGGCCTTATCATCTATCACATGGCATTTGGAGTATTCCAAGCTGAATAGGGCGCGTATTGGCGTAGGGGCTCACTGTCTCCTTGTCGGAGGGTGCCCAGGTCCTCAGTAGTGAGCAATCGATCCGTCTGGATCATGAACTGGTTTAGGAAGACCGTGAGTAGCCGGTCAACCTAGTCGATCGACTGTGGTTCCAACATATAGAACCAGCTGAGCGCGGCTCCAGTGAGGGTGGAACTGAAAATTAGGTACTGCGCCTTGTCGGAGAGGTTTTTGAAGGCCAGTGCAGAGTTGTAGTTGTTGATATGGGTGTCCAGGGCCTGGGCAGTGCTCATGCCTTTGATTTGCCAGCCTCCAGCTCAACAACGCGTTTGAGGATTTCCTGGACCACTTCGTCCGATCGGCCAGGTTGACCTGACAGGGCCGTCCAATCAGCGGCTGGTGGATGATTTGCACAACCGCCTCCCCTGGGTTGCCTGGGTTGTGAGGACTGTTGCCTAGACGAGGTCGTGGTCGAGCCGGCATCGTCATTCGGTTGGTGCCTTCCAACTAGCGGGAGGGGATTTCCTGGCGGCTGAGTGGAAGCCCGTGGAGGCTACACCAATCGATGTGCCGACCCGAACTGTGACTGGGCACCTTGGGATAGCAGCGACAACGGCGGTTGTGCTTGGATCAGAGGGTCGTGAGCGGGGTAAGTCAGACGGTTGACCTGGGACTGTGTTTGCCTCTGGTCGACTAGTTCGCAGGTGTCGCGGTAGATTTATGTGCCCGAGGGACCGGGCAAGTCGGTCTGATGGAAGAGAAGGTGTCTGGATCCCTCCGGTATGCAGGTGTCATTGATCTCCACTCGGCAGGCGTCGAACTCCTGCCGATGGACTGCGGTGGATACGGTCTGTTTATTTGCCTCTCATTACTCTTCCAGTTCCTCACGTGTGGATTGAAGGATGGAAAGGGTGCTCCCATGCTATTCTCCCCACACATGGTTCCTACTCTCAATGGCAACATTGCTTTTTCTGAGTTCGGCGACCTCTGATCGGAGGGTTCTTAGCATCTCAAGCATGTCTTCGGAAGGCAGGCTGGTTCGGGCTCGGTTGCGGTCTCCCTGGGGGGATGTTGTTGAGCTCGCTATCATCCCTCTCGGCAGACATTGTGTGTCGATAAAGGGTTGAGTAATAGTATGTGAACTAGTGGGACGAACTCTTGTTCCCACAGACGGCACCAATTATTTGATCTTGAGATGGATCAACTTGATGAGACCCTCTGGGAGATCTAGGACCTGCCACGTGGTGCTTTGGGCCCGCTGGAGGCGTTGCCGCTCGGTAGATATCTTGCAAAGGGAGACTTGACACCGGTGTGGTGTCCACCGAAGGGACTCTGATGCCTAAGTTAGTATCTGCAAGCCGACGGGCATGAAAGTAATAGTAATCTGGAGGGGGCCTCAGAGTGTTACCTTTGTGAAGGGTTTCAAGGTATTTATAGTAGCCATAACTGCGGTAGTTAGGCTACTATTTGGGAGCAGGCCCTGTTTTGTGACTGAGGATCGTCTTGTGGTTCCTGAATATTCGGGGCAGGCGCCAATTGGTGCCCAACTTGCCCTCGTCAGGGAGTTGTTGTGGCAGAGTTGGTGTCGGGGAACTATTGCAGCTAGCTGGTGCCTGTGTTTTAGCAGGTGCCGAATGGCAGGCATGTAGAGCATGCCGATTGACTGTCCACGATTGTGGGGGGTGCCGAGCGGGGTACCAGTCGGCATCCGTTCTGTCTTGGCGGTTCCTGTGCTCAGAGGGTGGTCGATCGACATGGTATCAATAGTATGTACTTTGATTTATGGTTTACGTAACGATTAAGTGTAAAGGTTTTCAAGGGGACTTAGAGCCGATGATTTCATTAGCATGTGGGCCTGAGGGCCTTTTATATTTATGTTTTTTTGGGTTGGAACTAGGGTTTATATAGAAACTGCGGTTTTATTTGAAAGTAATGTTTTCGTAGCTATGCATACACGTTTTCTTAAAAGCAGGGTCAAAAGTTGTATTTCGGAAAATGCTTTCCAACATTTTCTTTTCTGTCCACTCACACTTTGCTTTTGGTTTTGGCACCCTCTAGGGTTGTTGCGGACACGGGCTACAGGAAGGTGGAGGTTTCACGGTGAGTGCGTACTCTAATCATTCTAGTCATTATGAGGGAATTATCCCTAGTTTGACACGTAGTTAGGATGTTTATTTTGCTACCGAGGGTATTAAGGTCATTTTACAAGGTCGTGTCAGACAGGAGTACAACTTTCCCTACTAATCCAGGCAGGTCGTGTCAATTTGGTATCAGAGCACTGGATTGCTCTTTATGGGAATCACACATTGGGTGTATATGATAGTTTCATTACGAGCATGATGCCTCTACGACGACACTCTTGTCATCATCCTGGAAGTGAGAGTAAGGATAGGAAAAGCGAGAAATGTTAAATGTAAAAAAGACCTTGGATCTATTATGTTAGCTATTGGATGTCGTGTTTTAGCAGGGTTGGACCTCGAGAAGGGTCGAGTTTCGTGTGGGCCCAGCGTTTTGGAGCCGTGGAGTGCTGGTGGATTGTATCCCAAGTTAGTGGTTACTCAGCGTTGTGACCGAAGACCAGTCATGATGGTTGTACTGCTAGGAGCAGCATGGGTTGCTGGCGACCTTGGATCACGAATGATTGAACGTAATTATGAGGAACATATATTGGTGGATCAGATCCCGAGGGACCGATCAGTGGATCTCATTCTTAGAGCAAATGGGCTCGAATCGGATCCTGGGAGATTTCTGGAATTGGCTCGGGTCGCACTTGTGCGACAACGATTAAGGCAATGAAGATTTGTTGGTTTGTGTTGGGTCATTATAGTAAGACTTGAGTGATGGTGTTAGCTAGAGGATTCACCATATTCCGGACTCTAGTAGATGTAGCACCTTAGATGGGGATGAGTTTGTCGGAAACCCAGCAGCGATTGGATGGTTCTGGCTGACTTCAAGGGCATCTAGAGGATGCATTGGCTAGGGAGCTGGAAAGAATGGCCTTTCTAGCTCTGAGATTTCTCATAGAAACCGTGCGATAGTAATGGTCGTTGAGTGGGACGGAGAGGATCGCAGGAGGGGACGGTTGAGATTGCAATTATAATCTAGTCTGGTGGGACTTCCAGACACGCGCATTACACCTAGATGAGAGATAGTGGTTCTTCTTTCCTTGTTATGCGTGAGTATGCTGAATTATGGAGTTACACTTCTTGTTGACTAGAGTTAATTCCACTAGGTTAGGACCTGAGTATCAGTACCCCGACGGATACTATGCTAGTGGCTAGTTAGGTGAATGGAGACCTTGCGAGTTTAATGGAAAGGATTGATTGTAACACAGACTGAAACCCCCCGATTATTGATGATTTATACGTGATCCTAGGGATGGATGGGTGGACTACCCGTTATTCCTTTGTTGAGTGTTTAAGGAACCAGATGTATTTGGTAGTCCTGATTTTTGGTGGTTGGTCCTTTGGTGGGATCGGAGGATACTTCCTTCAAGACTTATGACTCAGAGGTCGGAAAGATACTACAGTTGGGTTGATATGGATATTGGGCACATGTTGCAACGTTTTTGGATATCTCAGTGAACTTGGGGGGATATATTGGGTATGCAGTAGTCTCTGGATGCATGGTCGGAGGATTAGGGGGTCGTTACCTCAAGAGGAGGTTCCGGGTACTTAATCCGTTTTGCAACCACCGTGTCTGATGGTACCGACAAAGTGAGAGAATTAAGTGTTCAGCTGCAGGATTTAGTGGGTTTGGGGTTTGTTTGACTTATGATGTACCCTTGGGGAGCCTAGTGTCGTTTATGCGAATGGTGGATCGCACCTTGAGATTGCGGATTGAAACTATCGGCAGCTGAGCAGGGTGCCAGTGCAGAACAAGTAATTTTTCTCGTCGAAGTTCTTAGTGAAAATTTGTCATTTGTTTGTCGCCCCTGGTTTTTTATCGATGTATAAGCTTGCAAAAGTTGAACTAATTTGAGGCGTGATACGCTCGTGGGAGAATCACTACAGTAGCTATCAACAAATATTATTGATTGGTGAAGAAAACTTCTCATTTTCTGATTCTTTGGCAAGGACTTCCAAGTATGATTGTAACTTCTCTCGATTCCAAAGGTCATTTATGGGCCAGACACCCAGGTTGTGGGCCAAGTCTGAATGAATTGAGGAACATAGGGCACATGGTGTTGCACGACGATGACGTGTACAATATGGATACGTATTCACATCTACGTCGAATGAACTTGGATGTCATCAGTTGAGGAACAAGGAATTGGATATTCCTGTAACCGCTTTCAAACTCAGTATGGACATTTTAAGTTTTGGATTGTGCTAATTGGGTTGACTAATGCCTCCGTGACATGGAAGGACTTTAAGTACCCAAATCTTCAAAAGTATCTAGATCATTTGGGAATGGTGTTATGGATAACAACTTGACGTGTTCAAGGAGTGTGAAGGCATATGTGGAATACCGAAGCCTAGTAGTGATTTCCCTTAGGAGAAGCAATGGTATGCCTAGTGGAACAAGTATCATGTTGGTTGGACCAGTGTTGGTTTCTTGGTCATAATTTTATTATTGAGAGATTAGTGTGGACCCCTCGGTGGATTGAGATGGTTCGGATTAGCGTCAACCAACCACAATAACGAAGATTTTGGAGTCTCTCGGACCTGTTGAGTATTACAGGCATTTAGGGGAGAATTTTCTCCAAGATTGTAGTCGTTGGAAGCGATTAACTCGAAAGGGAATCATTTGGTTTGGGATAGTTTGTGTGAGCAGGATTCTTAGGAATTGAGGAACATTTGACTGCGGCTCTAGTTTGACTACCTTGGGCAATAGTAATGGCTTTGGAAATGACTGTGAAGCATCGATACACAGGTTTAGATTGTGTACTTATGCTACACGTGAAGGTTTTGCTTGTGCAGCTAGGGAGGTGAGATGTCTTGTGATGAACTATTTACCCGTGTTTTGGAGCTTTCAGTGGTGACGTATGTACAGAAGAGTTGGATTCACTAACTCCTATGGAAATGTGCAGGGTCTTTATAGATCACCTGAACATGATGTATTGGCACTCCGAGGGAGTTGAACTTAAGACAGAAGAGTTGGTTCGAGCTGGTTAAGGACTATGACTAGACGTTTGATTGTTATTCGGAAAAGTGAATATAGTAACTGATGCCATGAGTAAGAAAGTTGCAAGCTCGTTATTTTTGTTGCGTACGGTTCATCTACCTGGTGATTAGAGCTCCGGATTGAGGGTTTGTCCTGATAGTAGATAATCGTGGAGTGTTATTAAACACTAGAGAACTGTGTTTGTGATTGTCTCGCTATAGCAAGTATCCGATGGGTCCAGATACACTCAGGACGAGTGCGATGCCAGTTTGAGACTTGAGAGGAGTGGGTTTGAAATTTTGGTCGTTAAGTGGATGAGGTATTGTACGAGGTCTCTAGTGTGAGTTGGATTAGATAAGGAACTTGAATGGAGACAAAGGAGCCAATAAGTTACCAGCTAGTCATGAAAGTTGTGAGAGTAGAGACATCGGACTAGGTTCTGAGTGCACCTGCGTGGGTGCTAGGTGAGGCCGACCAGTGTCGATGCCTCGAACGAGGCTTGGGAATTGAGTTTTGGAGTTTCAGTGGCAGTGTGACCACTCTCTTATTAGGTACGGTCATTGAGGATGAGTCATGATTTAGCATGACTGTTGCATTGTAATTAACGTCGGGTGGCATTTGATTCGTATGTGTGCTATGGATGGATTTTGCGACGTAGACGTGCACGTGGGAACCTCGAGTTGGAGGCAATATTGGACTTCCCCATATTTGAACATGGGTCGGTGTGAATTTTGTGGACGAAATTCTTTAAGAGGGGTACAATGTAACGACTCACCCTTTAATCACGGGATTATCATGAGATTGCCGAGATTTAATTAAGGATTAACCGAGGATTTTCGGACGATTTGAGGTAAAATGACGATTTTGCCCCTAAAAGGGAAAAATGTTAACTTTTGATCCGGGATGTTGCTTGCAGGTTTACCGAAACCCATTACGTAGATAGCAAGATTACGATTATGTAGACAGGCAAACACGTCGATTTTGAATGTCGTGATATTATTTTACGAGATTAATAGGAAATTTTGAGGATTTTTCATGGAAGGGCATTATATAAGAAGGAATGGCATTTAGGTCATGGAAAATTATGGAGATATTTTGGGAAAGTTGGATAAGGATTCACTATCTTTAACTCACTCTTATTCTCACTCTCTCCCCTCAAACCCGTTAAAACCCACACACAAATAACACATATACCACCATTAATTCTCATCTTGTTTTTTAGGTCTTTTGAGAGTGAACTGAGGCTGGGATTGTGTTCTTGGGACTCTCACGATAACGATGGACTAAATTTGGAAGGCGGAACATGCTGGTGGTGATCGTGGTGAGGAAGGAAAGTTTGGTTGAAACTTTGGAAGCATGTATCTTTTAATCCAGGTAATATTTCCAATGTTTTGTTTCAGTTTTGGAATCCTGGCTTGAGTAGATAATTTTGTACTATTAGAACGTCCAATTTGGTTGAGAAATGAAGAAGTTATGAAGGTTTGAAGTTTGGACCTTCAATGGAGTTTTTCAGCCGGAGAGGCGGCGGCCATGACAGTAGCCCACGGCAGCGCCCGTCATCTTGTTCGACAAGTGATGACATCACCAGGTGACATAATGATGACATCATCTGACACGTGTTAGGTGCCACATTGGCATGTAATTTGTGGTGCCACGTGGAGGCTGATGTTAGAAATTGTCAATGCCACGTCAACTAGGGCTGACGTCAGCGTTGACTGAACTTGGATAGATGGGTGAGGGCGCATGGGCACGAATTTTGAGGTCAAACTGATCTTGTTCAAAAGGTTTCGACGATTTGAATTCAATAGTGGTGATTTCAGGTTGATCGGAGATTGTTTGATAGGTAATTTGGAGGTTTTTCTCCTTGGGACGCGTTCTCGGTTCCAAGATTTTTGAGGGTTTATTGTATGGACTTATGTAGGTTGATAGTGACCTTTGGTATGATTTGGACATGCCCGGACATCTCAGAGGCTTCAGATTGGCTTACGGCTCGTGTTTTGAATGAGCGTGGTACTGTATGTGGAAAATTTCTTTCATAACTCTGATGCATGCATATTTATATATTTTACTAGCTTTATGATATGATTTTCCATGATTATGAATATGATTTCTATTTCTGGATAAATGTTTGATATAAAAGGTTTTATGATTATATTTTCGGATATTCAAATATGTTGGTTTTGGAAAACTGTGTTTGGGGCTGGTGCCCTTATGATAAATGTTTTAGTTTGGATACTGTATGCTGGATTAGTTAACCCTCGGGCGATTGGATTGCCATATTCGGAGTTGGACTCCGTAGACTCTCAGAAACGGGCTCGAATGTAAACGGGGTGGAGCCCACACGTACCGATGGGGTTGGACCCTGTAGATTCCGTACTCTCCTACTGGTAGTGCACATGAGATGCTAATTGGACTAGTAACTGGTTGGACCAGCATGATGAGGTTTGACATTGAGCTGGCTAGGCCAGCGAGATCAAGTTTGGTATGTACCTTTGATTTACGGTTTACCGTAACAATTATGTGTAAAGGTTTTTAAAGCGGCTTAGAGCCGATGATTTCATTAGCATGTGGGCCTGAAGGCCTTTTATATTTATTTGGTTTTGAGCTGGAACCAGGGTTTATATAGAAACTGCGGTTTTATTTGAAAGTAATGTTTTGTTTGCTATGCATGCACGTTTTCTTAAACGGAGGGTTAAAAGACGTATTTCAGAAAATGCTTTTCCAACATTTTATTTTATGTCCACTCACACTTTGCTTTTGGTTTTGGCACCCTCCAGGTTGGTTGCGGACGGCGGGCTATAGGAAGGTGGAGGTATCACGGTGAGTGCGTACTCTGATCATTATTCTAGTCATTATGGGACATTATCCCTAGTTTGACACGTGGTTAGGATGTTTATTTTGCTACCAAGGGTATTAAGGTCATTTTATAAGGTCGTTTCATGCAGGAGTACGACTTTCCCTGCTAATCCAGGGGGATTACGGGGTAGGTCGTGTCACTAATAACATAGCTAAATATAGGAAGAAAGACAATAAGAATCATGTATAAACTGAGTAGATCAAAATCTTTCATACTTAGACTTTGCTAGTCCCTTAAAAAGTACTAAACAAACTAAGACTCAAAAAAATTAGGCTAATAAAAAAACATCTATAGCACTTAACCATATGTCTCATAATTTTTTTTAAGTATATGGGGTTATGATATTCAAAAAAGTATGCATAAGGAATTCAAGAGACATAAAGATATGATTATGCCATGAACAAGTAAGACATGTAGAAAACAATGGTGATGTCAAATCTCCTGTACTATTTCAAACAAGTTAAGATCACCTCACAATGGAAGTACTCATAATTTTTCACTCATGAATAAGGTTTCACTCAAGGATATTTGAAAGAACATGTAGTAAGGCAACAAAAAGCTCACATACTTCAACAAATAAAAGCACTTAGTGAAAGCAATTTATAATGCCTCATGAGCAAAATGAATTACTTGCACAAATGAACCTAATATACTTATTCACACAACTTACTCAATAGATCAAAAACAACTTATCTCATGGATCATAAAGGTTTTTAATCATATGTTGTAATGGACCAAGGCTAAGGCATTCGGATTTAGATATATAGTGGTAAAGAACATTACAAAGACTTAGTCATTGCACCAAAACTTAATCAATTTTAAGCACAATTTCTTCCAAGACATCAACCAGTGTATGTGTCAAGAATAAGAGCCAAATTTCATCTCGCTGGACCCGGACTTCATTCTAAACTTCCCTTGAGCTAGGATAAAGACCATATTTCTTCACTTTTGTGCCTTCAATTTGTTGTAACCGCCAAATCCACTACGGGGGACATTAATCCAAACTTTTACATTCAAAATCTATTGCCAGGGAACTTGACATTTTTTTTTTACATTTTCCTTGCTCTCGAATTCCTCTATTTGTTGTTTTTTTTGCAAAATTTGTACCAAGTGTTGCAAACCATATCTACTACAAGACAAAACACTCAAAATATCTCAATTAGCACAAGAATTCCATCAAAGTGATATGCAAACACCATAAGGATGGTGTTTTGTTCCAAACTCTTGAAAGACAACAGAAAGCAAGTTGCAAATACACATGCCAACAATGAAAATCGCTATCAGTAATGCAGGTCACCACAAATGAACAGTGAAGACAGTTGGGAAATTGCAACAAAGTAATATCAGTAATTTCTGGTGTCTGCAACTGCAACAATGCTACAATTGCAATTTTAGTGTCAGAACTTGCTCAGTATTGTAAAAATGTATTTATGATTTGAGATTCAATACAACTCATCTAAGCACTATTCTCAGGTATGTATGTATGAAACTATGAATACATGATGACCCACCCCTACGTTTGACATATTTCCCTATTCAACTACATCCTTCCCTACTTTTGCTACAACTGAGTTCTCATAACTACCTTTGCATAGTCCATACTCCATGACCACAGGGAAACCATTCATTCATGGTTTACATCAACCTTCAATGATGAGATCGGGGAGACAAAGCTATCATTAGATCCCAACGATGATTAATAGAGTAATTGAAACATCATGGATGATATTTAACTTGAAACAGGAAATACACAATTTTCAAGCAGTTCAATCTTGTTCCACTTCAACCAAAGAGCGCAAAGCCATCTCAACTTCTTCAAATGGTTGCCCGGCATACAGCTGAAGCTGCCCCTTCTTCACAAATATTATCTTCATTTTATCTGTTTTTATTGCTCCACGAAGTTCCTGTAGAAATGAAGTCCTTTTTTATCTAGCATATGACCCAAATTAAAGAAAAGGCGGCATGAAAGAATATATCATTCTCCTCTCAAAGTCAGGTTGTGGTTTGGATGCTTTTAAAAATGAGCTGGACGTAGTGAACTGAAACATAAAAGTTTGCTATGGTTGGATCCCTCGAACACTGACTCTTTCTTGTACCCATTCAGCCATATAAATATGAAGTATGACTCTGTGAGTACTGTAATTGAAATCAAATTAGAGTTCTTACTTTGTTTGGTAAAGGAGCAATATCAGCACTGAAATCATCCAGTTCTTCAAAAAGAGATTCCAACAGAAAACAGAAGTTACTAGCATCAGTGTGGTCCTCGAACGCAACAGTATAGGCAGAATCATTCTCATTTTGGGCTGAGAATTGAGCTTAAGGAAAAGAGTCCCCCTAGCCCCTCATGAGAACCTCTGCGCATCATAATAACCTGA